>JAPKLX010000037.1:1983765-2122747 GCA_026898415.1 Leonotis leonurus | reverse complement strand
TGTGCCGAGGTGACGAGGTGACCTCTGGGCTGCTGTGCCGAGGTGACCTCTGGGCTGCTGCGCCGAGGTGACGAGGTGACGAGGTGACTTCGTCAGGAGTTTGGCACTTCGGCACTTCTCCAACCATCGTATTTTTACTTCAGAAATCTGGATCGAACTCACAAAATTTATATCGTTCCCACAGACGGCGCCAGTGATCGATCTTAAATTTTCGAGGTGAGATTATACGATGAGTAGAAAGTAATAACACGAGATTTACGTGGTTCGATCTTTAATGAGATCTACGTCCACGGAGAGAGGAGAGCTTTTATTATGAAGTGCTTGAGAGCTAAGTTACTGAGAGTGTCCCTAATCTAGCTTTAATCTAGCTATTTATAGATAACATAGACGGTTTATATCAAATGGGCTGTAGTAACTGGGCTTCTGGGCTTTTGGGCCTAGCTGCTGGGCTCTATCCTATCAGTTTTCTAAATTTCACATAAAATCAAATTTCCACAATTTTTGATAAATTAGGAAAAGGTATAATTAATTTATTATATATTTATACAATTAAGCTAAAATAAATTATTTGTAAATAATGTAAATTTTATTAGGGTTCACCTAATTCAAGTGATCTTTTTCATATCTATTTAATTCAAATGTTATCTATTTAATTCAAATATTGCCAATAATTTGTGAAAATTTTAAATTATACATATGTGAGTAGAATGATAGGACTGCTCTCCTATCAGCTATTTACATCCAATACAATTTAATATGCTCATAGTTGATATGATTTAATATGCTCATAGTTGATATATTTATGTCGTTTGATGTCATATAAATATACGAGTCACTATAATTTTCATTTTTTATTATTTTATATAAAATAAATATTAAATTATATCATATGTGCATCAAGGTAACGGTGAGGGTGATATGATTGCATTGACGTTTACTTGAGAAACAAGTTCTTTTTTTTCTCTTTTCATTTTGATTGTTCACTACATCATATTGTAGTTTAAGGCACTAGAAATAATCAAAATGATTTCAAATTAAACTAAGCCAAACTCAAGTTATACGATGCTCCATTCATTGAGTTCGCGAACATGTTTGAGTTCGATTATTAATGAATATGTTAAGCCTATTCACAAACCTTTTATCGAACCATCAATCAAGCCTCAAGCTAAAATAGTTAATTTATTAATATAAATATCTAACAATCAAGCCAACTCAAGCTTGAACTCAAACTCAAACTCGAAAATAATATTATCGAATAACCCACAAACAGAATTTAAACGAAGCTCGGACCCCTATTACTCAAAACGAGCCAAGTAATATTCGACTAAGTTCGGCTCATTTACAACCCTACAAATATTAGGGATTTTTGTAATTGTAGAATCAGAAAAATATTCACTCTGAAAACAATTTATGTTGTTTAATTTGCTTCAAATATCTCAATAAGATGATGGTTTGTTGTAAAACAAATTAGATGCTCTATTATTCATTGACCATTTACTTAAATTTCAAGTTGGAAATTTTCAAATATGAAACCTAGACTCCATATTTTCCTTGATTGCAAAAATGTGATCCAACTAATATCAATCACAAATTTGGACATTTATTAACTGCCCACAAATTCAACATCTTCAAACTATGTTTCACACCACACACATACAAACATTAACATATACGTAAGAAAATGGTTGATCCTTAACTGCAGATTTCATGTTAAAGTTACTCTAAATCGAGCTCGAAAATCGTGCATGATCAAAGCCTAGACACAATCTCAAATGAAGTTAAAAAGTGGTGAATGAAAAGGGACAGGGAAAGCAGACATGATATTATGCTTCATATATATAATTGCATGTCCAAACATTAAGTTTTGTGAGGTAATAAGTTCAATATGCATGAACTTTCAGCTAGACCACAACGATTTCGATGATATAGGTAACAATGTAATACATGGATACAGCATAGATGCTCACATCTTCGATGGCTTGGGGAAAATGTCGGGAGTAAATTTCTGTGCTGCGCTGATGCTGCCTTTGATCTTCATCGCGCCCCTATAATAGGATCACACAACATTGATGATTAAGTACTAGTCGAATAGTACGAGTATGAAAGAGTTTGGAACAAGAAGGGCACCTCATGAAAGCCATTTGAGGATTCATCTTCCCACTTGCAACCTTCAGAAAATCATCATCTGTAAACGAGAAGGTTGCGTCTGGCTTCCCGTCTTCGTATGCTCCTATTACATTATAGGGAAACTTTCATTCAAAAGTTAACTATCTACAATCAATAATGATCAGCATGTAAATGAAATGACCTCAAGACCTAGCAACCTTAAAAAGAAAAGCGCAACAAATGATAAAAACAAACTCCACAAGATTTTATAAGTCATGTAACAAACTAGACCAAATAATTTACGATTCGATAATTCAACACTTCCTGCACAATTTAATTCAACACTTCCTGCACAATTGGCTGAGTTATACACTCAGTTAAAAGCAGCAGCCACACCGATATCAAACCCAACACGTCGGCTTAAACTAATGAGGATTCCATTAAAAGCAGCTACTTTGATATCTAATACCAGACTTGGTTAGAAGTAGGGATCAATTATCACAAGCCACATTCATACTTCCCAACACATGATATCTACTCATAATGATTAAAAATTCAGTCTTGTGTCTGCCCTATTAGGTCTCGACATAGTTTGGTTCGATTCGATTAACTAATCTCCACACCATATTTCTTTTTTTGAGAACCTACACCACATCACACCATAATTCTTTTGCTTCAAAAACCATTCCCCAATAACCCATCCGCTTATTTTGTGCTGCTGCAAACAGTTTTGAAGCAGTATAAACTACATGTTCAAGAAATTTGCGTATCTAAAATCCAATACTGAAATCAAACTCCATTTCTCTCACAATCGATACAAAACCAAGTAATGTACAAAACTAATACTAAATCATTATCAAAACAAGCTGTGAATTGCTCAAATAAATAATCCAAATCAAGCTGAGCACAAAGCCCTAACCTTCTTTAACCTCTCCTTTCTTCAAATCCACCACAAAAGACTTCTCGTTGAACCCAATTTTCTGCAATTACAAAACAATAACACAAAACCCCCAACAAAATCAAACCAGCCACATCAGAGTCAAACTCAAAACCCCCCAAAAAAAATCCTAAAAATCAAACCTTGGGAGCAATATTGATCTGATACACGAGGCCGATTTTCTTAGTGAGCTGTTTCCCGGCATCGGTGGCCATGTGGAGCTTCATCTGCTCCATGAGGGCATCGGATTTCAGCTCGGTGGCGCCCGCCATAACCTAACAGCAAAATTGACTGCAAAAATGGACAAAAAAATTGGGGGAAACAGGCGAAGGAGATTGCTGCAGCAGCGAATCGTGATCAATGAGAGATCTGAATGGAATTTGAGGGCATTAAATGAATGGGGGCAGATAGGGTGGCGGTGGGTATGGACAATGGAGGTGGTGATAGGAAACGGTAGTTAACTGCCAACGTCTCAGGCACGCAATTCAATGCGCATGTGTCGTGAAGCAGAGTTTCATGTCCTAACCATACTAATATTTTTATAATATTTTAATAACAATATAATTGCATTAAAATATGTGTACTTTCGCCAATTCCCAAATTGATTCTCTATGACCCGACGCGAGTTTTAGAGCCGACGCGAGTTTTAGAGATTAAGTTGTGTGTGGTGAGTAGACGTTCAAAAATAACAAAATATAAATTATTTTAACAGATGTATAGAATATTATTTTTTATTATTATTTCCAACTTATTTTGATCAAAATTATGAATATTTATTTATTAAAATATATAAAATTAATAGAATAGAAAGAATATAATTTATTCTGTTTATATTATGAATTTCATCATAAGTCGCACTTCTCACTGAAAAACGCAGAAACAGTAGCATGCAAACACGACTTTAGTTTTGATATTTGCATGCAGAAATTTAGAGGCCGTTATGTAATTAGCAGAAGTTGAAGGACTCATTTCGGTAAAAAGTAAAAAAGCTATGAACTACAACAGCCACTGATTAACGATAATGGAACCACTTCTCTTTATCCAAATCACTATTTTGTTCCTCCCGCGAAACTGGTAAGCAAAGCTATCCTTCTTCAATCTCTTGTTTCTATTCAAATTTCTGATCTTCATGTGTTTATATGTTAATTTACGCCCTGCATTACCTTTTTGTTTTCTCCTCTGTTCAATTGTTTTTCAGTCGTTTGTTTGGATTGGATTAATCGATGAGGAAACTAGGTATATGTTTTTTAAATTTATCTAGTGTTGATGAGGAGGAAATTGAGTGGATTTTGAGAATTTTGACATAATTACTGCAGTATTGATCGGAGAATTTGAGAGTTGAGATTTTGGAATTGGGAATTTACGAGTGAACTGTTTATGGCTTGCTTTCAGTTTCAATAGCTTTGAGACTTTGAGTTCGTGTGGTTTTGAATTTGTTGTTTTGAGCTGCTCTTGCTATGATTTTTGAATTGAAACTATGTGATTAGCTTGGAAACGTCTTATGAAATGCTGAGTCTTTGGAAGGGATCCACTCGAAGAGTAGTGTAATCGAAGATTCTAGAAACATGATTACTGAAATACAATGTAAAAGTTTCTCACTTTTTGCAATTGCTAAGTCAGTAAAAGCTTTGTGGCTCAGATTATTAATAGATCTGTACTTTGGACCTTTAATAACAGATTCTCTGCTGAGGGCTTGCAATCGTCTGCTATGAAAGTCAGTGATACGACCTAAAGAAAATATGAATCTTTGCTAGGGAATTGATGTCGTGTTGTCTGGAGTAGTAGCTTAGCGTATTTCGCATTGATATCTTCTAGACCAGCATGTATGGTGCAATGCAAAAGCTTTGTAATATTCATCAGAAAGCACCCTTCATCAATGAAAAAATTGGTTTTGGCGACTCCATGATATGTTTTGCGAGCTTGTTTCGGGTTAAAGGTAACTCGATGGGTTTGAAGGCTATAACTGTATACCAAATTCAGAATGCGTTACTTACTAAGAAGCAAACTTCTTATTTAAGTTCATCTAAACTCAAGGGTGTGCTAGATACAAACATTGAAGGATTATCTGATGAAGATGACGATGAGCTCTGCCCAGTCGACTGTGTAAAAGAGTTCTATACGGATGAGGAATTTTTTAGTATTCTGGAGAAGTCTAAAGAAACAAATGCATTAGTTGTTGTGGATTTCTATCGAACTTCCTGTGGGAGCTGCAAATATATAGAACAGGGCTTTATGAAGATATGCAAGGGATCCGGCGCTCAAGAAGCTCCGGTTATTTTCCTGAAGCACAATGTGAGTGTATCCACACATTAGACCAAAAATGCTAGAATATCTACAGTTTTAGGTAATTGATGAGTATACCATCTTCTCAATTAAAGTCAATTATTGCAGGTAATTGATGAGTATGATGAACAATCTGAGGTTGCTGACCGTCTGCGAATTAGGGTAAGATCTTTCATTAGCTTGTTGATAGCCATATTAGTTGTGAGCTTCCATGATTGCATCACCATAAAAGTATTTCTTTATTTAATGGTTCTCATCAAGTAAAGTTCACTCCAATATTTATGTAGAGTGCAGAAAAACTTACTCAGGTTCTCAAATGAATTATGTTTATTTGAAACCAAATTAGACCAAGAATGTTAGGATATCTACAGTTCGAAACCTTTTCAATTACAATGATGTTTGAAGCTCTTCTTATCGTTGCCATACTCCTCCGGCCCACGCTGCATATCTATGATCGAGATACTGCAAGTCTGCAACTGAAGTAAGTTCATCTTGCTCTTATGCAGACTGTTCCACTTTTTCATTTTTACAAAAACGGAGTCCTACTCGAAGCGTTCCCAACCAGAGATAAGGAGCGAGTACGCGCAGCCATTCTCAAGTACACAGGTTCTGCTCCTCAAGAAGTCAATTCAGTTTCTTGATGTTTATAGAATTTTCTTTGTATAGTGATTCGATACTCAGTGCACACAGATGATTCTGTTGCTGCATCTGTGAAACTCTCAAATAGCACAAATATTTATGAGTTATCCAGCTTACCAATTGTATTATTGGAACACCATATTAAAGTAAATATACATGACCTATTTTCAGTGAGAAGCATATTGTTTGGAATGGGAAATGAAATTTCTTGTTTTCTCTGCAACTGAGAATTAGTATTCCAATTTCACTTTATAAATTTACATAACCAATGTCCGAATTTGTTAATAGTGGGAATGGGAAACTTGCAACATGTGTAAAAATTGTGGATTTACAAAAAAGAATGAAAAAGAATTGTGGGATAAAAAGAGAGGCAAAAGTTAATGTTTGAGAAACATATGATATAAGGTACAAAACTAGAAATCAGTAATAGAACTGGACCTACAATATTTCTACAAGACAATGAAGCCTCATGTCTATCTTTCACCATTTCACCTCTTTTGTCGAAAAAATAAAGAAAAAGAACGAGCAAACAGCTCGTTTCAAGAATAGATCAATGGAAGAATTCTGGCGAGCGAGTAACTACATCTTCAGCACTTCAACAGTAAATGAGAGAATTATAGGCAACACTAAAACCAAGGACATGTCTTGATCAAAATGATCAAGACATGAATGAACTTTCTTTTATGTTCTATGACCATGGCTATTTTCAAGAACTTGCACCCCAGGTCCATATATTAGTTGACACCTGTCATTGAATGAACTAACAAGCCGAGAAACCACCTCTTTGAAGAACATATTGGCAATCTGCAATGGAGTTGTATGAATGAATTAACAGTTAATACGACGGAAAGACTCGTATAAATGAATAAATACTTGTTTTCCCTAATGGAATAAGTAATTTAGTGAAGAAGTGTCTCTAGATATTCCTATTCCAACTGTATATTCATCCTACTAAAAACTTAACGCTGCATTATTTCATCCATGAGCATTTAGTAAAAGTACCCATATTCTTACCAAATCATTTCAATAAAAACAATCATTAAAATTGGCAAAAGAATACTATATTATGCCTTATGGGATTAAGAGATTCATAAGTTAAATATAATATCCCTAAGGTGAAGATATTCATTTATTAAACTCTATCGTAAGTTCGAATAATATAATTAGTGCTTTGAAGGTAAACATATACAACATCGTATGAAACCAAACAAGAAAAAGTTATTAAAAGTAAAAAAAAAAAAAAAAAAAAAAACTTCTCATAAATGGTTTTTATTTCTAATTATGGGTTAAAATTACTGAAGAGGCTCACTTGTCGATAAAACGGTGATTGAAACTTGAAATCCACCATAAAATAGAGGCTGCAGCTTCCAGGCACAGGCCCAGGTGAAAATTCCCAGACATTAATCAAATGATCAAAGAGAGTAGTTTGGGTTGAAGTCGTCTGCAATAAAAACAGAAATAACTGGAGTCATACTCATGCATACATAATAAGGAAAAATTCATATAGCGCATAACCAGTAGAAGAGTCATAAAGGTCTTGTCCTGTTGTCCAAACTCATACTTAACTCATTTTCAGGAAATATAATGCACAACTAAAGTACCTAACAAGACAACTAAAAGAGACTGACTTCAAAAGGAATTATAATAAGTTAGTAACAACTATAGTCACCTTAAATTCCAAATGAATCTATTTAGCAAATGGCATGTAATAAGATAACCAATTTCATCTCCGGTCCTAAGATGATCTTCCAGCTTTATCTTTCATAGTATTCAAACTCAGCAGAAGCTGCAGAACGCCTATATAAACAGTCATAAGCCATGCCAAGTATATCTACCCTAGTCCCAAGTCAAAACTAAAAACTCCAGCGTCCAGATAATCTCTCCGGAGAAGCCATATTCTAATTTTAAGCACATAATTAAGTGTTAATTAAGTTGGTAGTTAATACCAATAACAAAAATAGCAACACTAAACAGTCAAATTTGGAGGGAAGTGGTAAATATGAATATATGAAGGGGGAACCAAGCTGCTTAACATTCATCACCTTAATGGATTTTGGTCTGGTTAGCTCCACATGAGACATATAACTTTCAACAAGAAATTTAAAGCCAATTTCTAACTCCGCATCAAAAGTTCCATCTGGGTTGTGGCGAATTATCTGTGAGCGCTGACACCAAGGAAGAAAATCTTCATACATGTCAACTGCAGCAACCACGTCGAACAATTGTTCAGGTGAATACCTAGCATTTAAAAGATTAATTAGCATCCCATTTGTTAATTAAGTCAAAAAGCCAGACTAGTTTCACCAAATAAATCACAATGCACGATCATCATAGATATGAGTAATTCCTTCATATCCCAACAGCTAAATAATTCGATTACCAGCCATTTGTGAGTAATTCGATACCCGCATCCATTACTCATCTTAATACATTTCAACCTACATCCCGGTACTCATCCAAATCAAAGTATAAAACTTCATAACTCATCCCAAATAAAACAAAAATAAAATTAACATCATTTCTACGCATTGGCGCCAAAAGCACGGAACTTTTCAAGCAGGATTTCCACAGAGAATCAAAACAACAATCAGAAAGATACACAAAAAATCACCCCAAAACACGTCTTTCTTCGTGCACTTTCGACAGCATGCTACCCTCATCGCCATCGCCGCATCCCAAGAACCCTCGCCTCTGAAGAACCGCATGACTAACACGCGATGAATCCGCACTACCTCCGAAATCGCGATTCCTGCAACGATCATATCCCACAGAAGCAACTGCTTTATCCACGGCTACACTACACGGACGCCTAATCTTATTGTAACTTCGAAAATCTCTCGTGCGCTGCCGCAACGCATTCTGGTGGGCCATTAAACGCGCCAGCGCCCTCGGTGCGGCATTGAACGGCGGCATTTGAAGATTATAACCACAATAATTGGTGCGATCGGAACCCTAACGGATTTGCCTGGTGCTAATTTGGGGCAGAAAATCGAGGTGATTTGCGAAGAAGAATTGAATTTGTAAATAAGGAAATGAAATTAGAAGTAATGGAAATATGTGATATTATATAATGGGTAAAAATTAAAATACTATTTTAACCAGTAAAAACTAAAAAATAAAAGATAAAAAATATTTATTTTAGATGATAATATAAAAAAATTATTATTGTGCTTATAGTTTTCATTTCACAAATAATTTAAAAAACATGAGCACATCAAGAATTCTTAGTGTTAAACTCCCACCGTCCCACTTAAGTTGCGGTATTTCTTTTCGATACGGTAATTAGGTAATTAATAAGTGTTATGATAGTTGAAAATGAGTATAAAGTGGTGATAAAAATATATATTATTTAAATTTGTGTATGTAATAAAAGTGTTCTAAAAAGGAAACGACTCAACTTAGTTGAAACGGTCCAAAAAAGAATATGCCACAACTTAAGTGGGGAGGAGAGAATATTTCCTAATGTTATTACGTGAAGTAAAAAAATTTTATATGAATATTTTTTATTTTATTTTATGAAAATAGTATTTTTACCTATCACCCCTTCTATGATTAAAATACAATATCAGTTATTTATTTACCAACTATATATATTATGAAAATATTTTTCATTAGACGATCAAGAGAATAAAAACAAAGGAGTTAAAAACAAAAAATAGCTAAACTGAGTGAAAATATTAACACAAAAGAAGTAAAATGGAGTAAAAAACAATTTAATTATAATTTTTGGAAATTAACAAAAAAAGCAGAAATGGACAAAACAAAATTAATAAAGTTACAAGGAAAAGAAATACTACAAAATCTTGAAGCTGCGTCTACAGCTGTAAAAAGTTTAATAATAATAATAATATTACTATCAAACTTTAATAATTTTTTAGTGTATTAATAAATTTTAAGCTTGTACTCGAGTTGAAACTCGTTAAAATTATTTTATCCAAAAAGTTTAACTACTTTAACTTACGACTCGACTGAATGTCAATTCCAGACTCGAACATTATCAGGCTATTTTTTTTTCAAATCAAACATCAAATAATTTATGATTAACTCTAAATGATATTAATTGAAAAGAAGAAAGCTTGTTTAGAATCGATTATACAAATAAATTGATCAACGTCTACACTTGAACCTTTGCAACAAAATTTACATTTGTCCAACTTCAATCTTGATCAGTGTGCATACTCAATACAGTTTTGAGCTTCTAACCAATTTCTAACAGTAATAAAGAATGAAATCTGGGGCTGTTCTTCCCTTCGCATTCTCATCTCCATGAGAAACAGTAATGCCTGAGGAACTACTTTAATCCTCTTTGTTAAACCACTATAGATAGATAGATACCTCTACGGTCAACGCTGCTCGGGCATAGTTAGGGGTTACGAGTCGTCTTGGTTCGAAATTATAGGATTGGTAGTGTTGGCATTAGGGAGCTCGGTGTGTGTATGCTTAGCTTTTCTAATCTTTGAGAGGTTTTTCTGCATCGGCTTGAATTGGGACGACCTGAGTGAATCATACGGTAACCCGAGTAAGAAGAGCTTGCCAAGTGCTAAATGAATGGGGTTTACGGTATTCAAAAGGTAGAAAATTACTTGATCGTTGCCTCCCGTTGTCTTCGTTTCTTCTGCATTTGCAGGCTTGTCTTCTCCAAGAGCTTCCTCGTTGAAGTTCTGATCGCTCATCTCTGATTGAAAAGAAATAAGCACATGGTCTAATTATACATGCTAGTCTTGTAATAAGAGGGAGAATACCTATGTTGTTTGCATCAAAGTCTTCGTCTGAAGGTGGCACGTTGCTCGTAGGGGTTGCTGGTGAAGGAGCTTTAGCAGAAGAAGCTGGACACCTTTTGGTTGTCTGTATCTTTGAGTTCCGGTAGCGCTGTATCCATGGATTCGACAATGGAACTTTGCACTCCTCTCTCTGGTCGTCACGTTCGGATTCGTCATCCTTTTGGAAGTCGACTTTAGACCAATACCCATCCCGAAGAACCTTAAACTACATATGCAAAAGGCTTCAAAGTTAGAGATAGTTCTGAATTTCAATAGGCATATGATGATAAGTGCAAAAATGGTACTTATGGACAAGGCAATAGAGGTTAAACTAAAACCTGGCCAGAAGTACGGGTGCTCGTCTGCTTTTGCTTGAGAGTTTTTGATCGCGATGAGGAGCTCGTATGGGACTGCAAACCGAACTTCTCTATGGACCTGTATAGCTGGTTCACGAACGTAGATTCCATAGATTTGAGAAACAAGCAGTGTTTCTCGTCTGTCCATTCCGGGGCCATCAGCTCTATCTCCTGACATTGCATGAACTAAATTGAGTAAAGCCAAAACCCAGAAATCTTGGTACGAGAAATTCGACAACACGAGAACCAAGATACGCAATAGTTTATATCATCGAATGATCACCAATGCAGAGGGAAACAACTAGATTGAGCAGAATAAAACCAGGATATCTTGGTAAAAGAAATTAGACAATGCAAGAGCCAAGATACGGATTTGTGCGTATTATCTAACGGACAGTGATCAATGCACGAGGCAAAATCGAGTACCTTACGACAACCTTAACTAATCTCATCAGAGGCAAATATAGTATTTCCCTTTCCTAAAAAATGTAAGAACCAACATCTATCTCAGTGTACATCAACGAAACATCTTCAACGCGGAGAGGTACAGAGTATGGACTAAATTCGATTCCAAAGCAACTAAAATCCTCAACACAGACAACCGTGCAGGCACAACTGAATGCTTGATGATTACAACCTTAACTCAACACAGTCTCTTGAAGCAAGCATAGGCAGTTCCTTAAGAAACATCAAAGCTATGCAATTCTTCATAGTTAAGCCAATCAAGAGATTGCAAATTGAAATAGTACATCCTTTTATCATAAGACGAGAAAACTATACAAGAAACTCAGCCCACCACTACTAATACTATCCACCAACATCATCATTAAATCACACACATAAAAGGTAACTTTTTCATCATTTCATCAACAACAAAAAATAATATAATTCCTTTGAAGATCCAACGCTAATTAAATATCTCAAATAGTTGCTGTTTCCACATGAAACTTTCATGCTGCAAATTCAGAAATTCTCATCAATAATTACAAAATTCAAGAACAGACAAAAAAAAAAAACAGAAAATCCAACAAGCCCTCCATCTTTTTCCAACTAAAAACACAATCTTTGAGAGGGAGAATTAACGATTTACCACCAATTTCGAAGTCTCTTCTTGATCGGCAGAGTCTCCAGAGGAATCCATGGAATTTCTCCTAACCTTCTACCAAAAAAAAGCGCCTCGAATCCACGAACGAACACTGGGAATTTCAGTGAATTAACAGAAACATGGAAGAAGAATTTAGGTATTGGACTAGAGTTGGTTGTGATTTGTGGATTGTAATAGTTTTTTTTTTTTTTCTTTTTTGGAAGCTCTGTGAATAATTGTAATAATTCGGCGTTGATATTTTTAACTATTTTAGTTTCTTTCTCTTATCAGCACAGACTCCATGCCACGTCTCCAATCTTTACACGTGTCAATCATCAAGGCGTTCCCACGTGTAGATTTATATTTATAGAACTTATGATATTTTATTTTCTAAGATATTTCGTATTTTCAGTATTTTTTTTTAAATCTCCATTTTTTAGTTGCCGACCGGATTTTGTCAATGAAATATAACGTATTTTATTTTATCATTAAAAATCAATTTACAATAACTCAAATAATACATTAGAGTTCCGTTCTAAGTAGTTTCTAATTTTTATTATTTAATTGATATTAAAATACATCCTTTCAACAGACTTTAAATATAAATTGACAATTAATGAAAATTTCAAAATATTTAGATTTTTAATTAATAAAAAAAATCAAAAACTGATACTTAACTATAATATTGTTAATGTAAGTATGACAAAAATTATAGGTGAGTGGGAGTTTACAACTAATTACAATGTACTAATTTAAATACAGGATTATTAATTATCGACTATATGTTAATTTCACTGATTAAATCACTGGATGCTAATAATTTTTAAAATATATTTACTAAAAAATTAAATTAAAAGCTGGAAAATGAATAAGGCAGTCTAAATTAGCCATAAATAAAGAAAATAAATAAAGAAATAAATTGCAAAAAAAATGTATAAAAATAAATATCTTGCACCAAAGCCGACGTGTATGGGATTATGGGGTAAAGGTCAATGCATGAGATATTTTGGTATGTAAAATATCTACTAATTCATTCATTGTATTCAACAAATATCTTCTTTATCTCTGCTCACATCCGAAAGGGCAAAATGGTCTTTCTGGAATATAATAAAGTATTATTCCCTCTGTGGTCACGTTTGAATAAATATGTGAAAATTTTTTGATCAAACGTGGCCACTTTTAGTGGGGGAAGTACTTAATAATAATAATAATTTAATAACAACTTCTTTTGCTTTAAATAAAAAATATATAGGTTTCTTTCCCTTTAGATAGTGTTGTGTTTTAAAAATTAAAAGTGGTGTATTTTAAATGTAAAACTATCTTCTTTTTTGAAAATATGACCACTTTTAATAGGACGATCAAAAAAAGGAAACGTGATCATTTTTAAGGGGCAGAGGTAGTAGAACATAAGTAAAAGGTTCAAAATGGGTGTATTTTAAGACAATTATTCTTATTTATATCGACGTGTCTCATAGACAAAACGAGCTTTAATCGAACCAAAATACAAATAGTTTCGTTCGTTTACACAAATGCACAACAACCTTCTTTTATAAAAAGAATTGCACCTGATATTACACTATTATTATTATACCATAAAATGAAATGAAACAAAATAGTACACCAATGTTGTATAGCACAAACAAATAATCATTTACAAATGTTATTTCTGCAGATATTAACAATACAGAATTACACAGAGAAGAAGCAAAGAAACCAAAAATGGCCAAAATTGGTATCAAATAAGCTGCAGAGTTATTGATTGATTGAGTTCTCTTCATATACAGAAAAACGAGCCGCTTACGAAGCATAAAGTCTGCACACGAGCACGTTTAGGCTCGTGTGTTAGGCGGTGGTTGGCCTAGGGTCGTCCTCAGCTATTACCGAGTCCTCTAGCCCTACCTTGCCTGCACTTGGAAGAAAAGCAGAGTCGATAAATCATGCACTTGCCTTTCTAGTCGAATAAGAGCTATGATTTTGTAGTGGCATGCATTGTGTTGGTTCGAATTTCACGTGCTGTTTTGACAGGATACGGGTTTCATGCTTCAAATTAGGACATGTAGTTGTTAATTGTACGAGAAGATTAACGTACCGAATAATGACACCAAAGAGGGAGGCCTCGAAGATGTATTTGAGCTCACGTCAATACCTGCATAATCATCGTTGACAATAACATAGGTTAATACACTTTTAGTACTCCATCTGTCCCGCTAGTTATGTCATGTTTAGATCAAAAAGCTCTCAAGAGAATATGAGAAAAGGGAAAGGCTCAAGCATGGTTGAACGCCTTATATAAGGTAGCCGATTTTAAATGTGAAACGTGTTGAGTTTGCGGTAGCAATAAATCATCAATAATGGCTATACATCGTCATTCTCGTTTTTGAGATTTGAGGTAGACTAAAGATCTTGATTTAGTCATAAATCATGGAACTTAGACTCGATTAGATTGTCTTTCTGCAGATGTTTTTAGTAGACTAAATAACCTTTCAGCAGCCAAAAAGTGGGTCCGTATGCGGTACTTATTTACCGTAGTTCAATTTATATATTCGTTCGATTCTTGAAAAACATAAGATGCTATGTATCTCGAATTCTCGACCTCTATCACACCATAACGTCATGCCACATCTTAATTATTCGGAGAAAACATATTTGAACATCATGCAAATCTTTCTCTCGTAAATATAGTGAAGGGGGGGAATACCTGCGGTTCCGGCTGATTTAAGATCTGATTTCTTGTACGTGTAACCAATAAAATTAGCATCTTTAGACGTTAACATCTGCTCAACAAAGTATGCAAGAAAATCGAAACGTTAAATACACGAATGAGCAGAACATTCACACTAGTAACTTGAGCATGGTGTCTAAATCATATTGCTGATGAACCTAATCATCTTCGTCAAAAACCATTAAGACGTACGATAAAAACAAATAATATAAAGCCTCTCAATCACGCATATGTAATGCAATGCCGTTACCTTTCTCCAAGGTCCTACTCTTGGCGCGCTAGATGGTGGATTTTCTCCCTGAGAAAGAGAAGGAGAAGAGACGAAAACCATTAGAGATATCATTGAAAGATACTCGATTATTGGTGATATCGTAAATCCAAGAACTATTCCAAGGCTAATATCACGAGCGTTGAGCAGAATAACAGTCGACTAATTTATACGTCTTGGCATTCTTCTTTTTAGCTTGGGATTCCTACAATCTTCGTAATAACTATAACTATTTGAGACACGTAATCATGAATTTTGACGAGTTTTCGATATTATACTCACTTCATCAAACTTCTCAAAATTTTGCGTATCCAAGTCTCCGTTTACGACCGGTTTGTAGGCAGCTTCCATTTCATAGAGGCTGTCCCATTTAACACCTCTAAACCATGGATGTCCCTGAAATAAAAAAACGAAATCGAAATTATATTATCGGTACTGATGTACAGGAAGAACACGACCCCTTTACTGACACTTGAACTAACTCGTGTTCAAGATATACTAGTTCGAAACCAATTCTCTCGAGATGATATTACTAAAGTAACCAAGAACACTCTTTCAGTCTACCCCATTTTATCAGTACGTACATACCTTTATTTCGTCCACACCTCGGGTCCCTAATCTTTTCTCAACGTCGCATAACAAATGACAGATGAGATCCCTCGCCTCGTCTGAGATTTTGGGTTCTTCAGGAAACTTTAAGCATGTTTTCCAATTTATTATCTGATACAAAATAAGAGATAATTTAACTATAAATAGGAGCAAAAAGTTAATGGTCAGAAGTTCGAGACCACGTCTATGAGAGTAGGTTGAGATTTTTTGTCACTCAAGCAAAAATAAGGTGCAGTGTACCTTGCGACACGTCATCCTCGGATCATCGGAACAAAACGGAGGATAACCAATAAGCATTTCATACATTATAGCTCCCAAAGACCACCAGTCACACTCCATTCCGTATCCTCTCTTCAATAAGACCTCAGGTGCCATGTAATCAAGAGTTCCGACAGTAGAGTATGCCTACAAGCGAGAGTTTACGCGTAATAAGTTTATATTTTATAGCTAGAATAGAAAAAAAGGAAATATCAAGGATTTCAAGAACAAATCTATATCACAACTAAAGAAAAGGAAAATATACCAATGCACGACGGTTTCGTTTCCATTGTAGCAACTGCTCCTTTGCCATTAGCCAGGGAGCAGCATATTCCCCAGGATCCGCAACACCATCAGCTCTAGAATCTTGAGCCAAAAAATCGTCATCTTCCAACAACGACGAGTATTTCTCCAATGTTTTACACAAGCCAAAATCAGAAAGCTTTAAATGACCGTTTTTGTCAAGTATGAGGTTATCCGGCTTGATATCCCTATATATCGCAAATAGAGTTCAATATATAGATAACCGAAAGGCACTCTATATACACACACCAGTTCAGATACATTTTAACGAAAACATAGATCTCCACTTTATAATATTACCTATGTACATAGCCATGCTGGTGGATGGAACTGATTGCGAGAATACTTTCTGCCATGTAAAATCGGGCCACGTCTTCAGAGAGAATATCCTCCCTCATCAACAAAGTCATAATATCGCCACCGGGTAAATACTCCATGATGAGGTATAAAAAGTCAGAATCTTGGAAGGAATAAAAGAGTTTCACTATGCATCGACTATCAACCTCCACCATCAAATTCCTCTCGGAACGAACATGCTCAACCTATAAGCAATCAACTCTTCTTGTGAGTGTCATCCCAGTCCACTAATATCTTTTACACGAATTTCCATTCTAACTCTATTTCCTCACCTGCCCACGGCTAAGCATATCCGACTTCTTCAATTTCTTCATGGCATATATTTCTCCTGTATATGTAGCTCGGCATAGTCTAACCTGAATTACTTCACCGAGTCACATTTCGATCATTATAATCTAAAATTAGTGGGCCATTTCTTGGCTTCACATGAGTGAAAGGATATCTAATAAATTTGCATATGCTTTCAGAAAGCACCTGCAGTAAATATTTCACGACTTGGAAGTCGGAACAAGCTAAGAATAATGAGATGGCATATCCAATAAGTTTATATATAATGTATTAACTAGTAACCATAAATTGGCCTTGTGTGATTTAGTAAGAATTATGACAAATCCAACATTATGCTGCCTCTTTCTTCCACTAATTTTTTTAGCAAAACTAAGGAACGATTGACGATATCATATAGACTTCCAATAAGTGGTTCTAGAGTACTGATCTCATTATAAGCAGTAGAGATTTTTGGATTATAACCTTCTAAATACAATATTTCGGAAGATTGAATACTACTTTTACTAAGTGAAGAATGACATAGTTCAAGATATGCTAGTCAATTGTAACTGATTAAACAAAATAAGCAACAACCGAATCGATGGCATTGTGGCTTCATAACTCGTAATGCCGACTTAACTTCACAGAAAAATTCTCGAGTTTTGCTTCTGGACTTGTATTCTATAAGATTCCAGAGATCAAGATCTCAAATAAGACTAATTCATCTAAAGAAAAACCAATGAATCTGCTTCCCTACTAAAATAAAGTAACAATTCTTTCACAAGAAGATTATAAATTGAGAGAAATGGACAAGAAGAAGAAGAAGAGGCCTTCTCTTCATTTCATCGATAATCGATACAGCAAAAATTCGTTAGCAAATGATAACTTTTCATCAACAAACAACTAGATCATGTCAATGCAAGTTCAATACACGAAATCAGAAGCTGCAATCAAAGTTGTTAACACGGTGTAATTACCTCACCGAATGCTCCTTTACCAATAATAGTCAGCTGCTCAAAATCATCAATCCCTACTTTGTGCCTCTGCAATCTCATATACTCCGTCTCCCTCTTCTCCAAGTTCCTCAGCATCATCTCTTCCTCCTCGCTCGACACCTGAGCTTCTTGCGCCCTCCGCTGCAACGTCCTCCTCCTAAACAACACCACAAAGCATACACACAAATCAACTCAAACCAAAATGCACATAGATGATTAGATTCACATTCTCAACAACCACACCACACCAAATTCAGATCACATTTCACGAATCTCTACTGGTGAATTCAAGCTAGAAACCCAATCAAGATACGACAAGAGTAGCAAATCAAATCTCCGAACTAAACAAACAAATTAAATGAAGAAAGGGAGAAAATTATTGCACCTCTCCATGCGATCTTGCAAACCCTGGAGGTAATTCTTGTAATGATTCTCGATGAACTGCTTGGCGGCGGCGGCCTTCTGCCTAGTCACCGGCGAAGAAACGGGCTCTTCGGGCTCCAAAGTGAAGGCCCGATGGGCCTGCAGCTTCATTTGCGGGCTCTCCATCCTCCCTTCACCTCCTCCTCCTCCCTCCATCAACAAACAACAACTACCTTACCTACACTCCTCAGATCAAGAACGGGGATCAATGAACTACTACAGCCAAAAGGGACAAACAGTAGGAAGCTTCTTTCAATAAAGACGCAAACTTTGGTGCGAATTCGGACAGTCTAACCGTTTCTTGAGAGAATTACGAGGTAAGAAGGAAAAATAAAAACAAAAAAAGAAGAAGTGAGAAAGCGAAGTTACCTGAAAGTGAGGAGCAGAAACTGATAAAGAAACTAGCTTCTTGAAGTCTTTTCTTGTTGGGAGTTTCGATGTGGGATCAGTCGCAAAGGCTTAAACAATTGTGTGTGTGTGTGTGTGCAGGCTGTGCTGTGCAAGCAGATGATTAGCTGTTTTTGTTGGGGATTTTTAATTAATGTAATTATAATAATTTAGAATATTTGGATTCCACCAATTGAGATGGATTGGACTTTGGGCAATGTGAATATTTCAGATATATAATTAAATATATTTATATTATATTCATTCTCACTCTTAAGAATTTTTTACTCAGTTTAATTCTACATTCATTTATAAAGAATAGTTTTAACTAAGTTATACTGTGTATATGTCCGGATTGACTCAGTTAAACCAGCTAACAATATTTTGAATTCCGAGTGGCATAGGCGTGGAAGGATCAGTAAAAATGTCTCGTAAAGGTTTTTCTTGAACAGCTAAAAATCATTGATTCACTGGAGTCACACCAAATATTTTGTTACCTTAGCTTTGCTTTAGTGTCTATGGGTGCGTATATGCCCTAGACCGTTTCGTTTATACCGGTTTCTTGGGTAAAAAAGATCTCATTATGTGCTATGACACTCCTCACTCAGAATGACTACTGGACAAGGGAGACTCTCGCTACTTAGTTAGAATTTGATTGCATTTAGAGCTATTTCCATGTCCTCCCTTCGGATCCCATACGGACGAGAATATTACCTTATTTATTGTATTTAATTGACTTATGTGTATCAAATAAATGAGTCAATTTAATAAAAAGAAAAAAAAAATAATTGTGCAACAAATTTGTTGACGATCTAAAATGACGAATTTAATAACAAATTTGTGGACATAGAGAGAGTATTAATTACTAATTTCATTATGTTATTATTGATTTATTTCTTTCAAACACGTAAATGAAAAAACGATGTAAAAGATATAAAATTACTCATTTGTTCATAAAAAGTGGATTGTGAGAAAATCGACATTAATTTCAATAAAGAAAACTCTTAAATTTGTATTTAGTGTAAAAGATAATCATAAAGTAAAGTATAAGTTAAATTTTAAAATTTATTTTTATTCTTCATTTTTACTGAACCCAATTATAAATTCAAGTTATAAAATAAAGTATTGAGTTCACAGTGATTTGAATATGTTGGTGTGTTTGGTAAAATATTATATATATATATATATATTAATTATATGATCGTACCCAGGTTGATATATTGTTATAGAATTTTTTTTGTTCAAATCACATTCCATATATTTATTGACAATTAACGATTTAATTTACAATTTATGATAATTTAGTACTCCTATATTTCACCATGTGATGAATAATTTATGATTCTTTAGTCATTAAATCCTAATTTTAAGATTTTAATGTTTAAATTATGTTGCTCGACACATGCTTAGTTGTCTCAAATCTTGCTTAAGATTTATGCATTTTGTATTAGATTTCCATGTGGAAATTCAACCAATAAACCTATTCTTTCATTTTAAGATGTAGTATTATTTTTTCTTCAATATATAAATGTATTTACTTCTATAATGATGCACGATGGCACATGCAAATCTAGTGTGTCAATATTAATTAATGAATCCATGAATATGATTGCTAATAAATTTATAGTTAATCTTGACCTATACAAAATTAGGTTGTAAATCATTACATTCTTGACTATATAATTTGAAATTAAGAAACCATCAACAAATTCTATCATCATCTTAGTGATATTACATCCCACCAAACAATTTATAGTCATATATTAATTTATAGTTAACAAATGTCCATCCACCTATATTATCATAAAAAGAAATCCTAAATATATATTAAAATATACATTGAATTTTTTTAGAGTAATCACTCATAAGTTAATACCAATTATTGAATATAAAGTTCTTTAATTTTGTAAACTACTATAAGTAATTAAGTATGTATTGTGATTTAAAAAAAAGGTCCTTCCATAAAGTCCATTGGGCCAAAATGCATAGTAAACAAATAAATTTACCCTCGCCATTTTATGAAAAAATGCATTCGCACTAGTTACTAAATTTTAATAATTATTAAATAATGATAAAGTTAGAAAATATCACAATTATACTCTAAAATCAGAGCAAGAACAAAATTAAAATAAGACAATTAGTAGGCGATGGACACATTTTCTTTATTGGGACGTCTATCAAAGTTTGACATATTTTATAAATAATAAAAATTATCTTTTAAAAAAGTGTGTACCACTTTTATCACTTTTATGCATTACAACTATTACCATCAAATTTAGCAATTTCCCACCAATCATTTTACCCAGCTTTTGTATTTTCAGTCGACATTAATTAAAATATTAATAAATATTTATTTGGCTTTTATCTGAAGTCTCTTTCTTCTTCCTTAGCAGTTAGTTTAGGTCCATGCAACTGCAACATTCCCATGAACAGACTCTGATTCCTCCTCCATTCATGCGCGTCCCCATTCTTTGATTCTTTCTCGCCATAAATGAACAAACCCACTCCAAATTCATAATCACTTTCCCCTTTCCCTTGATCCCAACCTCACTTTCTACTCTCTAAAGCGCGGCCATGGAAAGCGGCGGCGATGGTGGAGAGCAGCCGCTTCTGGAGAAATCGCGGCGGTGGAGCTTCGCGAAGGGGTTCAGAGATGAATCGAAGACGCTGTGGAAGATTTCTGGGCCGGCGATATTTACGTACATGTGTCAGTACTCTTTGGGTGCGCTGACGCAGACATTTACCGGCCAAGTCGGCGAGCTCGAGCTCGCCGCCGTCTCAGTCGAGAATTCTGTCATCGCAGGTCTCGTTTTCGGCGTCATGGTAAGTAAAGATCGAATTTTTTTGTTTTCTTTTTCTGTTGAAGGAAACAAAATTGGTTTAGCCTTTCTTCTGGGTGTTTCTTATCGAAGAATTTTGATTGGTTGTTTTTTGTTGTGTTGAAATGGATTTGAACCAATTTGTTTCATTCTAATTTGGGTATGTTCAAATTGAAGTCTTTAGTTTGGTTCGTTGAAAGAATTTGAAAGCTCGTGCAGCTCTAACTCGGGTTCAAATTTTGTAAACTATTCGAAATTTGGCTCTCTTAAGATTATTCAAACATGATCATGAATCTTTCTAATCGAATACCACAAAGCTCGTTTAATGAATAAACAAACATCGAGCCAAATTCCGAATAATTCACGAAAAGTTTGATTCGCTCGCATCAAATGTATGTTATTAAGGTTGAGAGTGTTTCAAGAATATGGTATTGAAATTGCAGTTGGGAATGGGAAGTGCATTAGAGACATTGTGTGGGCAAGCATTTGGTGCAGGGGAGACAAGGATGTTAGGTATATATATGCAAAGATCATGGGTCATCTTGCTCGTCACATCCTTCGTCTTGCTCCCTCTCTACATCTTCGCCCCTCCGATCCTCACGTTCTTCGGAGAGGCCGATGACATCTCCAAAGCTGCAGGTTCGTCTTAATGTGCCCACGACTGATATGGTAATGCCACATCAACATATACATGTGTGTTGTTGCAGGGAGGTTTGCTGTTCTGATGATACCGCAGATGTTTGCATATGCTGTCAACTTTCCCATCCAGAAGTTCTTGCAGTCGCAGAGGAAACTCATGGTGATGGCTTGGATCTCCCTCTTCGTCTTGATTCTGCACGCCTTCTTCAGCTGGTATCTGATCTTGTACCTAGAGTGGGGGCTGCTCGGAGCTGCGATCACCCTCAACACGTCGTGGTGGCTCATCGTGCTCTTACAGCTCGTCTACATCTTCTACACGAAGTCCGACGGTGCGTGGAGTGGCTTCTCGTGGCTGGCCTTCCAGGACTTGTATGACTTTGTGAAGCTCTCTTTGGCCTCTGCTGTCATGTTATGGTAACAAACAGAACCCTAGAGTGCGTGTGTTAGCCTAGTGGTAGTGAGGTTAATGCCCAAGACAATAGGTCTAGGGTTCGAGTCATTTGTGACGCGGCTATGTAATTCAATCCAACTTTTAAAAAACAGAACCCGTCGCATTAGTCTTAATCGTCGATGTTTGTACGGTTCTTGATTTGTGTTGGATGTTGTAGCTTGGAGTTCTGGTATTTGATGGTGCTGATAGTCATAGCCGGCCACTTGGAGAATCCGGTGATACCGGTCGACGCCCTTTCGATTTGGTACGTGGTTTCTCCCGTTGCGTTGTCTTCGCTCTTCGTGTTTGGCAGGGGAAACAGAGTTCTGGTGATTTTTCATATATAGATGTGCAATGCTTTCAAGTTTGAAGGTTTTGTGGCATTGAGCAATTCTCGACTCTTTGGCCTAATTGAAGTTTCTTGCAGTTTGTGTTGTGTAATAGAGTTTTATATGAATGTGTGATTTCTTGCAAATGTGTTGTGTATTGCAGCATGAACATCAATGGTTGGGAGGCAATGATTTCAATTGGATTCAATGCTGCCATAAGGTGATGTTTTCTTGTGGATTCGAGTGTGTGATCGAAAGAACGACATTGATTCGTTGACATAATCGTTGTGCAGCGTGAGGGTTGCCAATGAGCTCGGAGCCGGCAATGCACGGGCTGCGAAGTTCTCGGTGGTGGTGGTGTCGATCACCACCATTACGATAAGCGTGGTGTGTATGGCCGTCGTGCTGGCCACGAAGGACACCTTCCCGTACCTCTTCACTAGCAGCGATGCGGTAGCTAAGGAGACGACTCGGTTGTCCACTCTGCTCGCCCTCACCGTCCTGCTCAACGGGCTTCAACCCGTTTTATCCGGTATGTTTCACGCATGTGAATAGAGCTTTAAGAGAGCTACTCTCGAGTTCTTTGAGACTCTTCTTGAAAAAAGCTCGTTCATAGCTCGATTCGATTCTTTTATCGAGTCAGATGATGTCTAGATCGTTTCAAATTGGTTTGTTCACGAGCATGTTCTTGAATATTCAATCAAATCTTGTGCTAAAACAACTAATTTGCTAAACTTAAAAATTTATACGGGTTTGAACTAGAGTCCGTGTCGAGTTCGAGCTCGAAACTCAAGAACTATTAATATAAATATCAAATGAACCAAACTTGAACTCAAGTTCGAGAATAACATTATCGAGTAATGCACAAACTGAGCTCGAGCCAGTTCAAACTCAATAATCAGATAACAAGTCGAACTTAAACACCCTAATATTCTAAACGAGTCGAATAATATTCAACTCAACTAAGCTCGATTCGTTTACAATCCTACTCGTACGGCTAAGGTTGCCTTGGTTGTGGTTGTGTTAGGGGTTGCTGTGGGAGCTGGATGGCAATCTGTTGTGGCCTACATCAACATTGGATGTTATTACATTATGGGTTTGCCTCTTGGAATACTCTTGGGCTTTGTCTTCGACTTCGGCTCCGTGGTAAGTTGTGCATATTCTCTATTCCATTATTTTTGATAATAAACATAATCATATTCTACAAATTTTATAAATACTTACTCAAAAAATTTGAAGTACCCTATTCTTTTTCTTTTTTTTTTGTTTTAAAATAATTACTCTATTTTAAAATTCTAAAATTTATTTATAATAAAATTTTGATTTTTACTCTTATTTAATACTAGTAGTATTTATTAAAATGCCATGTTATTTACTAATGGTCACCTCATAACATAGGATCAAATTTTCTAGAACAAGACACTCATAACTATTAAAATAATGGTCCCTTCATATATTGGTTGATGGAATCAAATCGATTAAAGAGGGCAAATCAAATCAAATAATTTCGAATTGTCACTAGAAGTCTACAATTCATCTCGAGATTCCAACCTATTTGTGACCACATACATATGATAATACATAGTCCTAAGTCTGTCTAAATCCTAGATTTATTATGTGTCTACTTAGGAACCGGTCAAATATTTCTACGTTTCTTATTTTTGTAATAAAGTATCCCATTTTAATATTTTTCCTATTTCCTAATAAATATCTTGATTAATAATAATTTTTCATACTTTACACCCTTTAACAAACATGTAAATGAATATTAGGATGCTATATAAAAAGGGGATATTTCATTATTATAATTATAATTGCAAGAATGTATTAAATTGTTAGTAGTATAATATATTTATATAATTTTGTGGTTGCAGGGAATATGGGGAGGCATGATAGGAGGAATTTGTATGCAAACACTTATCTTGATAGGCATCACATCAACTAGAAACTGGGAGAATGAGGTTAGTTTCTTTTTATTTATTTATTTATTAAATATAAATATTACTCCTAGTATATAATTATAAGAATAAATATGATTCCAAATTAATTTTGTGAATTTGTAGGCCAATGAAGCACATAGCCGTCTCAAAAAGTGGGGTGGAAATATTGCTAACCACTAATGCAATAAAAGGGTCTTGATCACAAATAAATATATGATCATGATGTGGAAAAAAAATCAATGTTCATACTATTTTATTATTTGGACTCATAATTGTATGGATTCTTATTTAATTGGTCTATGCACAATTAAACGCCTGAGATAATGTCTCTTTCTCCTTCAAGTCTACCTACTACGGTAGCATAGTAAATATGATCTCCATCGGACAGACGTAACACTTTAACTTGTACACGGAAGTGCATATCGTGATTCTTCGATCTATCAATAATTGCATGTATTGCACAGTAAATGTGAAAAAATAAGTCATTATCTTGGCAATAATGAGACAAACTGGTATTTGCAGTGAGTCCTTGAGCTAAGTAGTCATGTATTACAATAGGAATTTTTAATTCTCTAATAAATACAGTTCTTTTGATTATCTGTTCGTAATGTCATTCAAGTAATTAAAAGCTGTCATTTTTAACTTACTCAAACGTAATTTAATATACAATCATCACATAAATCAATATATCAAAACTGAAATTTGGTAAAAGATTACAGTTTTATATTGGGCCTTTTAGAATGCCACCAAATATGATCCAAAGAAAAGGTTTTAGATATTTATTTCAAAGCCCAAATCCACTGAAAAATTTATCAAACAACACTTTATGTGCAATGTTGCCTTTTCAAAGTTCAATGCAATTATCCCCAAACAGAGGTACGTAAGATCACAATAATGTGGAAATTTGGTCTATATATAGTTTGAGATGTAAAATTTAGTATGGTAATAGAATCTGCTTGAATTTAATATTGTTAGACTCGAGTTCAATACGAGTCGTGTAAGTCAGAGTTAAATTCAACGCAATAACTAAATTCGATGTTCATTTGTTATTTAACTTTATAATGTATTCGAGCCCAATTTTAAATTGAGTCAGAATTTGTTACGTATTCAGGTTTGAAGTCGTTAAAAATCTCGCTTCCTACTAAATTTGACAAATTTACTTAATATCAAATGAGTCTTTGCAAAATCACTTTGTAAACAATTCACGAATAATTTTTATTCGCTTATGAACATTCATCCTCAAATTATTTCATACAATTAATTGAGTACGTTTGACTCAAATTTTTTTATTGAACTGTTCGTTTTTTTAATTGTTCAATTTCATACAATTTTCTCCTAAAATAGCTCGGAAATTGCTATATTTAATTTTAATTATATTTCTATAATTTAAATATTTTGCATTTTGTGGCCTAAGGTTTCTTCTTCTCTTTACTCTTCGATTGCAGAAACTAATTTCCGAAAAGTAAGAACTGAAGAAAATTCGCCAAAAGAAATCGATGAAATGATTATTTTTCGCGAATTGGAAGTATAATTCATCGCAGAAATTGTGTAAATACTGCTTCGCAGTGTTGGATTTCAATGGCGTCTTCAATTGCATCTTCAAGCTCAGCTACCATATATTCCTTCCACAGAAAACCCATTTCTCAAAACCTAATTTTATCCTCCTTCTCCTCCGCATCTTTCCCGCTTCGCCGCACCCGAGTGCTCGCCGTGAAGACCGGCTCTGACGGCGGCGGTGCGGTTGGGAGCAGCCACGAGCGCGCGGCGGACTTGCTGAGGAAACCGGTGGCGCCGTCGCCCGCAGCCAACGAAGAGGATGAGCCGGCGGCGGAGTATTCGGATGATGGCGGAAGCGAGAAGAAGAGCAGAGGTGGTGACACGTGGGTGGATTGGGAGGATCAGATTTTGGAGGACACGGTGCCCCTTGTGGGATTTGTTAGAATGATTCTTCACTCTGGAAAGTAAGCTCTTTTGCTTTCACTATTAGCTTCACTTTTGCAGAGTCTGTTAATATCTTGCACACAGTCACACACAAACAAGCTAGTGCAGTATGTAGGTGGATGTTGGCTATGGTAGTAATAGAATTCATCTCTAGAAAGATATTGTTAAATGTAGTAATGGGGACTTGAAGTCATTGTTGGGTTTCAGTTCTGCTACTAGCTCATCGTTGAGATAAACCGAATAAAACTGCCTTCTTTCGAATGTAATATACAAGCAAAAGTTCAGATGAAGGTGTTGGTTAAAGGATACCACGCTATGATGTTCGATGTTATTTTGCTTAATTCTATCGTTGGCCTCGGAACTACCTAAAGAGTTGCAACTGAGGAGAGGTTTCAACTTTCGAGCAATCCACTATTTCAGGATTAGGATTGCAACATAAAAATTGTGATTTTGACCAAGAAAGTGGACCAGACAGCATGAAACTTGTTTGTTACTTTGTTTGTGCATCATCAGCAAAGTGATGTGAGGTTGTATAACACTATAACTTGCGTTTTATTTTTCAAAGTTACCTATGTAGAATTTTTGGTTGCAGGTACGAATGTGGTGATAGGTTGAGCCGTGATCATGAGAGAACAATTCTAGAGAGGTTGCTTCCTTATCATCCAGCATATGAGGAGAAGATCGGTTCTGGAGTTGATCACATCACGGTATCTCCCTTACTCTCTCTGTCCCTGACATGATAGTTCTATAAGCTCTTTAAGGATTTTATGGCGTGACTAGGCCGTCCTCCTGAAGTCTATGAAGTTTTCCTTTAAAACTAGCAAAAATCAGGGTTGCTTCACTTTGCCCGAGTTCAAGAAGCCCAACTTCTGAAACATTTTCCAAGCAGTGTGCTATAAAAATTGTAGCTTTCCCTTTAGTTTTTTCTCTTTATTAAGAAGTGCACGTTTGCTTTTTCTCGCACAGAGATGAACCAAAACCACGCTGGTTCATAGGCAGGAAAAGAACCTACTAATGCAATATGCATCAGTGCTGAAACCATAGACATCTCTTTATCCTATACAGCTAAATTCTCTAACAAGCTTCATTTCTCCTGCTGTCTTTTTTAAATTAATGGCATCTTTTTGATTTAGGAGGAGAGATGAAGTTACAGTCAAAATTTCGTTGGCTCAACAAAAAAGTGTATATACCACCAAAACAACTATTGTATTCCACCTTGTCTGCTCTGTTTGATTTATATTTTTCTTGAGTGACTTTCTGCGTCGAGGTTTCCTAGATGTGTCAAGGCCGGATAATCACATTAACATGCACATCAATTGTGTACCTCTAATTGCTGAAAGTTTCTTATGTGTGACCCTGCTTGGCAGGTCGGGTACCATCCTAATTTTGGAAGTTCAAGATGTCTATTCATAGTCCGTAAGGATGGAGAATTTATCGACTTCTCATACTGGAAATGTATAAAGGGTTTGATAAGGACAAACTATCCTTTATATGCAGACAGCTTCATTCTCAGGCATTTTAGGAGAAGTAGGCGCGACGACTAAAGGGAATTCTTTTCCCTTCAACCGGTGCTTCGTTACCCGTTGATGCCAGGAACGTCGATTTCCTACAAGTTAGTATCTTACCTTTCTTCTCAATCTTACTATATCATAGAGCTCAAGATTGGCATGTATTGTATTGGGAAGAAGTTGGAAACTATATTTCTTTTTATACCCCAGTTGGATTATGAAATGCTTTAATGAAAAGGTATTTAATTGTTTTGGTATAAAAAACAGCCATGCTTTCCTTTTGCTGTAAATTTTGAATGATGTTTCTTCTATGTTTTTTCTATTTTTTTTTATTTGATGCTTACAAATTTTATTGAAATCTGTTTTTTCATGTACTATATAGAGAAATAATTCATCACAAATTGACTGAAAATAAGTACCCAAAGAATAAATTATAATCGAAAATTTTAGAAATAAAATTTTAACATTTTTTTAGTATGAACAATTTCTTTTTCTAAGTTTGTTTCTAAAATTTATTTTCCAATGAAAGTTTTGGTTAGTCTATATAATATATTTTTATATGTGTGAAGTGTGTGGGTGCAACCATAACGCGGCAAGATAGAATTATTTATTGTACTAAAAACATATTCACAAAATTATGTATTTTAGTTAGAAATGGATATTGCAACTTTTCACACTATTTTCACTCTTTTTAGCACTTGGAATAAATTGGATGGGTATTTCCTATTTTTTTTCGATGGGGCCCTCTCAAAGGATAATGTGGAAATGATCTTTTATATATCACTAAATTTTATTTTATTATATTATCAAGACAATGTGAAACCATATGCACTTTGTAGTGGGAGGGATCTCTTTTTTTTTTGTCAGTATGATTTTATAAATACAAACCGAATTAAAACCAAAAATCAAGATTTGGAGATTTCTTTAAAAGCATGGATTTTAAATTTTAATAACAAACAAATGCTATTACTATTGTGCACTTCTAGGGTAAATACCTAGCATACAGACACACATGAAAAACGTAATCGATTAACACGTTTTTATATTTGAACATGAGACATTCTGAATAAGGCGATTTTTCCACTAGATGAAGCAATTCCATTTACATGCTATGATCACTTTCTAAGTGGAGGCTATAATTTACATGCTATAATCACTTTCTAAGTGGAGGCTATAATTTACATGCTATAATCACGTCCTCGAACGATATAACATGTCTTGTAGATAAATATTAATTTTTTAATAAAAAGTACTACTCCGTCATCTTCAAAGAGAGACGTATTTCATTTTGGAATGTCATTTCCAAAGAGAGGCATTTCCCAAAATGGAAATAATAAGGGTGTAATTAGTAAACACTAATTGCACCCTTATTTTTTTCCTTTATATTACTACAACACTTTAAATTTAAGTAAAGACTCATTAATTTGAGTGCCAAAAAGATATGTCTCTCTTTGGAGAGGACAGAGTAGTATTAATTTTCACTTTATGGTTATGATTTATTGATTAGGGTATAATTTATTATTATTTAATATAAAATAAAAAAAATAAAAAATATTAAAAAATAAAATTATGATGACTCGTATGTTGATGTGACATTGCCACATCAACCGTTAGCACTTAAAACTGTGCCCACCGCGGACAACGGCTTAATTTGGTTTGATATGATTCATATCACATCTTTGTAAGAAAGTTATTCACTTGACTAGACCTTCTCATATTAGTAAGTAATCTTTATTTTCTTTAAAAAAGTATATTGTCCTCAACTGTGAAGAAGCTTTGGGTGATGCATATGTTTCATATTAGTAAGCAATATTTATTTTCTCATATATATATATATATATATATATATATATCCTTCAAAATAATACAAGCTCAAATTATAGTGTGCCATTCTACTTATTGCTTTAGTAAAGTAACTTAATAAAAATCAATATTATTTATATTGATTAATGACAAAACACACACTCAATGCTCACTATCATAATTCGTACATATTCATACCTTGGAATTATCAGAATAAAATAATCTTAGATAGGGATAGAAAGGGCTTCTCAAATTGTGCAGTGAAAAAAAGAATATTTGGAAATTTTTTATTAATAGAAATAGAAAATTGAAAAGAGTAGATTTATATTTTTATAAGTAGAAATATGAAATATCTGTTGTTGACGTTGATTTCTATATATGTTCGTCTATTTTTGTCCTCAAACATAAATCCAAATATCATCATCTTCTCTTTATTTTGATGAATATACATACATATATATATATATTGAACCATGTCATATATGAATGCCAAATGTCACGTTACTAAGAACAACCTTGCAAATATATATAATTAATTTAATTGGGAAGTCATATATATGTTTTTGTTTACTGTATGTGTTGCTTCATGTGAAAAATATTACATTAAACCAAATTGGGTTTGACGTTTTCTAGTTGTCACAAAATATGTCATGTGTTTGGATATTTATCTTTTTATATATTAATTATAGTAACAAATAAAATAAACAAAAACTTACTTAATATTCATTGATGCATCGCGTACATTTGATATATTCATTAATATTAATTGTATTTATATATATGTGGAATCGATTCTTTTATTTCTCAAAATCTTGTAATTTGATAAAGTATACTTATATTAGGAAAACAAATTAATACATTATCATTTTATTCATTTTAATAGTTAGTAGTTTGTTGGCGATTTTAACTATAATTATGTGGAGTATAGTTGATGTTGATTTTTCAATTTCAAGGATTTAGTTACCTCTTGAAAATACACACTATCATTTTCCATCTTTGGCCATTTGAGAGTGATTCATAATTGTTATCTTATCCACTCAATTATTGTTGAGTGTTGGCAAAGAAGCCTACACTAATAAATATTGTTTCTTTTTGTTTTATTTTTGGTCATGGTATCAATCAAAGTATTATATTATTTTCAATTAGGGTTTGTTAGTTTTTAATCTAAATTTAGTTTAAGAATTATACTTACATTATCCCATATATTATCTTTTTTTTATTTCAATCATTTCCATAATTGTATGTTATTTTCATTTTAAGATATATTTTAATTTTTTAAAAGTTACAATTTGAATTTGTCACCTACTCATCAACCTCATCTGACTTTTTTAGCTTCAGATCTCATCCCTCAATTTTTTAATTAGCCAATCGAGAATAATAATTTGTTACAAAAGAAAGTATTTTCACAAAAACCCTTTTAGAGAGAAGGTGGTCGCTAAGATCAAATTCATGATACCGGCAAGACTCATCCAAAAGATGTATGCCGAATCTGTTAGAATTGATGTTGAGAAAAGCTTGACAAAAATCACGAATTGTTATTAATGGAATAAAGATAGTACTCTCTCTGTCCCATTAAAGATAACCCCCTTATTTTAGCACGCAGATCAAGATAATTCTCTTCTTTTTGTTTACTCTAATACACTTAAAGTACAAAAAAATATTATAAAAGAAAATAGGCACTTTAGTAGGACAAATGAAAATGAAAAAAAAAGGTATTGGAACGGGAGTATAATATTATTACAGAGCACACAAATCAATTACAAAACCTAAAAGAATCACAGTCGCACATGCAGAAGTCCATGAGCAACAAATTCATCAAATTAATTTATTAATATAATAGCAATCTCAAAAGAGAATTACAACTTAGTAGTGGAGCACCAAACCCAATCATATCACCCCCGGGCCGGATCGGGCCGAACCACGTCACCACGACCACTAAACGACAAGCTCACAAAAATCTAACCTCAAATCTTAACCGTTCATCACTCCCGCACGTGTGCGGCTCAGATCTCACCACTTCGCTTCACGCAGTTGGTCTGATTTCACACCAAACCCTCTGCTCATCAAGATTGTGATTGGTCCACGATTCACACGAGCGGGCCCCACCATTATTTTTATTTCAGCCTTTAAATATTAAAAGCCCACTCTCTGTTGAAAAGTCGTCGACGGACACATGGCGGCAGCCCACAACACTATTTCGGTAAGAACCATAAATTAATGTAATAATTTATTTATTTACGAAATTTTCTTTGCTTTATGGCTAATATTTATGTCTTTTTTGGACAAGGGAAGTTTTTGTGTGTTCGTTTCTACACTGGAATCAGTTAATCTGTTAATAGGGACTGCTATTTTTGGGTTTCCAATCTCGTAGCGATTTGCGGTTAGTTTTTTCTTTTCTTGAGCTGTAATATTTTTTTGTTGAATAAAGTTTTTTGGGTATCCGAGAATTTGGGGAATCATGCTTTTGCTGTGATAGCTTTTGAGATATTTTTGATTGTGGGCTCGATTTCCATTTTGCTTACTAATTCTGGTGACTGTTTCCCTTTTTGCTGTTTTTGGTATGAATCTTTTGAGGGCATCTTTGCTTTGGTTTTTGCATTTGTGTTTCTAGTCTTGTTTATGTTGTGTGGATAGAATGTGGTAAGAAGTTTTGATGGTCAGCTGGAATTGAAGCTTGCTGCTGTGATATGAATTTGTTGTTCAAGATTTGGTTTTTTTTCCTATCTTTCTTTCTTGCTTTGGTAGCTTTTTATAGATTGGTTTATCATTCGTTTATAGGTGAATTTGTAGGAAGTGTGATCTGATTTTGTTTCGAGTTTGGGATTTGCTCTGTGAATTTGTTGTAAAAAGGGGGATTTGGAGTTTGGATTGGATTGATTTGGTGGGAGTGTAAGGAGGGGAAGTGTTAGAAAAATGGGAACTAATTTAAATTTCAAGAATTATGGGAACGAGCCACCGGCAGGAGGAGGAGGAGGCGGCGGTGGTGGAAAGCTGCCGAATAATTCGACTTTGACACGACAGTCGTCTGTGTATTCTTTAACTTTTGACGAGTTCCAGAACACCATAGGGGGGAGTGGGAAGGATTTTGGCTCTATGAACATGGATGAGCTTTTGAAGAGTATATGGAGTGCAGAGGATAATCAGAACTTTGGGCCCACCAATGGTGTTGTTGGCGGAAGCAGCGTTGGTGGCGGCGGCGGTGGTGGTGGTGCTACTAATGGTGGTCAAGAAGGGGGTGGCTTGCAGAGGCAGGGATCATTGATTCTTCCTCGAACACTAAGCCAGAAAACAGTTGATGAGGTGTGGCGTGATATGTCAAAGGAGCCCGGTGCAGCGAAGGAAGGAGCTGTTGTGAATGTTGCTGCTTTCGGCGTGCCACAGAGGCAGCAGACGTTAGGGGAGATCACACTCGAGGAGTTCTTGGTGAGAGCCGGTGTCGTGAGGGAGGAGGCGCAGTTAGCTGCTGCCAACAATGCTGGTATGTTTGGTGATCTGTGGCACCCCGTGAACAGCACATCGGGTTTGGGATTCGGGTTTCAGCCGCAGCAGCAAGCGCAGGCAAGTCGGAATATGGGGTTAGTCGGTGCTGGTGTTACTGAAACTAGTAACCAAATGGCTGCACAATCAGCTGCTGCTAATTTACCGTTGAACGTGAATGGTGTAAGGTCTGCTGCACAGCAGATCGAGAATCATCAACTTCAGCCTCAACGGCAGCAGCAGCAGCAACAACAGATTCTTCCAAAGCAGCCGGCAATGGCTTATGGATCGGCTATGGGGATCCCAACAAATGGCCATCCGTTGGGAAGTCCGCGGATCAGGGGTGGAATGGTTGGGATTTCTGATGCAGGGATGAATAACTCGCCAGCGCACAACTCGAATATCCAAGGTGGAGGGCTCGGGATGGTTGGTTTGGCATCTAATGGATCTCCTGCTGCTTCCTCGGACGGGCTCTCAAAGAGTAACGGGGATACATCTTCGGTGTCACCAGTTCCTTACGTGTTTAACGGGGGCTTGAGGGGTCGGAAAAGTGCTGCTCTGGAGAAGGTGGTTGAGAGGAGGCAAAGGAGGATGATAAAGAACAGAGAGTCTGCTGCAAGATCACGAGCTCGAAAGCAGGTAAAACGTTAACTTATATATATTAGTATCACGAATGTGTTCCCGTTGCTTACTCGATAACTTCTGGGACTAGCAGGCCTTATCGTGAAGCTCAATTATGCTATGAAAACCGAAAAACTAGGTCTTTTACTTGGTAAATTGCTTGCTATTTCACTATCCAGATTGCTGGTTGAGTTTGCTCAGCTGTCGGGATGTTTGTTAGTCGTTTAAGCATATCGTTCGACTGAAGTAGCTCTCGATTCCCACGTAATTCTTCACTCGTGTTCTGTCAACAATATTGCACCACCACACTAGTTTTCATTTCATCCATGAATGAATCTGATGAGGATTAGTATCCTACTGTATTTCCAGTTCGTGTCGATCCTTAATATCCGAATCTCCCTTGCATGTGCTATGTTTATGATGAGGAGACACTTAGAGATCTCATTTAATACCACATACATGCTATTAGTCGACATATCGAGTTTTCAAGTACACTGGAGAAGATATAGTGTACGGTTTCTGCAATTTTTTCGTTTTGTTGATGATAAGATGTCGAATGTTACTGACGAGCTCTTTTTCTTCGGGTTTTTCCCAGGCTTACACTATGGAGTTGGAAGCAGAAGTCGCCAAACTAAAGGAGGAAAACGAGCTACTGGAGAAGAAACAGGTCGATCATCGTATAATTCTGTGTCCCGACTCATATAAACTTGGAAAACTAACACGTTTTAATTGCGCTGTGCAGGCGGAAATAATGGAAATGCAGAAGAATCAGGTTTGTCGCTTTCATCACTTCACACTTCGTTTCGTTTCCTTCCACTCTGTTTAGAGGGAAACATCGTTCGACAAATAAGAAACGCAAAAGATGACTGACCTCATTGTATTTGATGATGGCAGGCACTGGAGATGATGAAGCAGCAGAACGGGGCGAAGAGGCAGTGCTTGAGAAGGACGCAGACGGGGCCATGGTGAGCGATACGTGGAACGAGAGCTACACACACACACACACACACACACACACATGTGTAGATAGTACATAGAGATGTGGTTTCTGTTGATCAGTTTAGAGATAGAGGGGAAAGGAATGCCTCAACTTACTTCAAAGGGTGATTCCATTAGTGTACTTTGTTTGAGTACAGAGATTAGTAGAAGAAACATGTCTTTACTTGTTTCGTGTTCGTGTCTGTATTCGTGTTCGTGTTGGCGTAGAGTACAATACAGATTATTATATGTATATTTACATTGTTGTGATATATTGCAATTTAGTAATAGAACGCAGAGGGTGAGACGCAAAAGTGGAATACCGAATATCCTAATCTCGATATTCCTATAAAATTAAAAATAAGATGAAACCCGACAAATTATAAAACTTTTATATTAAATTGTTTCAAAATATTACAAAACTTCCTATCTTTTTGTAAATTTTGTAAGAAATTAAAATTGATGACTAATAAATAAGATTCTTGAAGTAAATAACAAGCAAAGAAAAGAAACGAATAGTAGCAAGATTCCGACTCTTTGGGCAAGAACGCTTACCGGAATCAACGTCTCACAAAATACAGTGCTTAAGTTTTGTCGGTACGAATATCTTCCAGAACTTCGTCAACGCAGAACTGATGCAGATTATCGTACATCGTCTTCCAATGTTGGATGACTTGCAACGACCGTTGGTGGTCATTTTTCAGCCGTTGAACGTCGACTTCAGCAGCTGCAGTCGATCCTTGTTGCTGAGTAGGGATTCGACCAGAAAATTAGAAGCTTCTTGGCATCAAGGTTATGTGCATAAAATACGATAAAACACGAACCTGCAGTTCTCTGATTTGAGCTTCCATTGTTTGAACGGTGATGTAGGAAGAGTCCAAGGTTTCATTAGACGCGGCCTGACCACCGATGAGTGCTTTAACATGGGTGTTCTCATCGGGTGCATTAAAGAATTTTTCCAGTGGAGGCAGTATTGTCAATGCATGCCTCTTTAATGAAGCAGTCGAGGCAGAAGATCGAGGATTTAGCAACTGCGGTTGTCTTGTGACGATGAGATTGTTTACCGGGCCTGAACGAAGGCAAAGGCAAGTGGATAATCACTGGGTACTTCATAATTCATAATATTGTTGCCATAGATGGCTGTTTGGAAATAAACTTAAATTGATAATGACTGCAATAAATATTATCGCAGCATTGGCAGGAGACGAAGATTGTGCAAAATCTTCGACTCTGAGTAAAATTAACACACAGTTAATAATCTCATTTGAGAAAACCAAGAACGAATTGAGCAAAGGCTAAGAAAATTTATAAGGCCAATGAATCGCACCTTTTGCATGCCTGAAGACTCGAGTGATTTTTTGAGTTATCGTATCCCACACCCTAACCATACCATCCTCCGATCCGGCTATTAGTAGAAAGCCATCAGCACTTGAAGCCAAGCATGTTACAGCATTGCTGTTTCACAGAAAAAAATGTCCATACAAGACATAAAGAGAAATCAATGAAAGAAATAAACCAGGTGAATTGCAGCAATAGCAGAATCTCGTTTCCGACACATCGTTTCTATATAATCCAAAAGGCCATTGCAATATACAACTATAAATACAGCGGTTAAACTTATTATGAATAGAGAAAGATTCACTCCTCAATATAAACATCGTCAGAGATGATGGTAACAAACCAACAAGAACTTATATCCAGTCTTATTAGCAAAATTTAGTTATGCAAATTTGGATTCACACTTATACAAGAAATAGAAGGCATTTTCATCAAACTGACAGTCCGACAGAAACCTATAATATCAAATTCATGTCCCGTAAAAGAATCTGATAACGACCTGAACCCGATAGTTATGGATAACTAACCTATTCTCAAATGGTGAACCAATTATGTGCTGTACGTAGTTGCTGTTCTGGGTCATTGGAGCATTTAGGGCAACAATGTATATCTTACCATCTCGACCACCCGCATAAAAGACATGCTCCCCAGGGTCAAGGGAGAGAGCATTTATTACTGAAGGAAACACGATATTTCTTAATAGTTTCCCACTAGATAAGCTCCAAACCTGGGTAAGAGCATATCAATTGCTAATCAACAAAATTGATGTCGTAGTCATATGTAAAGCATAGTCATTAAATAACGATAACAGCTGACTGCCACAAAGATTCTTAGTCGTATTCCAATTTTTCACGAATGATAAATGAGCAACTTTAGTGGTGTATGGAGAATTTTCTTTAGCTTGAAAGAAGGAAAATAGGCGTGATTGCCATGAGACACGGTTATTAGCTTATTAGAATAAAGGGTGCTAGCAGCAAACATATATGGTTGTATCTTCTTCAAAAACAAGAATTTTCCTCCTGAACTTAGCTTTCAAACCAAATCAACAATTTTGCCAATACAAATTTATTCCCTAATGCTATCAAATTGTGTTAAGCACCTTGCATGTACAATCCTCATATGCAGACACGATGATTGCATTACACCCACCATAGCCAGTTTTCATATCAGTCACTCTAGAAATAGTCTCTTGCAAACTGTATTCATGCAGTTCCCTTGTGTCTTCCCTCCTAGCCATATCAAATATCCTAAAGCACAGCAGAAACATATAAGTGGGGACTTAACCAAATCCTGCACCAGAATTATACAGAAAGAAAAGAAACCTACAAGAACAGAGACCAAACACGAAGACATCCATCATCCGCCCCAGAAATCAAAAGGGAGTCGTCATCGTTAAAAATCAGGCAACTAATAGCCCTGTAATGCGCTTGCCACTTCTTAAGCAATTTTCCAGTCGCAACCTACAATTATATAGGATGGCAAAACAAACTCATTCATATAGTCATTCAAGCAAATACTGAACAAACTATTTAAGAAATACTGTTTCACAAAATCCACCTCCCAAAAATAGATAACTCCAGAAATGCCTCCTCCCGCAATATAAGTTCCTTGACTATTGCACGTAATTGGCCTTATAGGTTCCACCGGGAAGCTCCTCACTTCAACCTGGGGCTGCAAAAATTCAAAAAAGCCGGACGCTGCTCATTCTTTTCCAAACAAACAATCTAACAACATTTAAATAACCCCAAAGATACAACAAAATTATTAAAAAACTCATCAAATAAAACCTAAAACCTACAAAATTTCTTTTAAAAAATGGACTTTGCTCATTCTTCTCCAAACACAAAACCTAACAACATCCCATTTACCCCAAGCATGCAAGAAAATAAAAAACATAAAATTTGCAACTCGCAAAAACCCAAAACCTACATAAATCAAATACATTAACAAAAAAGGAGCTAATTCACAGTTCAATCCAACATACATATGCGATACATATCAAGTACATTAAAATTCAATAACCACAAGCATGCAACAAGCACAAAACATAAACTTTCTACACATAAAAACCAAAACCTGCATAACAAGTGGAGCTAATTCATAATTCAATCCTAGCAACTTACTTTCACCAATTTACAGATATTCTACAACTCGCGTATAACCGTTACTCCAAGCAAAAGTATAAGAAATAATAAAATGAAGATTACCTTGTTCCACAACCAGTAGAGAATGGAGCCAGAAGTAGAAGACTTGGCATCTCGAGCTTGAGAAGAGGCGAGGAAGCGGCCGGCGACGGAGGTGAGGCCATGAGGAGGGGAGGCGCAGCACTTGTAGCGAACGTGCTCCGCCCCTGTGCGGAGGTCCCAGCAGCTCACGCCGGCGTCGGTCGGAGATGAGGCGATTATTACTTCAAGCTCCATTGTTGCTCGCGCTTCTGCAAATTTGAGGTTTTTGTGAAGACGAATTTTGACGGCTTTGGAAGAAAGAAAGGAGTATATGAAATTTGGGTTTCTGATAATTACTTCCTTATTTCTTAAACCCATTTCTAAGTGGGCTGAGGCCCATTACAAGTTCAAGCCCATTATAATTAAGTACCAAATTAAGCCCATTATAATTTAATAGCAATTTAAGACCATTATGATTTTAGTTTTTTATATAGTTTGGAGCCCAATAAATCGATTTTTTTTTAAATGAGATGTGTGTTAATTGAATTGTTGGAAAATGAATTTCTTAGGATAAAATTATGGGCGAGAATTGGGACAGGATCGAGTATCTGTCCCGAAGTTCTGGTCACACAATTCTTTAATTTTTTGGTCCCGGTTCTGATCGGGATTTCGGAAGTCTCTAGTCTCGAAATTAAAAAAAATTAAGTCCCGGTTTTGATCCCAAATAGTCTCGAATTTTTGAACGAGACCAAAATATCTCGAATTTATAAAATTAATTTGGGAAATTTGAAATCCTGATTGAGAATTAGGACTCTCATGTCTCGAAAATTTCCAAAATCCTAATTTGAGTCTCAGTTCAATCCTAAAATTTTTTAAGACTGGGTCGGAACTGGAAAAGTCCTAAATCCAATCTCATATTCTCGTCCCCATATAAAATTGTGTATTTTTCGAAGGGGTTTTAATATTAAGAGATGGATAATCATTTTAACTTTTTTATTATTACTCCACAAATTTGTGTGATATTACGCTTATGATTATTCAGATATTTGAAACTAATTTTTAAAAGTTTTTTCTTAATATTGATTTCAAAAAATGTGTTTGATTCAACAACCAAAATAAGCTAATGTATTGCACAAAATAATGCAACGAAAATTCATCAGAATTTTATTTTTAATAATCCATTTGTAGGAATAGGCCATGCAGCAAAGCCCATATATATATTCCCAGATTGATTTCATCATCATGTTATAATCATGCTACACGTGTCATTAGATTGAGACAAATAATTCAAATATATATATTGTTAATTAATTGGAAAAGATAGGGGAAAAAGTTCACCAAAAAACATAAAAGGAAAACAAAATTTTCCCAATTGCAAAAATTGCCTTTCCCTTTTCTTCTTCCCTTTCCCAACTTTCAAAAATCTGTGCTGTTAAGCAACACACAAATTAAAGTGGAAAAAACTCACTTCTTAATTAAAGCATCTTTACACTCACCTTTTGTATATACCATTTCTTTAAATTAACTTATGATTTCTAATTTCTTACTTATATTATTACAACCTTATCTTGTATCCTCTTAGATAAAAAAAAAGGAAAAAAGACAAGAAAATGATGTATTCCCTCCGTCCCACTAACTTAACACCTTTTTCTCCGTTACGGTTATTAATGAGAGTGTATAAAGTAGTGTAAAAGTTATAAAGTGGTATGGTCCATACCTTTTTGAAAAGATAATTTTTGCTATTTTTGGAGTGTGCCAAGTTTAGTGGGACGTTCCAAAAAGGAAAACGTGTCAAGTTTAGTGGGACGGAGAGAGTTCTCAATTATATATAACTAGTTAGGTTAGGGTTTTTTCCTTTTATTTTTCATTAATTTTCTTTAATTACACTGCATAAAACCAAATCATTACACGACCAAGATTTCCTATCTTTCTTTCTCGAATTTGGATTAATTAACTCAAAATACTAACATTTTCATTACAAGAAAAGCAAAAGCTAGCAGAAAAATGGGTGGTCAAACTTTCCATTGGAACTTTGCCTTTATGTTGTTTTTGGACAAAGTAACAAGGAAAGATGGGATCTTTAGCAAAGGTTGTTTTGAATCATTCAAGAAATATACACTCACTCACTACACACACTTACCCATTATACCAAACAGTCAACTTGTGTACCTCTCTTGTATTTCACTGCTCATCAAACCAATAATTAATACTTTTTTCTTTTTTTATATTAGGGTTTTCTTGATTTTTGGGCTTTCTTTTGGGGAGTGGTGGGATTGAAGGAAGGTGAGAGATTAAAGAGATAGATCAGATGCTTAAAGTAGGAAAAGGAAAAGGTTTTCTGGTGATGAGAAGGAGTATAGAAGCCTTGATAGGAACATCTCAAACAACATTTTTAGTCAGTTTCTTACCACATTTCGCTTTCACTTTCACAGAATATTACACAACTCTCCCTTCAATACATTTAATTAGTTGTATATTACTACAACATATGTATGACTGATGTATCTATCTATGGATCTAAGAACTCATGTTTCTTACCTTTGGTTTCTTCTCTGTGTTTGTTTCCTCAGTTTTACTTGATGACTGTGCATGCAGTTATCCAGATCTCCCATGTACAAAGATTTTAACCTTAATCAGAACATACATGATGGCCTTAATTACGTTCTTCATCGTAATAATAATTGTGGTTAATTATTACATCAATTATGATTGAACTCTAGATGCATGTCCCCAAATCCTATCATCTTCTTTTTAAATTATTAAAATAGATAATATTCTTTCATTTTTCACGTAAAAATTCTTTTTTGTATGAAGTTATATATATATATATACATACACATATTAATGATGCAGTCTTATTTTTTAATAACGTTTTCTAATAGATTTATTCAGACATTAAACTAAATAAACAAAGCCAAAAAAACAGTCTTGAATCTTGATTTGATCTTCTTACCTTTTCTCTCTAGCTCGAAACTCAATGGAAAACTCCATTAATGGCTGATGAAGAAGCTAAGATCATAAACACCAAGGACTACAAATTATGTTCACACAAAAACAAGGCACTAGCTAGCAACTCAAGATTAATTCCATCTTTCAACTTCATCACAACTCAAAACCAAGAACTAAATAATAAATTAATTCATCTTTCCTTAGGCATGAGACTGAACCCTAAATCAACCCTCTCCGCCACCGCCCTCGACTTGCTAATCGCCGTCGAAGAAGCGTTGTTGTTACATTCTTGGTGTAATCTCTTCTTGGAAGAAGAATGCAGCGCCACCCCAAAAAGCTTCGTCCCCTCTTCTCGAACCTTCGCGGCGGCGCCGCCACCGGGGTTGCAGAGGAACAATGACGAGGCGGAGTAGGCATTGCTCGGCGCCACCGGCTTCACGTGGTTCTGCACGAAGTAGATTATGTCGTTGTATAGCTTCCTCATGTGGGAGAGCTCCGACATCAGCATGCTGTTGCTCCGACGCAGCCGCTCGTTGTCCTCCGAGAGTGCGCTCAACGCGCCGCAGCCGCCGCCTCCGGCGGAGGACGGCGGGGACTGTTCACGCCAGCAATGGTCGTCGGAGGAGCCGGGAGGAGAGACGCTGCCACGTGGATGGTAGTTTGGGAAGAGACTCTGGTGGTGGTGGACGCCGGCGGCGGAGATTGGGTGGTGAGAGGTTTTCCGGCGGTGGATCTCGGAGAGCAACTGCTTCTGGCCTTTCTTGAAGAAATCGTTGGCGAACTCCCACCGGTCGGGGACGATCTTGCGAAAACCCTAATTTTCAAACATATTATAACCCTTAAATATTAATTCAATTTAAAATTTGAATTAATTAGAGATAGATTTATTTAAGTACTGACGTAGGTGTTGAGCTGGCGAACGAAACTGGAGAAGTTGTTGTGCTTGAAGTAGTTGGGAAGGAGGTCTCGAGCGAACTCAGAAGGACGCCACACGACGAAAGTCGTGTGGTCGTCGCCCCAAGAGACGATGTGGTCGGTGCGGGGGTCGTCTACGAGCTCGTAGGTCTTGCTCAAAAACGGCGCCGGTAGAGATTTATGCGAGTCCAATGACAGAAATGCCCTCTCGCCGCAGTTGTCCACCATCACAGCCATTTCAAGAAATTAGCACCAACTTCACTATCAAATGTATGAAGCTAGATAGGGTTTCTTGTACTTGTTCTAAGTGAGTGAGGATTTGGGGTTTTAGAGAGCAATGTAGTAAATAATTTTGTGTAGGGTGGGTTTTGTTTTATTTTGTTTGTGGGTGGGGGTGGGTTAGGTTACTTGGGTAGGGTGAAATTAAACTAGACATATAGTTACAAAAGAGGACATTGGGTGTGTAGTAAGAGAGGAATATGTGTTTGTCTGTCTACGAGTGTGGAAATAAGGGCCTTTCAAGACAAACCCGTGATAGCCCTCACTTTCTAGATATATTAATATTGACTCTTTAGTTTCTCGAGATTAAATTGATACGAGATTATCAGTTCGAGATTATTCGAGATTTATAGTTTTGTTATAGAAGGGAAGCAAGAGGTATCAGGCACGACTAATCACAAATACAAAGGGTGTTTCTTTAGTCGAGAGTAAATTAATTCAAAATTATTCGAGATTGAGTTATGTTAGGTTGAAATCTAATTTATCACATGAGGTAGGCCACACTGATCATCACTGATGACTAATCGTACTTAGCACTGTGCCAAAACTACTCTCGAGATATATTCATGCTAACCAAACATCCTCGTATATATGTAAGTAAATGTGTTCACCGGTCGAACAATATATCATGAAATTAAGTTATGTTTAACCAACCAAAAAATTCACGCGGAGAGTTCGATTACTTGATATTATTAATTTTTTTTTGAATTTATTTGAAGTTTCTTAATTTTATCATATATAGAACAATTCTCATTATATATTTTGCCAATTATTTTTGGCTACCAAAAATAGGAAAATTTGTTCTCTAATACTAGTTTATATAAAGTACATTTTCTAGAGAATATTCGAAAATTTCTGAACCTAAAACTTCAGGACGGATACACAGTCCCAACCCGATTCCCGGTCTATCCTTTTTACCACAGTAAATGTTCAAGATTCGAAGAAGAAGTTAACTTTACTTCACTTGGATCCAAACGAGTTTCTTCTTTCCAATTTGTAGGTTTCCTTTTGTTGTTTAATGTCAAAGAATAGAACATATATATACATACAAACTACATTTTGGAATCCCATCATTTTCTACTCCTACTGCCTTCTGCTTCTTTTGCAGATTTTACAAGGAAAAAGCCACACATGGGTTAATGTGATGGGATTTCAAGCCACACAATTACTTGATTAATTAATTAATTAAAAATTGTATATCTTCTTCTTCCTCTCTTCTTCTCTCTTTTAAATAAATTACAAACTTCAATACAGCATCATGCACATAAGACATATATACTCTGCACACTCCATCTTTCTTGCTGCCTTATTAACCTTATTATATGCTCCTATTTTTTACTTTTCTTTTCTCTCTTTTCAAAACACACACTGCCATCTATGGACCATTTCTTTATTTTATTTTCCATGTGATCGATGCTTCCAACTCTCTTTTCCTTTTCTATTTTTATTGCCAGTAATTTTCTTTCTTGAACTTGTTGGTTTTTTAACTTATAGAACCGTTTTGTATTGCAACGGGTACACTTTAACGTGCTCCTGAATGATGTGCTTATAATGACACGTAATAAAATATAATTAAATGAATCATTATAATTTTTATTTATTTTATATAATAAATGTTAAAATATATTCTATAAACCTAGTCCAAAATTAAAAATTAATAAAATTATTATTTATTGAAATTTAATAAACTTTTATTATTTACAAGAGCGTCTGACGCGGTCGATAGAATAATGATTAATCTATTTAATTTATGAGATTAATTTAGTGTGTTTAATTTAGTCTGATTAGATATTTATCAATTTCGAGTTGATTGGCTAATGTTATTACGAGAAAAATAGGAAAAATGATATTATATATAATTGCTCTATTAATATTGGGTGTAAAGAATCAATCACATATATTGTCCTAATAAATAAATTGGAAATATAAAAATGATAATTAATGGACCAAAATGCAATTGTATTATAAGGTCGCATTGCAATTGCAATTGAACAGATCAAGTAAGCTTAAATTGACGAAACATGCACGAACCTAACATGAACCTATTAGTTCGAAAACGTCATACGGAATTATAAGAGTCTATAAATACTATTCGATACCGAATTTATCATTGTATTTTTGAACAATCTTGTATCTTAAAAAAATAATTTAACTAAGTAAATATTATATACCGAATAAAATTTAAATTTTACTTAATTTATTAAATCGAAAATGTCAAACTTATAAAAATGAAAAAATAAATAAATTACTAATCACTTTATTTTAATGAAATTATTACTCAATGCATTAATATAATGCCATAATGAGAATTTCTAGGAGAGACAGCCCACAACTCAGACACATTACTCATCAAAATTTTGCTCTTAAATCAAGACAACTCTCTCTCTCACACACACAATATGTCTGATTAAAAAATGTTGGAACACTTAATTAATAATTACCCACTAATCCACAAATTATATCCAATTTCAAAGTCTCCAATAAAAACCCTAATCAGAAGTTAATAATATGCAAGATAACGTTTTTTTTTTTGGTTTTTTAGGTCAAATGGTATGAATGTAGATTGAAGAGGGCGGAAATACCTAGTAATCTCTCCGCACTGGTAATAACGATTCATATTTGTAGTGTTTGTTAATAACAACTCATTATGTTTAGATAAAATTAACATAAAACATTCATTAATTTTTATATAATATATAATTATTAAGGGTTGTTTAATTGTCATGTAAAAGGCTATTAGTCAACAAAAGGAGTAATATATATAGGTGGTAGTATTTTTATCTTAAATTAATTGGTGGGAGTAAGTGCAATATGGGTTGATTTGTCGTGTCGATGTTTTTATTTAATTTACTTACTGTACACATATTATATTATAGTTTAATATAATATAATATATAGCATTGTAAATTTGTAATATAGGAGGTAGAGACATGTCTGAATTCCATATTATTAATTAGCATCATTTTATATTAATGAAATAGTGACATAAAAAATTTTCGTTTTTGAATATTAACGGATTAATAACGGAATTGTTATGAAATTCTTATTTAATTTTTAGTGACGGAATAAAATTTAGTAGCTGAATTTTCTGTTATAATTCCGTTATTAAAATTGAAAAAATCATTTTACAAACGAAAATTTCATTACAATTATGTTACAAATCTGTTAATAGCATTTTTAGTAACGAAATATCTTGTTTTAGTAACGGAAAATTTCGTTGCTAAATTAATTTTTTTTTTTTTTTGTATAATGCCCAACTGATTTGATGCATCAATTGGTACAGTCTCTTCATTTTAACTTTTTCTTTAATTTATTTAAATAAAAGGTTATTAATGATCTCAATTAACAATATAAAATTATATTATATTTTATAAATGACTACATAATACTCCCTCCGTCCCGATTAAGATGAAGCGTTAGTTGCATGCTTCTTGATGCTAGGCGAGATTCAAAGCCTTTCAAACATCAATATGCCAATATGGTTATTCCCCAAGTTAGTCTCTCTTCCACCAGAACTTAATGTTCCCCAATGTATGGCTGCTACTACTACTGTAGTTCGTGCCCATCATTTTTCTCATAATTGAAAATTCTTTTGTTGTCTATTGAAGAAATGTGAAGATACTAACACATAAATTGATTAGGATGATTTTTGAGTGTGTAAGTCATATCTCAATAAAGCATCTCATTCTAGGGATTTATAAAATAACTGGTCTGTTAATTATTTGAACTACTTTTTAGAGATATTATCATGGTTTCATCTGTTCATTTATTCAGGCAGTTGGTTCCAAGATATGGTGCCAATTACCCCCCGCGTCAAATTTTGTATGTATCCTCTAATATGCACTTATCCAATAGCAGTACGTCGACACCAGATTTCTTCTGAGTGTGGTTTTAAGATCATGAATTCTTTCTGCATGTGCAGTATATATATTTCACAGTTTCTACATCAATATCTGTATATTATGTTTAGTCTTTACAGTTTTTATCATCTGACACCTTAACCATATGCATTAGATTTATTGTCTGGCCTTCATCTTTTGGCAAAAGACCTGATGAACACCTGTTATAAATATAACCTAAGACAAGAAGCATACTGTGGAAATCACTGTTCATAGTATGTTTGATCAAAAACTTCTTGAGATTAAATAGAATCCTATGAAGTATTTGATTAAATTTAACTTAGTCTTAAGCAAGAGAAATATGTTATATATATTTTCAAGTGTTTTCTACCTGGGGCAGGTTACCTTTTCATTTAAGTTAAGAAATCATACTGATATAATATATCTTCTCTTCCATATCATATACATATGTTGTTTGTTTTCGTTATGTAACCTATTCATGTCTGTGTTTTATATGGGTTTTTTACTTATTCCAACATGCATTAAAGCTCAGCACATTACATGAAGCAGAAGCGGTTAGGTACATGTGCATAATATATTCAAATGTTATTCCCTCGACTTGCTAGAGTTGATGAAAATGGCTTTTTTCCTGTTTTCCTTTTCACAGGATTTTGACCGCAAGTGATGGAATTAAGAAGGGATCGAGATGTGCTGCACTACCGGCTTGAATAATTGTCATTCTTTTTTATTATAATTTATATCTCTTCCATTCTTTTTCAAATTATGTAGCATTTCTACTTCATACATTGTAACTTTACTTTTTCCTTTTTCAAAAAAAATCTGCTCTTTTTGTTAATCTAGGTTATATCTCACGTGACCGGTCCAATTATTATGGAGGATGTGATCTATGAAAAATATAAGGAAGATGATCCTCTTAAGGAATATATGTACCGCCGTCTTACTTTTGAAAGAACAGTGAATCTGGTGCAATCAGAAGTTCTTTTATCAACAAGAGCATATTGTCTTTCATCTATGTTTCACCAGGAGGGTCTAATTTTCTTCAGCTTCTGTAGTCACATTCTAGTAGACAACTAATAGTAGCTGCTTTTTATCATTCATTAACCCATGTGTTCTCTCTGTCTTGCTTTGAGCAGTTTCAAGAGTTAAAGCAGAACTTATTTACAACTACTTAAGAAGTCGGTATCACGTCTCAGTTGTTTTGGGAATACTGTTGACCTCTTCATTTTTGAATATGTATACAAGGAGACTTGGTGAGCTATTTACTCTCTCTTGAAAAAAAATGAGTTTTACTCTCTCGTCTTCTCCACTCTAAACTCGAGTGCTCTATACTCTTTCGTATGTGGCTCTGTATATCAAAGAGTTAAAACTGAAATGAACTGTTCCCTCTTTTCCAGTTAAAAACAGTGGTTGTTGGTCTTGGAGCAGGATTACTTCCCATGTTCATGAAGGAAAACCTACCGACTCTCAAAATTGAGGTTTAATGGAATTCTCATTCTTTGAATTCCCAATTGTTCTGCTATCTCGTCCTTATGCAAATTCTCAATATAATATAGGTTGTGGAATTAGACCCTATGGTTTTGGATGTTGCTAGAGAATATTTTGGTTTTGAGGAAGATGAGCACTTGAAGGTAACAATAATTCTTGTAACCGAATCTAGAGTATAAATTGATTTTCGTATTTAAGGTTCTGAACAACTTCAGGTTTGAGCTTAATTACAAGGAGCTTCTAAATTTTTGGTTCTTTTCCAATGTCCATGTTAAGGTACATATAGCCGATGGAATTCAGTTTGTGAGAGATATAGCAAACTCTGAGATCAGTAAAAGCTACAACAATTAGTTGTAAAATTCAGAATAAAGATGAGAATAACCAGAAGTTATTGACAGTTAGCATTTGTATTCTATGCAGAAGAAAAGAACTCATGCAAAATTGACATACTTATAGTTGATGCGGACTCATCTGATACAGGTAATGCTGATCTCAATTCAAACATTTCTAATCTTTATTTAAATTTTCATATATATAGCCTTCTCATGCAGCTTTGGTTTGACCTGCCCTGGAGAGAGTTTTGTTGATGAATCTTTTTTTGTTTGCTGCAAAAGAATTTCTCTCCCAACGTGGTATGTTCATCATTAATCTGGTCTCGAGGTCATCCGTTGTGAAAGGTGGGGTGCATTCACGCTTGAAGAAGGTGAATGGTGTAGTTTCCGTTTTCCATATGATAGTGTTGAAATTTTGACAAACATTTAGTATATGTTGATTACAATGTGCAGGTTTTCGAGTACATATATGAACTCCCAAATAAGGAAGATTTCGATGTAGCACTTTTTGCACTCAAAGTCGATTCTTCCATTCCTAAGGAATCTTATCCTTCAGTTGGCCAAACCTCGGAGCCGGTGGAGGAGTTCTGGAGCCAAAAAGCTCAATGTCTGGCAAAATCAATCAACGTTTGCCTTGATCAGATCAACATATCTTTGTTAATGTAGTATCAGGAATGAGCCTTTGAGTTGATGAAAGAAGTTAAAAGGCCTTAGTTTAGCATATGGCATAATCAGGGCCGGTCCTAATAAAAATGGGCCCTCATTTATTATTATTTTTTTATCAAGAAAAATATTTTATTAATTAAATATCAAAGAAAGTAAAATATAAAAGGTAACAATCGTTCATTCAGACACTAAGAAGGAAATTGAACAATGTATGAACTTTACAAGATTTAGGATTTTAGAAATATATATATATTATAATTTAATGATAAAATATATTGAAAAAAAATATATCAAAATTTTTGTAGCGTTCGAAAAGAAGAAATAGACGACACTTAACCTAATTATTAAATTGGATAACTTTAAAATTTAAATAAAATTAATGAATGCCGACTGTGGGCATAATGTAAGCCTGAGATTTTGTCTAGTTATTATAATAATAAAAATCATGGAGGGGACGTGGTGAACATGCGACTAGTCAAGAAACAGTAGCCACACAAAACATAAACCGAATTCAATTCATGAAAAGTGTAGAAGTCGGCTAAGGCTGCTTCAATCGCAACAAAACAACAATTCAAGCTTAATTCTTTCTTTCCATCTTCATCTTCATCTTCAACTCACTCGTGTAATCCAACATAACCACCTCATGGCCTCGCTTCTCACCAACGGGATTTCTCCCTTCTCGTCGCAGCACGCTTCCGAATTCCCAAAGAACCTTTTTTCGTCCCCAATCTCCAAATCCCCAATCCTCAGAATCCCTCATTCAAGGCCTTCCTTCAAGATTAGGGCTGACGTCGGTTACGAGCCCAAGACCACTGTCGATTCCCCAGGTGAGAAATCCTCTGATTCATCTTCCATGGTCGATGACCCACTTCAGAAATTCTTGAAAAGGGATTATAAGTGGGGTTTCACGCAAGAAATTGACTCTTTCACAATCCCTAAGGGGCTTTCCGAACAGACTGTTAGGTTAATTTCTTCGAGAAAGAATGAGCCGGATTGGATGTTGGAGCTGAGGCTGAAGTCTTACGAGAAATTTGTAAAGATGAAAGAGCCCTCGTGGTCTGATAATCAGTACCCCAAAATTGATTTCCAAAATATTTGTTATTATTCTGCGCCTAAAAAGAAGCCAACTTTAAATAGTCTTGATGAGGCTGATCCTGAGTTGATTATGTATTTTGAGAAGCTTGGGATTCCCTTGAATGAAAGGAATAGATTGGCTAATGTTGCAGTGGATGCCGTTCTTGATAGCGTTTCAATCGCTACTACTCATAGGAAGACGTTAGAGAAGTCTGGGGTTATCTTTTGCTCCATTTCGGAGGCTATTAGAGAGTATCCTCATTTAATTAGGCAGTATTTAGGCAGAGTGGTGCCTGCAGATGATAATTTCTATGCTGCCTTGAATTCTGCTGTGTTTAGTGATGGTTCCTTTGTGTACATACCCAAGAACACCAAGTGCCCGATGCAAATCTCGACGTATTTTAGGATAAACGCCACGGAGACTGGGCAGTTCGAGAGGACCTTGATAGTTGCAGAAGAAGGGAGCTTCGTGGAGTACTTAGAGGGCTGCACTGCTCCTTCATACGATACGAATCAGTTGCACGCAGCTGTGGTGGAGCTGTACTGCCACGCTGGCGCTGAGATCAAGTACTCCACAGTTCAGAACTGGTATGCAGGCGATGAGAATGGGAAAGGAGGGATATTTAATTTTGTTACAAAGAGGGGTCTATGTGCTGGCTCTAAATCGAAGATATCGTGGACTCAAGTGGAGACGGGCTCGGCTATCACTTGGAAGTACCCTAGTGTTATTTTGGAGGGCGATGATTCTGTTGGCGAGTTCTATTCTGTGGCGTTGACGAATAACTGCCAGCAGGCTGATACAGGAACAAAGATGATACACAAGGGGAAGAATACTAGAAGTAGGATTATCTCTAAAGGAATCTCTGCTGGGCGTTCGAGAAATTGCTACCGGGGCCTTGTGCAAGTACTGTCCAGTGCAGATAACGCGAAAAACTCCTCACAGTGTGACTCGATGCTCATTGGAGATAAGGCTGCTGCCAACACTTATCCTTACATTCAGGTGAATTCCTTGTGAATTCCCTTTTGCAATAAGATATACTTTACTTATATAGCTTCCTTTTCTTTTGTTCTACAGTAAGGTCTATGATGATAGACGTTTGCATTATCTGAAATAATTGTGTTGTATCTTCATTACTGGATTATATCTATATAATATTGTTGAAGTGATCCTTGATAGATTTTCTATATATAGCCTGTTTGAAATATACTGCTCTAAGGAATATCTTTATGAATTGGAAATTGGTTTCACCTTTTGGGTATTGAGTCTCGCTAATATCTGGTGTCTAGTCTTCATTTGTCATATGAAGCAACATTGGAAGAGGATTGTATATATCCTGTCTTGATGTCATTATTAAGCATCTGGTTATTGTTGTCTATATGTATATATGTAAATATATGTAATGTATGTGATAATTGGATCTCTGTTTGAGATTATTTCTAAGGTGAAGTTGGGAGCATTCTGAAATATGATAATATTTCATGAAGAGGATTAGTGTATGTAGCTGAATTGAAGGTGTTTGATCATATCTAATGTCAGTCATATTGGAGTTGAAGCATGCTAATGTTCATATAGTCCCATACTAGATAGATTATGTCGCCAGTTTTCACGAACAATTTAACAAGTTACCTTTTCATGTTTGTTGCATCAACAGGCGAAAAACCCGAGTGCTCGCATTGAACATGAAGCTACAACCTCCAAAATCGGTGAAGATCAGTTATTCTATTTCCAGCAGAGAGGTATCGACTATGAGAAAGCTATGGCTGCCATGATATCTGGGTTCTGTCGGGATGTGTTCAACGAACTCCCTGATGAATTCGGAGCTGAGGTGAACCAGCTCATGAGCTTGAAACTCGAAGGATCGGTTGGTTAAAGACAATGACGTGTTCTGCTGTTGTACTGTATCTTTAGAACTTCTAACTTGCGTGTTTTGATTCTTTGGTTTGTGTTCTTGTTACAGTTGAATGATAGTATAATAAGAGCACCCTTTATCTCCTCTCCCCTCTCTCTCACTCTCTGATATTTGATAATAGAATTAGGGTGTCTCTTAGGTTATCGTATTTCTGGTATTACCTGAAAATTTCAATAGGGTTTGGACTTTGGATACATTAAAACTGAGAATTCGAATTTTCGGGTCTGGTGCGGGATTAAGATTCTATGATTTTTGGTTTGCTAATACCTGCTCGGATATCGAGTATTACTTCAATCCCATTTTTATATTGCTAATACCTGCTCGGATTTTATGATTTTTGGTACGCAACATCTCTGCAGAGTTTTTGAACATCCTACTATGATCTATGAAGTTGAGATTTTTCTTTTTTATACATTTTCTTAAACATTTTGGCTATTTTGAGTACGTGAAATATCTGATTTTGTTAAAAATATCTGATAAATATCCAAAAATTATAAATGATTTGTATTGTTTAACTTTATTTTGGGTATCTGAATATCCTTCCTTATATATCCGAGCAGATACAGATACTCGAAATTACTCCTTCCGTCCATGAAACAAGTTCCTAATTTGCTATTTTCGTCGGTCCACAAAATATCTTCTTACTTTAAACTTTTCATTTATGGTAATTGACTCACCACACTCTCTACACACAATTCAATTTAATATAATACTTAAGTGAGACCCCTATTCCACTCACTACATATCATTATTAAAGTCAAAAGCATTACATTAAAACCTGCACCGGCCCAAATTAGAAACTTCTTTCATGGACGGAGGGAGTATAATTTAGACTGGAAACGTGTCGATGAAATTTTGAATTGTCGAAATTGAACATATTTTGTAAAAACCAATTGACATTCCTAGATATAATGGTTGATATTGATTTTCTTTTTCAAAGTGAAGTGAATCAGATAAACATATTTGAGTTGTATTAAAAGATTATGGACAAGAGTCTTCATGCTCAATCTTTCAATTTTCGGGCTAATTTGTTATGCATAAATTTATGAAGAAAAAATGTATAAACCATGGGTGATTTTATTTATTACTTTCAATTCTCTTTTTATAGCCACTTCTTATATAATTAAAAAGAAAATATAAATACATTTACAAATTTATCTTTATAGCTCTAATTAAAAAATGGGTAAAAATTAAAATATTCGCTAGGAAGATTGTGTCCAAGATATGGTAATCTAAATGTTGATTCTTCTTGTTGACTCTATGTATGAATTATTTGGCTATGCTAATTCGGGTCATAGCTTGTAAATCATATAGATGTATTTTCAAGTCCCCAGAAGGAAGAGAGATGTGGTTACTCTAGGTCTCATTGCTAGAAAGGCCCAACTTCAAAATCGCACGTGAAGTTTCCAACTCATACGACTCTTCTAGGGATATAGAGATAGACGACGTTTTCGGTTCGTTCTTTCTGGATTGAGATAGATTAAATCTTTTTTGCAGTTTCTAAATAGTTATCATGTCCCGATAGAATTGGAGGTCAATGTGGTGTAGAAGAGTCATTCCCCTTTTCTTTGTGATACCAATCAAGACAAAATCAATAGAAATAAATCCAGTAATAAAGATAAAAGGATGTTCGATAGCGCAAGACTGACGGAAAGCATTCTCGACAACTAAACTCTAAAGTATATAGAGAAAATCTCAATTATATTTTAAATTTAATATTAATTTAAAAAATTTTGAGTTAGAAAATCAAAATTAAAATATATAAAAAATTTTAAACTTGTGATTTATTATATTACTAAAATTATAGTTTTACAATATTCCACATTTCTCATTTCATATATATATATATATGAGATAGTTATAAATTAACTTGGATTAAATTTGATTCTCTACCAAAAATAACCCCACACTCTCTTCTCTCTATTTCTCTCAGATTCATCTTTGCCTTCACTCCCGCCGCTTTTACTTTGCGTCTTCGCCGTCGGGCTCCTTCCTCCGTGTCGCCGCCACCACATCAATAGTGTTCACCACCACCCACCGCTCATCTTCTGTGTCGCCGCCGCCACATTGATACTCTCCCAAAAATAACCTCACGCTCTCTCATCTCTCTTTCTCTCACATTCATCTCTGCCTTCACCACCGCCGCGCTGCCTCTCCTTCCTCCATGTCGCCCCCAACACATCAGCTCATCCTCTGCGTTCACCACTACCGCACCACTTCATACTCTTGTTTTTGATTTTTTTTTTTTTTATGGATTTCTATGTTTCTGTTTCTGCTTTTTGAATTGAGATGATTTAGAATCCAAAGAAAAAAAGAAGGGCAATTGGCGAGAAGGACATGAAAGGTTTGGGGAAGAGAAAGAAGGTTTCGGACATAGCTCCATCATCTTCTACTGCAATTCCTCATCTGAAATGGAAAATTTTCATTTTTCATTTTTTGTCTTTTTTTAAATGAATTATTGATAAATTCATCATAATAAATTGTTGATTAATTGATGATGAATTCATTTTTTGGCTAGGGATTTCAATTACAAGTTTCTGGAAATTGAATGTTTATGTAATGAGTAATTTTTGATTTTTTTTATTATTAATAAGGATAAAAATGTAATGTTATATCATAACCTGAGTAACACATGAATTTTGTCAACTATTTACCAAACAACAAAATTACATCCTTGTTTAATTTTATCTTATCTTTCAGTTAAATTTTATCATGACTTGACGAAACTCAACTATGCTACCAAACATGTCCGTATAGTGGTAAATTACACTATATGTTTTTTAATAATATTTTGTTAAATAAATATATAAAGTATGTAAAATTTAGATGAAATTATATGTAGTAATACCGATTATCACGTTTTCAAATATTTTGTTTTTGTGTTCAACTAATAATATTGATATTGTAATATTTAGACATTTACATTATAAAATATGCCTTGTCCCCTTATTATTGTCCTACTTTTATTAAAAAGTCACATTTTAAGTTAAAGTATCACAATAATAGTAGGAGAGAGAATAACATATTTCCAGTAAATACATTGAAGTGCATAAATATGTGGACCATCCTAACATAATCCGATTATGGGCTCTATTCATCCCTAGTAAACATACTTGAATAGAGATGATAATTGAATTAATAATCTATTCTTTCTTTTCATCAAGAATCCCTTCACGACTTGTGATACAGTTTGAGAATTTGAATTCATTAACACCATTCGTCAAAGAAAGTTGTTTACTTTACAAAATATTTAATAATTATAACTCGGAGTAATGCCACAAAGAAACCTAAATGTGTTCATACTAACTATACTCTATGATCCATGATCGGCCCAAACCCGCCCATTTTCGGGCAAGACATCGGGTCGGACCAATTTTCACAGTTCTAAGTACAATTCCTGAGAGAGATCGGAACATCGATTTTTATCATAGTAAAGATAAGGTAGCACTCAATCTTATTGTAGAATATTTGCTTCACCAATTTTCCCAACACGTGCCCTCTCGATCGAACGGTGAACTCCAACGTGAGCGGCACAGGGGAGTCTGTCATCCCCGTCCCGCTCCCATACATCGGAATCTTGTCACCCGCTACGACCACGGCCACCTTCTCCTCTTGCTTCCTCTTCTTGTAGAATTCTTGAACCTGCATTGTCCAAAATCACTAGGTTTAGGACATGAGTAATGTGGACTAGGTTTATTATTTCAAGAATCTCGTGATATTTGAAGGGGATTGCTTACACTTCCTAAGCCAATTTGGAGTTGTGAATAAGAGAGGTAAATAGGAGTGGATGAGACATGAACACCAAAGAAAGTAGCTGTGTTTTTGTATGTGAATTTTAAGGTGGAATTGAGGGAGATCATGTCTGTTGAAACCCCACTATTGTCAATACCAGCTTGTACCATGAACCTCTCAAATTTGATGCTCTAAATCAACAACAAAAAACATCAAAACTAATTCTAGTTAAGACACCATCATTTACATACTTACATTGTACAAAATGAAATAGTTTTGCAACAAACACGAATTTACATCATCACCACCATCTTTCGTACACAATCTGAATTAGCAGTCGGAGACTCGGATCTTTAATTAAGTATGTATGTGAACAAGGGCTCAATAAGCTTTTCGATCCGATTGAGCTCACTTTTCACATAAACTTGCACGATGTTCAATTTTACGTGAAAACTGAACATCGTGCAAGTTTCATGATTTAAAATTGAACTTGGAAGTTCGTGTTTTATACGAAAGTTCAACGAAAATTCGTGTATTTTAGTGCGATTAACATTTTTTAAAGAATGAAATAAAGCTGGGATCATAAACTATATTTTATTAACCCTAATAAAAATCCAATCTTTATGTAGCAATGAAGAAAATTAAAATCAAAACTTTTCTATTAAAAGTGAAAAGAAAAAAGCATTGATAACAAAACAAATATACCTGCATTGTAATCTTGGGCTTCTGAGGAATACTGGCGCCCCACAAAACCAAACAAAACAAGGAGAAAACCACAAAGAACCCAACCAAAAAGGCCAAAACTTTGCAAAGAAGGGGGAGACTACTTTGCCTCTTCTCCTTCTCAAAAAGCCCTTCTTCCATCAAATCCAGTTCAAATCCCCAATCCACAAACCCTTCTTCCCGCCGTCCCCTCCCCACCGATGCGGCGTCGTACGGGGGAGCCTTCCTCGGCCCGGGCTCGGGCCCAGGCTTGATCGGGCCTGAGTAGCGGCCGGTGGAGGATTCCCTTGAGTGCCCGCCGCCGCCGGAGGAGGAGTGGCGCGGTGAACCTACGGGGCTCGTGATAATCGGCGTCGAGTTGAGCGACGCCGTGGTCTTCTCGCCGTCGTGGGATGGGCTCTGCACGTAGTACGCCGGGCTGCGCTGGCGCTCCGGCGACGACGCCGCCACGCTGGCGATCTCCGGGTCCGTGTTCGCCTGCATGTTTCACTGTGTGAGGATTGAAGAAGTGTTCTTTGTGAGTGAAGGTAAGGTGTTTGATGAAATGACTCTTAGGATTCTGCCATGAATAATGATTTTTTTTTTTTTGAATTTATTTTAGTAGCAATAAATATTTTTTACTTATTATTGTTGAAGATTATGATAATTAAGCATAAATTTCAACCGAATTACAGCTTGCACTACCTTATCATTAATTATGACTGATTAAGACAAGATTATGACTAACTATAAGTTAAGTATATATGTCTTTATTTTATCAATCCATGCTATAATTACATTGTTGTGTAAAAAAGGAAATCAAGTTTGTATGGAAATACAATTTTCCATCCCAAAATTATTGCCACTTCCAAAATTTTACAAATATATGTATTTGGAAAGTAAAAGATTTATCTTTCATAACCTTATATACTTATTCATAATATAAATTAAAAAAAAAAACTTTAACAAACTTATAGGTTTTCAAAAAGAAAAAGACCCCCCCTCAGTTATACAAAATCTAATATGTTCCTTTTTAAAATAATGTCATATTTACATCAAGCTATTCGAGATTCGATTAGATAAAATTTTCGTATGGAGCTCAGTTTTGTAATAGATAAGCCAAGCTCAAGCGCAATTACAATAACAATAATTTTATCTAGCCAAGCTCGAGATAAACAATGATCGGCTCGTTAAGTTCGCGAATATGTTTGGGTTTGTTTGTTCACGAATATATTATCGAGCTTGTTCGTGAGTCATCCATGAAATATACAATCGATCCTCCAACTAAAATAATTAGTTTGCTAAAATAAAAAGTTTTACAAACCGAGCTCAAACAATTAATATGAATGTTAAACGAGCCGAACATGAAAATAATACTTCATCTGTTTACGAAAAGTATATTATTATTACTTGTTTGGACCGTCAACAAAAGGTGTACTTTTTTTTTTCTTTTTTGGACATGGTCTCACAATAAACTCAATATTTTAAATATCACATTTATTCAATTTTGTTGGTCTCATTTTTCTATTAAAAACACACTGCTCAACTTTTTCTTAGAACTTGTGCCGACTCGTCCACAACACATTTTTTGTGAAATGAGAGAATATTATTGAATAACACATAAGAAACTAGAAAGGTTTGAACTTGACAATTAAATGATCAGCTGAGGTCGAACAACATATCAAAAGCTTAAATTGAAATCCATCACCTTAATATATTGTACAAGTGGAGTTGGGTTTAACCACACATTTTGACCTCAATCAAACACAGTAATAAAAAAATCACCAACGCCTCATTGAATTACTTTTAGAATGGAAGTCAATTTATTTCATATGAAAATACACAATATTTATTTTTCAACAAACAAACAATACTAAACATGATATTTCTTGCAAGTGGATTTAATATCTTGACATGTCAAATTTAGAACGGTTTTATTTGGTTGAAGAATTGCGACAGCTGCTTTATTAGTCGTTAATTTTGCTTCCTTTTATTGAGTGTTTACTGAATATTCCCAACTTTACTATTTTTTCTCCATATTTCAATCTTTGGCAATTGCTTCATAAATAATTCTGTTATTGTGTCACTTTTCAAAGTTAATAAGTACTCAAATTTTATTAAAATCACTTCTCTGCCAGACATAATTTAACGTGTTTGCAATTAATGTGACATACCACCTAAATAAATAATAAAAATTTATTACTTTTACATTTTTACAATAATTTATTAATTACAGTATAGCTTTATTTTTTAATAACACAAGTTTTAGTAAATATTATTCATTCTATTTAAATTTTATTGGCCCAATTTGTTTTTATTGCAATCAAGATTGTGTAAAAGCCTTTAAACTCTTGGGCTCATCCCTTTCGGCCTTAATAGGTCTTTCTTGTAATGACAATCAATTAATGAATGGAATTAATTAAACAAGTTCTTTTAACATTTATAGGATTCCCACTTGCTTAAAATGTGAAATCCAAATTTAAACTCACTCGAAAAACTCTTTACAGACACAAAATTGTATCAGCAACCATTTTAAAATGTTTTTATTTAAACCTTTTTTGAGCTTATATTAGTTTTGATTCGAGTTTGCTTTAAGTGGGTTAAGTGTATGAAAAAAACCCTAATCCAAAGATGACTTGTTTTGATCGTGAACTTGGATCATGTCGAGCCAATCTCCTAGCAATTGAAGTCGGGTTTGAATTGGTTACCCGATCAATCGACATCAATTTTGATGGAAAAAAATATGTTCAATCAACAGATTGAGAATTTTTAAAATAATATTTTAAAGTTATATAAAAAAAAAACAAAATTTTAATTATATAATAGGGGATTTTATTAGATTTTAGCCAAACAAAATCCACAATTTCCAAATTAATAACTAAAAGTTCATCCAAAAATATGGGCATCCAGTAAGAAAAAGAAAATCCTAGTATTATAAATTCAAACATATCCATCTATCTTGTTTCTTTGCTGCAAGAAATTAAAGTAGTTACAACATCAATTGACTAACATGCAAATATATTAATAAAAAAAAGTGCACATACATAGTTTGGCTAAATCTTTAAGGTTAATTTCTTGTATCTAACTGTAAGAAATTCAGAAAATATTCAAATAATGAGAATGTTTGCCTGCAAGCTTCAACTTACTAATTTTTTGGCTACTAATTATATATATATATAATATATATTAATTAATAAGGTAGGAACAAAATATTATCATAGATAATAATGTATAATAGTTTGTCCAAAAGTGATGAGCTGGAGCTTGTAAGTTTCTCTTAACTTTTCCTCAAGAGTTCTCTTTCTTCCACTCAAGTGTCTCCAAAATTTCAATACTTTGTTAGAGAACTTGTGGGTTTTGGTCCCAATTATATAAATAAATAAATGTATCTACCTTCCAATTTATAAACATTAATGAATATGTTAGTTTCATCATTGATACTTAGATTAAGAAGAATTGGTCAATTTTTTATGTTAAGAAGTGAGGAGGAAGAGTCTTGTATTGTATTGTTTGATAAATCTTGGTTCAGCTCATTGGACACAAACGAATAGAGTTACTCGTATGATATTTATAGCTCGATTTGAAAAAACACTTAGAATTTGATTCGATATTGAGTGATAATTTTTTTTCAAGCCAAGCTTGAGGCTTATAATGCTCGGATCGAGCATGTCCAGCCTGTTATACGAGTCTAGTAAATAAAAATTTATATTTTCAATAGCTAATAGATGTTTGAATCAGCTTGAGATTGAGCCCAAATATATATACGAGCTTTTGAATAATTGAGCTTGAACTCGAGCTAGAATTGAGCATATGATGAGCCAAATTGGAATCAGATCGAGCTCGATCATCATATGACGAACCGAACTCAATCACCGAGATTAAAATTCAAATCATGTTCTAACCGAGCTCAAACACGTCTTACAACCAACGAGTTTACAAAGCGAACTTCTATTTATCAAGTCAAGTTTTGAATAATTTCAATGTTTAGCTTAATATCATTCATGGCTTATATAATCGACATAAAATAAAATATGAAGCCCATCATCGGTGGATAAGGGAACAGATAAGAGTTGATCATTCCATCTACCTACAAATAATTTGTCTATAAAATATATTCATATTTATATTTATATCATTCATTACAATTCAATATAATCATTAAAACTCGAATTCAATAAAACAAATCTTTTATGAATTGAAGAAGTATTATTTATATTTTGAAAATTAAAAATGAGAAAATTACAATAAATAAGAATTGACTCCAAGTGCATAGACATGGACGTGACTACAATAGTCGCATTCCTAGGCAATCACATGCATTTGTATTTTTCTTGAAATGGGTCCTCATCAAACTTAATCATTTTGCAAAAAATAAAATAAAAATCATCAATCAATGAAAGAATGTCACATTCAAATCCTTTGTAAGTGGAAACTTAGATAAGCCACAATAGAGATGGAATAAAGTAGCAACATCTCCTTATGTTTGTGAGGTCTATAATGGAGAGGACATCCTTTTAATATCTTTCCCAATGCAGTGTGCCCTCTTCCAAGTGTCATCTCTTCTTTTGTTCTTTAGAAATTGAGATAAATATTTATATATTCAAGTTTCAATGATATTATTCTCAAGTTTAAGTTGAGCTCGTTTGATATTTATATTGATGATTTTATAATTGATTTCGAGTTTGAGCTCTCCCTAAGACTTGAGCTCGTATAAATTTTTTTAATTTTAGAAATTAACTATTTTAGATTGATGCTCGACTGAATGTCGACAACATGTTTGTGAACAAATGAACTCGATGATGTTCGCGAACTTTACAAGCCAACCACTGCCAGACTCGAACTTGGCTCGATAAAAGTATCAAGCTTAAAAATAGCTTGTTTGATATTTATATTAATGATTTTCAAGTTTAGGATCGAATTCGGGCTTTGCTTGGATTCATAATCGAGCTTGTATAATTTTTTTATTTTAGCTATTTTAGGTTGACGCTAGACTGAATGATTGATTGAATACTCGATTGCATGCTCTTAAACAAATAGACTCGAAATTATTTGTGAATTTAACAAGATGAGCATTGTCAGGTTCAAGCTCCGATCAATAAAAACATTGAGCTCGAAAACGAGATCGAGATGAACATTTACTATTGAGTCGAACTGTAAACGAACTTTTTTTATCAAGTTAAACCCAATTCGCGAGTAAATATGTTCATTCATAAATCTATATATTCAAACGTTTAATAATAAAGAGAGATGTTCAATGGAACAAATAAACGAGATTTTTATGAGAAAGTTTAAATTATTGATTTTTAAACAATTAATAATTACTTTAAAAAGGTTACCCTTTCTAAAAATGGATTCCGTACAAAAGGATAGATTAGCTTTTCAAGTTAAAAGATCTCCATGCATATCACTGCACCTCTATCTCTTCCCCATAACCCTAATTTCTTGGTGATTGAAAAAATAATCATTACCAACTCCATTAACAGCCATTGAAGCTCTATGTTCAGAGCTCAATTCCCAAATAATAATTAAAAAAAATTCAAAGTCATGTACTATCAGTTGCTACTTCCTCGAGTGACTTCATGAGCTGTGTTGGTGACTACAATGGGACTCCTAACGATATGATTACCATTGGATTGAATCCAAATCAAGGATCCATAAACAATGGTGTCATTCTTAATCAGTTTTGGATCCTCCACTCGCAGAACGAAGCTCTGTTTCTCATTCTTCTCGCTGAACTTCAAGGTGTCGGGAGAAACGGTGACGTTTAGCTTCGACGCGCCTTCGACAATCAATTTCGCAGAGTAGATCGAATCCCCATCGCCGACGTTCGTCACGGTTCTCCGAAACTCCTGCGATTCGATTGTGGTGGTATTACTAGTGTCCTTGTGCGAATCGAAGAAGGCGATGAAGGAGGGGTAATTGAGGTGGAGAGAAGCGTTATCGCAATTGTAGGTGCTGGATCTGGTAATTGCTTGAATCTGCTTGTCGGTGTAGTTCAAAGCGCAAATCAAATCGATGTAATCCTCTCGAACGGCGTCGTATATGAGGCCGGGATCCAACGCCTTGTTGGGGTCCACGTGTCCCGCCCCCATGTCGAGCGGCGTCGCGGCTTGATTGGGAAACCCTAAATCGTTGATTGGCTTCTTCGTGTTGTCTAAGGAATTCGCCGTCGTCATCATGGCGGATCTGATGGCGGCGGGGCTCCACTCTGGGTGCGCGGCTTTGAGCAGCGCCGCCACCCCTGTTGCGTGAGGGCACGCCATTGATGTGCCTGAAATCATGTTGAAGTTACTGTAGATTTCTCCTGTTCTGATCTGTGCTACTGATGTATTTGAAGGCCATGAGGCGAGAATTAGGTCTCCTGGGGCCATGATGTCTGGTTTCAGCACAAAGGGGCAGCTTAGGGAAGGGCCTCTCGAGCTGTAGCTTGCTAATTTTGGTGCTGGTTTTGTGTTTAGGAGTGTTTGTTGGAAATGGAGGGTTGCTTTTGGGTTGGTTTCTTTGTTGATGTAACTCAGAATCTGGTTGCCCTGATCGAGCTCGATGAAGATGGCCGGAAATGCGGATTGTATATAGAAGGATAGGTCGGAGGTGTTCGTGATGAAGATTGCTCCGGCGACCTTAGCCTCGTTGGCGTAGTAGACCTGGTCGCCCACCGTGTTGTTGGTGTCGACGCAGACGACGATTGTCTTGTTCCCGACGCCCTTTAGCGAGACCCCGTCGCCGCACTCCTCGACGAGAGCGATGAGGAATGGCGTATCAGGGGACGTTGTCCCGGGATAGAGTGACAATCCAGTGATCGAGACGTTATTCGCCAACTCCACAGTGCCATGGAACTCCCGGTCCACGGTGCCGGCAGCTACCGTTAGGACCCACGGCGTCCCGTTGTGGAGTGTCGCGAGGTACGGGCCCTCATTGCCCGACGATGTCGACACGAATATCCCCTTCTCCATCGCAGCGAACGACGCGATCGCGATGGGGTCCGCATATAGCGGGATGCCGTCGATGCCGAGGGATAAGGAGATGACATCGACGCCGTCGGAAATCGCCTGATCGATAGCGGCGATGACATCGGAGAGGCGGGAGCCCTCGTCCCAAAGCGCCTTGTACATTGCCACACGTGCCTTCTGCGCGGTGCCCAGGGCCGTGCCCGTGGCATACCCGAAGAACGAGGCGCCCTTGACCGGGCTGCCCGCAGCCGTCGAGGACGTGTGCGTGCCATGGCCGTCGGTATCTCGAGCCGAATTCATCGCAATGGTTAGGTTCGGGTACTTCGACAACAATCCCTTGTTGAAGTACCGAGCTCCGATTAGCTTGTTGTTGCATAGCGACGAGTTAAACTTGGTGCCACTATCGCACGCGCCTCTCCATCGCGACGGGATTTCGTTCAAACCGGCGTCGCTGTAGCTCCCACTCTCGGGCCAGACGCCGGTGTCCACGACCCCGATGATGACATCATTACCGTAGTCGGACACAGGCCACACACCATGGTCGTTGCTGAGGCCGATGAATTGGTTCGAGTGAGTCGTGTCGAGGGTAACGGTGGCATCCCTAACGGAGGAGATGAAGCCTGGAGAGTTTCCGAGGGCTTCGAGCTCGGACGGGGAGAGTACGGCGGCGAAGCCATTGATGGCGTTGGTGTATGAATAAATGAGCTTGGAGGTGGAGGAGGAGGAATAATGGGTTGTAGTTTGATAGGATAGTGAAGAGAGTGTGGTTAAGTACCAATTATGGTGAGTAGAGAAGGCTTTAGGCATGGCTGAGGAATCCATGTGGATGATATAAGTGTCTGAATCTGCAAAAACATTGGACATAATTAATGGAGATAAGATGAACACAAAACAAAGACATGAACACCATAACTTGTGGAGTATTATCATGTTTTTGTGTAGTGAAATCATCACCCATTGCAAGTTATATATTGTGTGGGGAGATGGTATAAGACCCCACCTTAACTTGTCTTGTTTATTTGAGAGAGACTCGCACATAATAATACTCAACATTTTCCTCATTAATTAAAAATTGTAATATTAGTCAATATTAATTATAAGAACCAAAAATTCCAATAATAAAATATAACCGTGACACCTAATTTCAACTATTTACTTTGGTACTATAGGATGGACCTCAACTCATCAATGTATTAGACTATTAATTAGAGGCAAACACTACTTTTGTACCTATGAATATTTGAGGTGAAAATAAGTAAGCAAAATGTTAATAGAGTATGCAAAATGTTCACTCAATTAGATGATAGGATTTGGCAACCTATGGTTAGTTAATGAGCTGCAAATTAGTTCACCAATCTAAGTAAAAGATTGTGTGTGAAAAAACATACTCATATGTAAGAGAAAGAGATAATAAGTAGGTGTGATGTCCCAATCCCACTTGGTGCTAAATGTTTGGTGTTGGCTACTTTGAAGAAACTAACAAATTATCCCCTACCACCAATCATGGAGTTGAAAGTTTATTTGTGAATGGAATCTATAAAAGCTAACAAAAATATGTATCCACATGCAATATGTATGTGTGGCATGTGTTGGCCATAGAAATATGATCGTTTTGTATAGTGATAGAATGTTAATGTTCGATGGTTAGGATCCTAACTCCTCAGTTTGACTCTTTTATGTTGCGTTTTTTAAAAATTTACCGGTTCAGAAGAAAATGTGATGTTCTTTCCCGACATAGATAGTAGAGGAAATATAATGTTCTAACATTCGTGGTCAATTTGAATTGATCTTGCTTATAATTTCTTTTCATCGAACTTATTGCATAATTGTTAGCACGGAAGCATCCTTAGTAAGGATATGCGAGGATTTCTCAATCCAGAAGTACAATAGATTCTTATTTCAATAAATAACTAAAATCAATAAAATTATCGATTTATCGTAGGGTTTGGACTATGTAGAAAGTCGATCGGGTTTCCATTTCAAATTTCATACATGCTCGAATTTATTATTTTTCGTGTAAAATGATTGGGCCGGTGAGACTATTTTGAGGTTATTTCGGGTCGCGTATGTTTTTGCGAATTATGTCGACTCACTTTATTATTATAATACATTCAATTAAATAGAATATGAATCAATACAAAGGGATAGGAAGGGATTAATATTTAATTAAATGACATATATATATTAGTTTTAATTTTATTGTATGTATCGTACATGTTGAGTCGTTGAAATAGAAGCTTCACAGCATTAGAAAAAAGTAGTGATAAATTATAATTTAAATTTTGTCATGATCTCTTTGTAATCTTTTGTTGGTTTTATTCTAGAATACTTTTTTCTATATACTAAGTATTCATAAATAGTTGCAAAATGGTAGTTGTATACCACTTACCAGCAATGTATATTGGTTGGTGTTTTTTGTTATTATTATATGAACTCATGCATTCTTCTGCCTTCCCACTGCTCGACTAAATGTCTCAAAGAGAAAGTTTATGGTTCTACAAGTTTTTTTTTTCTCAATGTCGGTTATTTAAAAATTTGAAAGCTTGAGATTGGTTCCAACTTTGTAAAACCAAGCTCGAAATCGCAAAATATGTAAGAATTTCTAAATGTAAAATAAACAAGAAAATGCAAATAATTTATAGCAAAATTTCACCCCAAGAATTTCAATTGAAGTATTTCAACTACACTAGGAAAATATGTCAAATAATTTTGCTTTGCATTATGAACAAACAAACACATATGGCTATATTCAATCAACATCACAAAATGAATCATATGTATCTTAATCACTCTAATTTTTGCTATAAAAATGAGCTATGATCGTTCATGTCAAAATCATATATTTACATAGAAGATACTTTCTAATTGAAGGCGACGACAACGACAATGACAACGGGCGAGCCTTTGCGTTATTGCTGGTCGCCTCTTTCTTGCTTCTTGTTCGTTACAACGATGTATTGCTCGTCGTCCGTTTCTTGCGTTCTTAAAAATGACCTATCCGTTTGCACGTTGCTCTCGTATCCACTGCTGTCGCCCGGTTCCGTCATTCGCTTCTCCATTGATACATCCCTCACGCCATCCCGACTTAACCGTCCGTGTTCCTTTCCGGCTCTTCGATCCTGTGATTTTGAGTGATAGCTCAGATAGATAAAAATAATACAGACCGAACCCGAATAACATTAAACTACTATGAACCTATGGTCATCTAATCCTTCAAAGTAAAGGTAACCAAATAACGGCAAACCAACCTCGCGGAAAGGGATGTCATCGGCCTCTAACATGTGAACGACATGCCCCATCTTCGGCCTCTTTTGAGAGTTCGGGTCCACGCATCTTAACGCGACCAAGAGGGTGCGCTTCAACGCTCTCGAGGAAGGCTTATTCGGTAACTTCGGATCTAAAACACCCTCCGAGTTGCGATTTGAAACCATTGTTTTAAGCCAATCAACCAAGTTCACCTGAGGATATTCGAAAATTACAAAGCAAGCTCGAAAAACAAGTGAAATCCGACCTGAATTTTAAGAAAACGCTATCATCTTCAGATTTGTAAAAATATCACCTAATCAAGATTTCAGCATCGGGTTTCTGACTCATATTGAATCAGAAAGCCGATGCTGAAACTCTTTCCCTTTTTCTTTGTCTGCACATAAAAACATCAAAAGTTCATTGTATAGCATAGAAGTACTACACACCTCTCCTGGGGGACGGCTATAGTCGACCGGGCTCCTCCCTGTTATGATCTCCATTATAAGAATACCGAAGCTATACACGTCGCTCCTCTCGTTCAACATGCCGGTGCTAGCGTACTCCGGGGCAACATAGCTAGAGAAAACACAAGCCAAATCAAAACACCAGTCACCTTCCTACATAATGATCAATGCTAATGAAACAAATAGAGAAAGACTATGATCAATTCATACCCAAACGTCCCCATAACTCGTGTGGTGATGTAGCTCTTCTCCGAGCCGATGAGCTTCGCCAACCCGAAATCGGACACCTTGGCGTGCCACTGCCGGTCCAACAGGATGTTGCTCGATTTTATGTCGCGGTGCACTACCTTCGGCTCGAGACACTCGTGCAAGTAAGTCAATCTATTACCAAAACAAAAAAGGTTCAAGATTCAAGATTCTAGGACTAAAGAAGACAATGCAAGTGTTTGTATGTATTAAGTTATTATTATTATTACCCCTTTGCAGTTCCAAGAATGATGTTCATTCGAATCTCCCATGTAAGAGGGCTGTGGGGCCCCACATCACCATGAAGCCATTGCTCCAAGTTCCCATTGTTCACGTACTCATACACAAGCATCCTAGTGTAACGAAACCAAACAACCTCAAAACTCACAAACTTTAATGCGTTAACCCTTGGAAGATTCTAGAAGCTTCTATACTTACCTATGAGTTCCTTCTGCGCAGTAGCCAAGCAACCTGACTAGATTCTTGTGGCGCACGCGCCCTATCGCTTCCACCTCCACCTTGAACTCCCTCTCAGCTTGCCCTCTGCAACAAAATCAAAACCACTCCAAATTCTTCAAATATATATATATAAATATACAAAGCATGCAAAAAGAAGAAGATGATGAAGAAAGCTTGCTTACCTATTGTTGAGCAGATTCTTGACAGCAACCTTCGAATCATCCTCTAAAACCCCTTTATACACAATGCCATACCCACCTTCACCAATCACATTCTCATCGCAGAATCCATTAGTGGACTCCTCAAGCTCCCTCAACGTGTACCAGTGGCCCCACCCCAGATGGCACACCTCCGGCCCCCCGCCGCCGGGATCCGCTCCCGCCCTCGCCTCGCCGCCTCCGTGGGGTTTGTCGGCGTTGGAAATCCGGTGGATGCTCTGCTCGTTGGGCTCCGGCCCGGGAGGGAGGAGCTTCGGATTAGAAGGGTCGTGGGTGGGGGTCGGGTCGACCCGGATCTCTTGGATTTCTCTGGAGACGGCGGGGATGGTGGAGTTCTTGTGGGGTGGGCGTGGGAGGGGGGTTTTCTTGGTGGTGTTTCTTCGAGAGGTGAACCAGAGAGAGAGGAGGAAGAGGATGATGACGACGGCGGCGCCCACGCAGATTCCGACCACCACCCACAACCGCAACCCGAATATGGAGGTCCGCTCGTTGAGAAACGAGCTCTTCCTTTCTGACATTTGTTGATTCTTTAATGCTAATTTCTCTCAATTAAGCTTCAAGAATTGGACTTTCATGGCGGAAGAAGACAGTCTCACGCCAGTTGGGGGGAGGCGAGCTGTAATGATGGAACATCTACCGGAACGGGCCCACTGGTGTCGGCATCCATGGAAGGATTTGGACAAAGCTTAGCGTACTACGTTAGTGTGTGAATGTGAATGTATTAATGGTGACTCAACTAGACATGTTGATTGATATTATTGCTAATTACTTAGTGGTGAGTAGTGAATTAGCTCATGATGAGAAGAGAGTGGAGAGTCCAATTTGATTTTGTTGAAATTAGATTTAGGATTGGATCTTGTTGACTTTTGCTTTAGAATCTAATCTTGTGTTTGACTTTGAGCTCTTTTTGTGGTGTTAAGTGTGTGAGTCAAATTTTATTGCATGTTAAATTAGTTAATGGAGTATTATATAATATATATATATATATATATGTGTATATAAAGTAAATTTCAACATCATAATTTACTTAATTTGTACTAAGATATAGTATATATTTCAATTTCCCAACAACTAAAATTGGTTAAAGTTATAATATCAGTATATAAGTACTCCTAAATAATGTGACAATATAATATCTCAATAATAATTGTGAATAAATAATAATAATAATTTTTACATGGCCACAATTCTGGTAGGGATAAATCACTAAATTAGATAAACTTTATCATACAAGTAGTCAAAGTTCTTTTAAACTATGTGTTTAACCATTTTTATAATAATAAGAATTAATATAGCCAAACCAACCATGATTACTTTACTATTAACTTTTTTTACTAAATCATGGAATGGAAGATTCTTCTTTTTGTATGCTTACCTAAATATTTGATTGTTTATGCAGATATGATTGCTAATGATTATTGCTAATCATGGTTGGTTGGTGCTGCTTTTATTTTTTTTCATTTTTTTATATATTTGTGTAGGATAAAATACATATATGCATTATTTAATTACAAGTTGGTAATGAAAAGTTTTATTTGTAGATACTATTGTGACTGGTGCAGTGGAATAGCACAAAATTCGTGACCTATTTTGTACCTTAATATCCTAATTTTGTTAACTCCAATTTATATATTATGCAAAATAAATTCTTTATTTGCTGCTATTCAATGTTTTTCTTTTTTCATTTTTAGCAATGAAAAATATTATTACATCATATATATAGTTACCTCAAAATATATATAGATAATATTTCATAAACTATTATATAATTTATTATTATAAAATTTAATGTTCTATGTTTACTAATTCTTAATTAAATCATAAGCTTTAATATTTATTCTCATATTTTAATTCTTCTTAATTGACCTAAATAATTAGATTTTATAGTAAGGTCTAACTCCCTCGAGTTTTTTTTTTAAATAATTATGAAAATTATCTCAAAATTCGAACATAATAGATTCTCACAACCCTAAAAATCAATTATTATTACAAGAACATATCACATGCTTACCTAATCATATTTATTTGTTTTGCACTCATCAAATATCCTACAATCACACTATAATTTATGATTTTGAATATTTCCTTGCTTTTAGAAAATTCTTGCAATATCATCTAAATATAAAAACAATAACCCAAAAAAAGAAGAAAAAGAGCAATTACAAGTAAGCTAAAAAGTGAGTTTAATTAACAAGAAAACAAGTGTCTTGATAGTGTTGTTATAAGGTCTGTATGCAGCCTAATTTCAAAGGCTAATAAACAATGATCTTTCAATTTCACACCATTCTCAGAAAAGTAGGAAGCAACATCACCTCTCTCTCAATTGGTATACTTATGTTCTTGTTTGTGGCTACGACGACACCCCAGGCGACGAATTGTTGCCTGAGCAGCTCATATCTAGCTGCAAACGGGACAGCGTCTCGTCCCTGCAGATATCCTGCATGGAGAGGTGGAGTGCACCGCGAATTAGTCGTGACACTGGCTTGAAGAATCAAGATTTGTTCATTACCTTCGTTGAGGCCATGTGATTGAGCATTCCGTAACGGTTGTGCATCGGTGGTGCATAACTAGGGAGCATTGCAGGATTAGTAGTGTTTGGAGTGGAGGAGGGTATGAGCGTCGGTAGGGTTGAGGGAGCGTGGTTGGTAGGGACGAGGGAGCTTTGGATAAAGACATCTTCGTCCCTAGAGAGTGTCCCCGTGCCTGTGCTTGCAGGCAACAGCGGATTGCCTTCGTCTAAGTCTAGGACGGTTGAGGGTGCTAGCATCGACTGCAACGACCCTAGGGAGTAGCCGGGGTGTAGGCTCAGCCCGTTTCTCATTGTCAACATCTGCAAATGTGAAGCGCATTCACAGTTCAAGCGACTAGATCTTGCGCGTACGAAAACTTGATCAACAAGAGTTTGAATACGAATGTCAAGTCTCCCACAAAACACGATCAAATCGTTCTAACTTAACGAAAACTCAATCAACAAACAAGAAGAGAAAACTGATTGTCTTTTTTTGCACAAGTAGATGATTTCATCAAGGCATGATGCATTCAACTAAACTCAGGCAGATAGTAGTATTTACGCCTCGGATTAAACATATATACGAAAGATGCATACGTAAGTGGAAATCGGAAAACCAGAAAACCTACAGTCGCAATTATCCATGAATGAACAAACATACAACCCTAAGATTAAATAAGACTCTTCTGTGGTGAGGAAAGTTATTTGAAGGCATCTAGGCGAGTGAAATAAGAAGGTCGAAATTTCGAAATGGACCTCAATACGGTAATCATCTCATTTTCAAAACCTATTTGAAGAAGCGTATAATTTCAACAAACAAACGAAAGAACTTGATTATACAACAGCATCAACAGCACTATTATCACTTTGAAATCACAAGAAGCATATATATAGAGAAGAGAGATCATAACCTGCACTTGCAGTTGAAGCTGTTTAAGATATTCAATAGCTTCATCCAACATCGATGCCTTGTCAGTCTAACATCACGAAACACCGAAAACAGCACATTACATCAGTTCCATGCACAACAAGTAGACTAAAGACAAGCACAAATTTGGGTTCTAAAGCCACCTTGTTAGAATTTGGAATCAGATTCTGAAGAGCTTTGAGTTTCTCGTTGATCCGACTTCGCCGCCTCTGCCAAAAATAGCTACCTATCAGCGACTCATTTGCATTACAAAATTTACACCTTAACCTCGGATTATCACAAACCTTCTCCGATAAATTGTGGACTTCTGCAGCTCGACTTCTCTTCGAAGAACGCGGGGGAGCAAGATTCCCCGGTATATCACAAGCTTCAGGTCCCTATAGTTAATCAGTTTCCACAAAACTTTTAAACAAAATTACATATACAAGGTAGGGAATTTCATATATCACAAGCTTCAGCTTCCTATATTTTCTCAATTTCCAAAAAACAAACAAAGAGATCATTGATAATTTAAAGATCACAAATTGCAACCACAATCAACAAATATAGAAAATATTAGCCAGAAATAAATAGGGGTGCAAGTGAGTCAAGACGGCTCATAAGCTACTCGGGATTGACTCGAGAAAATCTTGAAATCGACAAGACGTTTATTTTATCAGGCTTGAGCTACTCCTGTACATATCGAGCCGAGTTCAAGTTAAATGATACTCGGCTTGATAGGCTCATGAGAATAGTCAGAGCCTAGGTTATGATTTACCTTTATACCCAATTTATTATTAAATGAGCTTAAACAAATCTAAATGAGCTTACTTATGAATCGATATGAGTTTTCATAAAATCGAGCTCGAGCTCAAAAAATGAAAACTTGGTCAAGTCGATCTTGAAAACATGGTCAAGTCGAGCTTGAGCAAGCCAATACTCGGCTCCACTCATTTACATCCCTAGTCAAATAAACAGACACTACTAGCTTATTAGCTGCAGTGACTAAATATGGAGAGTTTATTCACTAAAACAAACGAAAAATACACAGAAATTTAATCATCAATTTTTATTTGGGGAAAGTAAAGAAAAGGATTTTGTTCTTCTTCTACCTCAGAAGTGGAGGCAATATTCTTGCCTCTGCTCGAAGGTCTGGGCCCACCAGATTCTCTGAAGAAGCAGCTGGGATCAGAGAAGCTGATGCTGGTGGAGGACTCCGCCACCACCGCCGCCGCCTCTCCGCTGCCGAACAACCCTCCAGCCGCCGTGACGCTGTCGCTAGCAGGCGCAGAGGACGACGAGTTTTGAAGAAGAATTTGCAGGAAAGAAGACATATCCTCCGATTCGTTGCTCCCATACAGATCCGACATTTTCGAAACCACAAAATTATACAATCACACAACAAAATTCATCAAAAAAAAAGTGAAAAATCAAAGATTCGAACTCCCTTTTCACGATTCGACCTCAAAACCTAACCACTCTTCCTTCTAAACCCATTCTTCCAACGGCAAAAAAAGAGGGATAAATTCAAAACCACGACGCTTCAGATTGAAATAACCAGACATTGAAGTCGAGAAAAACCAGAGTAGTTTCTTCTCAACATCGATTATTCCGCCGAATCGTAGAAACCCATTTTCAAAGTTGCAGCCTTTTTCACATTCGCATCGAAATCGAAGTCTTTTGAATTTCTAAATCCGGAAAAAGAAACGGTTTTGTCTCCTTTTTCCTCTTCTGGGAAATGGTTTGCAATAGAGCTTTTAATCTTTCATCATCCCGCCTTAATTGTGCTAATCTTTTGTGTATTTGCAGAGAGGGGTCTGAACTCTTCGCTATTTACCAATAAACCCTCAGTTTCTAGGAAATGTCCCTTCTTGCTGTGATGATAAGATGTGTCATTTGGTACAGTTTTTACATGAATCAAGAAAATTTTTCACTAATATAACTAATGAAATAATTGAATTATCGTTTCAACCTTAGTAACAAAGTTTAGCTAAATTGGTTTTCACAAATTGTTGCTCTTTTGCATATTATGATTAGTACTACAAGTTGTATCACCATATGAAAATGGCATTTGTCTTTTCTTTTTTTTAAGTTTAGTTAATTATGAATGTAAATTGGTTCGATCATTTTGGATTATTGTGTTATTCGATTCGAATTAAATTGGGTTAGAGTTTTTCAAGTTAAAAATATATAATGCTAATTCTAATTTTCAATTTCCGGGCTACCAATCACACCAATCAAGTATAACATTATAAACTTTTAATTTTCAAACTATTCATGAGATTGACGAGTATAATATTTATAAAAATATTTAATACGTGTGCATACTTATAATTCTATATTAATGTGTAGAAACAAATAGTGCACAGATTTAAAAGGTGGCAAATGGTCAATACATAAAATATAAGTATTATTAAACACTTATTCCACACAAAAAAAATTATTCGAGCTGCCCATTTAATTTTTTTCTAGTCTTATTGAATTCAGATTCTTTTTTATCTAACTTATTCAGTTAAACTACTTTTTAAGCTATAAAATTTGTGATCTTAACCGATAACTACTTTTCTCGATTTTAAATTGATATAGCTCAATCAAACAAAACTTTAACATCTCTATTACACACTAGTTGATCATATATTGGAAAATCCAAAAACTTCATTCACAAAAGTAAATATATACATTCAATAATGTATTTTCAAACAAAAAGTAATAAAAATGCAAGATTTCTAATTTATTTCTTGAATTATTTAACCCTAAAGATTAGAAATACTTCTCAGCACAAGATTTAATTATCATCACCATTTCAGCTCAAGAATAATTGAATACAATATTAAGAAATCATCACCTACTTGATGACCTATTATCATGCATTTTGCACATATAAATATATTTATTTTAGATCAAAGTTGAATTTTTTTTCATTCTCATTTTCGATTTATTATAATTTTATATTTTATATTTGGCAGTTCTTTCATAACCAACTTGGTTTCAATTACGGCCAAGAAAGAAAGAAAAATGTAATAATAAATATACGAAGCAGTTGGAACAGCTTTGACAAATATTTAATAGTTGATAATGAATATTTTAATAAATGTGACAATATTTAATTAGAAATTATAGGAATGAGATGAGACCACTTTATTTGATTGGGTAACCTTATCCAACTGGATTCCACCTTACCCTAAAAAAAAGATTTGAGATTAGTCTGAAAAATAAATAAATAAAGAATTGAAAGGCACCATTCCCTATGTGACACAATTCCAAGTTGCGTGTGGGAAATTTGAAACCACCTTCTTCCCTACCCTCTTCAATTTTATTTAATTATCACCTCCCACCATTGCCCTCTACTACATATTCCCTTTTTTCAATTTATTTTTTCAAGAAAAAAAACAAAATTTTCAAGTATTTGATTTTTTGAGTGAAGTTTATGTAAGAATGATGATATGTGAAGGTTTATCTGATCCGCACCGCTATATAATAGCGAGACAGTTTGTGAGACTAGTTACACATACAATAATAAATAAGTAAATATAAGGAATTGGTAATCCAGTTCGGTGCTCAATATCTACGTTTGGGGGCCATGCTCAATATCAATCCACTATTCAAGAACCTCGAGTTACAAATGAATTTTTACTCTCTAAGGACTCCCCACGCCTTAAGAAACATCTTCACTCTCCAACGCTCTTCTCCTAGTGATTGAAGCTAGTCTCTTCCTAATCTAATCAACCCTAATACCCGCAAGTCACTAGGATTATCCCCTTTGAGTTTATAATTGCTCAAATACAATATCATTCAACCCAACTCTCAATCTCATGTCGATCGCCGGGAAAGTCCTCTGCACGCATAGGGAATGGATATAGGCTGCTCTACACGCACAGAGAATGCGTATAGGCGTTCACCAATAACTCTCATAATGAAAAGCACTATCACTCAATGTGTTGTATATAATCTTCGCTCATGTGTATGCGTAGCGGAAACAAACACAGGAACCAATAGCTTAGATAATCCCACAGTAAGCGTACTACTGGTCGGAACTCTCATGTATGGTGTATATGAATATATGCTCGAGAGGTTCAAGTGTAGCAGTCGTCCATAGCCTGTATATATAAGGTGTAGACGAAAAACTCTTATGGCAGCAACTTCCTTCCAAGGTAATTTGGATCTTGCATATATTGATTTCCAAATATATCTTTTTGGAGTATCTTGAATATATCTTCTTGGATATTCTTGGAAGGTAATAAATCGTCGGATATCTCCAGCAAACGTCTCTCGCGAATTTCCAAACGACCATAATAATGAATAAGGAAAATTACCATGAAAAAAGATTCACCAGCTGGGAGGGACTGTCTCTGTTTCTTGAAACAACTCTTGAAACATGTTGCACGAACTGTAATTCCGAGATAACAAAGACATCTAACATAAATTTGTAAACACATGCACAGTTGTGCACTCACAATATGAAATGTAATCATTTGTTGCTAGAAAATGGCAACACATAATAGGAAGAGCTAAACACCGGAACAAATAATCTCCAAACAAAAAATAAAAATTAGTCGATTATTAACCAAAAAAAAAGTGAAAATTGTCATTTTTACAACAATAGCCACATCATATAATTATATGAGCACGATTATAACAAGTCATGCTCATGTAATTATATGTATGATTGTGGAGATGAAATTACACAAACACAATTGTCACTTGGTTATGCTCGTATAATTTGCATTGATTTATTTGAGACAAGACAGATGCGACAACAGCAACGGCAGCGGCGACAGCGGTGGCACTCAGTGATACTCGTATAATTTGTATGGATTATTTGAGACAAGACATATACAACAATGACAACAGTGCAAAAGTGATGGTGACGGCGGCGATCGTGATAGATTATAGTGATAATAGTGGTAGAGTGTTGTAGGTTGAGAAAATTTCTCATTTTTTCCAAATTTAATAAAAAATAAGGATAATAAGTATTTTTACAAAAACTATTAATATTTTATATATTTTTTTATAAGTGGCTAACATTTATTTATTTATGTTTTTTTCTTACTAATCTAATGTATTAAAATGTGAATCAATAAAAATCACTACGGTGTAAAGGCCTAAAAGGTTGGGCATGAATTCACTAAAAAAGTAATAATTATATAGTAATTTATGAAAGCCTAAGTAGATTCATAGTATATAGGTAGTACCTTAGAAAATAATTAATGCAATTTATTATGATTCATTTAAGTGGCCTCTTCCCTATAATTCCACTCACTAGCCTTGCAATTTGGGTCAAACATTGGAGGCCCTAATCCATTGAGCTTTATGATTAGCCACCTCACTTGCTAAGAAATTTTTAAGATCCAATCACTTATGATTATAAACAAAATAAATTAAATAGCCATAAAGAAAATAATTCAACATAGATATAAATGCATGCTTTAATTTAATGAGAAAAAAAAAGCTACACTAGAAAATAGTTACACATTGATATGAATGCATTATTTAATTTGATGAGAAAATTCACATCAAATATAGTTGGTTTCCTTTTTAATTTTATTAAATTAATTATAATAAATAATTATTGAATATTTATAAGCCTTTCTATAGGGATAATATATAAGTAAAAGTACTCGCTCCGATGCACTAATTTTAATTTAGATTAATTAAAATAAATTATAAATAACGAGACAAGATTTATACTTTGTTAAAAAAAAATAACTAATTAAGAATTAAGTTGTCTAATTACCACTAAATACAATAACTTTTTATATCCCTAATATATATAATTAATGTCACGAAAAAAAATATACAATTAGAACTAAAAGTAAACTAGCTCATAAAAGACTTATTTTGTTTGAAGGAATAAAATACTTTTATCATGATCTCTAAATACATAATTAATAATCAACCAAAGATGATAACATTGAAATTTATAGTCAAACTAGAAAAGGCAAATGTGTTTCTAGAAGTTTGAAAAAAGATTAAGGTATAATCCTACTGCTAATTTAGTAATCTCCCATTTTAATCTAAATATCAAATTTAATAAATCTTGCATGTATTATTAAATAAAATAGGGTTAAATTTTTGGGACCGAATTTCAAAAATCCTCATCCCGACCCGGGTCCTAAAATTTTCGAAACTTGAGTTTTTAAAAATTCCAAGACTTAGGAGTCAAATTCAGATCGGAACTATCTCAATTTTTCAAAATTAATTTCAATTAAAATTAAAAAACACTAATTCCTAAAACCTAAAAAATTAAAAATCAATTGACAATTCATGATATTTGGAAATTTTACGCCCATCACCAGAATTAAAAAATTTCCCCATTTTGAGAATTCAAGATTCCCGAAATCCCGAACAAGCCCAAAACTTCAAATAGGCACCGCCACACCGGATCCCGACCTAATTCTTAACCTTAAAATAGAACATTTACTGATAAACTATTTATCCTAATCTACATGACATTTCACCAAGGTAAAAAACAAGCATAAACCATCCAAAACAAAGGGGTAAAAGACCTTCTCAAAATCAAGAAACCAACAAATAGTAAAAAGATTTAAGAAAAAAAAACAAATAGATATCATAAAATCTATAGTCAAAAGGTAACACAAAATGTAAAGAGATGAATAGTACCCAATACTGTAGTTCAATTGCTGACTAAATATAAAGAAGAACAAGGTTCTCTAACTTCATTTCAAGAATCACTATATCTTCCACTGATGAGCAAAAGATAATTTAGGGAAGGGAGGGGTTGGGTCCCTGCAGGAGGCCAAAAAATTGGAAGAAAACGACGAGCTCGTTATCCCGTTGAGAGCAACGATGCCAGCATACCTTCTAGAACCAGAGAAAAACGAGCTTCCGGGACAGTCTCTCAAGTAGTCAGCCCCGTCGTTTTGCAAATCGGGCAGATGTTCTTGTGCGCGAGCCATTGCTTGATGCAGTCCGCGTGAAAGTTGTGCCCGCATTCCAACGCTCCGAGATCTTCGCCATCTTTGTATTCCTCCTATATCGCGTGATAGAGAAAATTGAGGATATTAGTACCTAAAAGAATTTAAACTTTTTTTGGAAAAGGTTGGTTGTGGATGAAAATGTCGTTACCCGACATATGCAGCAAGGCTCGGTCTCGGTGTGGTTGTCTGCTCTGATTGAGATGTGTTTCCGTCGCTTCAAACGGCCTACGATGGTTTCTTCGTTCAGTCCCGTGGACACGTTCCCGATGCGCTCCTCGAGGGCCAATAGCTCCTGGAAATAGAATATTGAGAATATCAAGCTGTGTATTGCAAAGCATCGATATGTTGTGACATCCTACTCACCTCGTACGACATGTTGTCAACATCGAGCCGCATATCCCGGTGCCGATCGTGGATGTCTGCCATCCCAAAAAGGACCGACTGGTCGAGGATCATCACATCCTACAAGACAAGAAAACAACAGCTTTTTAGTACCAACAAAACAAACTGTCATCGTACAGCACAAGACCTGGCGAAATTGATGATAGCGACATGGTACTTAGAATACGAAAAATCAAGAATACAAACCTCAATCCTCAAGCCCTCGCCTCTTCGCATGAGATCCAAGACCTGGCGAATCTGCTAAAAACGACATACCTAATTAGTCAAGAGTACATATAAAGATTTGTAGATGGAAAGGAAGGAAAGTTTTCGGTTTAGCTATAGATAGCATGTTCGAAAAAACAGCATAAACCAAACTCAGACATAAGTTCTTTGGAAAAAGTATATACGAAGCACATTCTACTAAAGACGCTGCGGATGAGTATAATCATCAAGTGTTTTTCGACTAATAGAAGTTCTTACGTAATAGAGATAGATACGAGGATATACGGTGAAGGAAGAGGAGGAACAATAGAAGATAAGAGAAGTGAGAACCGTGCTATAAGCTTTTTCCACTTCTCTTCAGTTCTCAGAAGCTAATATAGACAACTTGAGGTTTGATGTATTGTCAAAATCGATCGATCTCATTACCGTTGCTGATGTCATGCCAAACGAGTGACTTGTTATAAAATTAAAAATCTAAATTGTAATCTCAAACGGTTGGATAAGGAAACACAAAGATCGGTGACTAACAATTTGAGTGTAAGTTCTATATCACTAAGATTGCTTTTGAGGTCATAATCGAATTTAATCAACAATGCTCACAAGCATATGAGAAGGCAATTAAAACACCGCAAAGAATCGTTAACTAGTCCATACAAATCCTTTCATCCACCGACAAGTGATTAACAATATTTAGAAGGAATTCGAAAAGAACAATTTAGTAACCATGAAGGATTTAGATATATGCACGATATTCAAAAGCCCGAGTTTCGACATAAACTACTGCAGGCAGCATTAGCAAAGATAGGTGCATATGCAAGTATAAAGTAAAGGATTACGTGCGAATGATAGAAGGATGTGGAATACCTCGGACATCACACTGCTTCTTCCTTCACCTGCAGCGGCCAAAGTCCTCAGCGAATACGGTACTCCAAAAGTACCATCGAGCTGCCTTTCAAGATATGCCGATCTAGAGTTCAGCACACGGTTACTGTGAATGCCGGGACCCGGTGGAAGCACCATCTCGTGAGGTAGTGCAGAAGAACCCGGTCTTACAGTTTCCAGCCTCTGAACCCCGGCCTCAGGGCCTGCAGATGCCAACAGAGATCTTCGTACAATCTCAGATATTCTCCGAGGATACTGGGGATAACTCCGGTGGGGCCAACTAGGTGCAGAGGGATTGAGCCCCGTGCTGGTCCCTGCACGAGAACTAGATGCAACATTTCCAGCAATGTTATTATTCCCACTAGGAAAGCTCCAGTTTGTAGGATTTTGAGACGAATTCCCAATCTCACTTGCAGCAACAAACATAGGATGCTCGGAGATGCTTCTCGGGATATGTCTCAATGAAGGTTCTCCAAAAGTCGTTCGATCTTCAGAAACAGCAGCAGCAGCAGCAGCCGCCGCCAATGACCTGCTACTTCTCGAGCTCGATGCTCCACTCCACCTAGATTGTTGATGACGACGCACAGGAGGAGCGTGCAGGACCGATGGGCTGTGAAGGCTTGCATTTTCCACCGCAGGGGGTGGTATCATATCAAACAACTGGCTACGAAGCGATCTAGAAAGATGTCGAGAAGATGAGATGTCTGCATTTCCGCCATCAGTCACGGCTGGAAACGGGTTGTTGGGTAAAGGATCCTGTTGGTATGAGCCATTAAATCGCAAACGGAAATTTCTCCTCGAACTCTCTGCATTCCCTGAAGGAGTCAAAGAGAAAGGAGTTGCCGAGCCAGGTGCTCCAACACCGAGCCTCAGTCTTGGATTTGCTGGCTCCGAGCTATGATTAGCGACAGCATTGTTATCCGTTGAAATAGGTATAGTACTGTTGCTTACAGCAACATGAGCTGCCGGCAACGTGTGCCACTGGCTTCTCTCTTCATGCTGAAAACAATTCGAGCTTCCTACGCCAGAAGACTGTCCAGTGTGCACCTCCAGTGCTTTCCTCTTACACGACATACGTCGACCATCTATAGCACAACCCGGCCTATCCTCTCTCTCACCCGTTGAATAGCCACCACCGCGTGCAGAAGGGATACCAAAAGAATTAGAGGAATTGCCGGCATGTTGCATTTGCTCATTAGATGATCCAGTCGATGTATAGGGGACGGGACGTTCAACTACTTGACAGTCATCATCCTCAGAATCCACAAACCCCGAAATCATATTAAGATCCTGAGGGAGGACGTTGCGCACTCCAAATGTTGATCCCTGCGCATTCTGAGTGCCATTCGAATTCACATCAATGTTATCCAATGAAAGAATGTTAGAATGTTCATATTGCCTCTCTTCGAGGGCAAGATTAGCCCGGGAGCCAAAATTCCAAGTATGCTCCATTTTCCTTTCGCTCTGATCGCCAATAAGGTGCTGCAACGAGCTGGAACTACCTTCGCCTACGGTTGGACCTTCACGCCTCACATGTTGCAAGTATTGATTACTCGCCTCACTTGATGGAATCCTGTACTCGGGTAGCCGGTTTTGCACAGAAGTCTGCATACTACTCCACGGCATTTGGGGCTGCATACCAGTATCGCCCAAAACAGAGCCGTGATCAGAATTTATATTTTCGGGTAAGGTAGTGACAGAACTACTTGGCCCTTCCATTAGGGCTAGAGTCTAATTTATTCAAATAATTATGAACCCAAGAAATGGAAAGGCTTATGAACAATGCTGTCCTTCGGGAAATATCTGCAAGTATCAAAATTCATGCCTTCATTAGTTCTTGAAAACACATTGAGCTCAAACAAAGGAAGACCCAGAACAGTACTCAAAAAGGAATAAAACAAAAGGAAACAGTAGAGAAGAAGCCTATATTCAAAGGCATCAACCACAACATTTTGCAGCAAAGAAAAAGAAAGTATTATTTAGTATGCATACAAGAAAAATGATGTCTTCACCTAAAGATTCTCTTTCATGAGAAGAGTAAAGCAATGGATACAATTATGAAGGCTCGAGTAACAAAACCTAATCTGCAAATCATCTACACAAATATCAAGCCATATAAAGGGAGAAGCTTTTATAGAAAAAACAACACAGATTTCTCAAGTTCAAAACCCAGAAAACAAAATGAACAAAAAAAAATCATAAACCCAGAAATGCAAAAACTAGAAAACAGAATCAAAGGCTGAAAACTCGAGGTAACAAACAAAAGCTGGTAATCCCAGAAACAGAAAAAGAAGAAGAAAATAACAAATTTTGTAACAGAATCCAAGAAACAGCAACAACAAAAATGGTGCAATCAAACATCAACACAGATTTGTGAGAATCTGAGGAGTTTTACCAGCCCAAAGAGCAGCAGATACAGCGATAGATCTAAAGTCAAGACCTGAAAATAGAAACAAGGAAAAAAATCAGAAAAATCCAATCTTTATATGAAGATAGATAACAAAAAACAATGAAACATAATCAGAAACTCCTCCCACCTCTGCTCTCTCCTTTCAGAGATGAAACACAGATGTGAAGCCCAAACCTTCTAAGACAACAAGGAAAATCTAGAGAGAGAGAGGGGGGGGGGAAAAATAATCTTGAAAAATGGGGTGAGAGACAAAGAAATAGAGAAAGGGGGATGATGGTAATGAAATTGGTGGGTGGTGAGGTATGAAAACTTAAGGGAAAGGGTGGGGTGATTAATGAGGACAGTAATCTTTAATTTACTCAATCCCACATCACTGGTAACACACCTAGGTGCTTAGGTGGCAAATACACCGAAAAATCGGTATACCGAAATATGATCGTATTGAAAATATAGTAATATGATAAAAAAATTTGATACGATATTGGTATTCATTTCTATCATATTATAGTATATCGAATTGTCGGTTTGTACTGAATTTTTGGTACATACCGTACACTTGTATGTCCGTATATAAGTATTTCATTAACACTTTTATTTTCTATCATATTTTTAAATTAATATATAAGTATTTGTTTAAGAGTATAATATATTATATTTAGCTAAAATTTAAATTTGAGTATAAGTAAATAAAATATTTATTGTGTATTATAACATGTGATGATACATTATTAAAGAAAATTACATTAGGTGTTAGAATAATTCCATACGAATGCGATATTTTACGATTTGAATTTGGAAAAAAAAAATGTTTTAACTAATTTGCTACTATATATATATATATATGATGTATATGTTGACAATCTATATATTAATATTTTATTACATCATTAACCTTCTTAAAATTAATTGAATCAAGTTGTATATAATTATTATATATCAATTAATATTAATATAATTCATAATATGAATAAGTTTATTTATATTTATGTTAATAATTAATTATTAATTATTAGTATAAAATAAAAATAAGTTAATTCATAACTTTTCGGCATCATTTCAATATGGAATCACTATTTTTGGTATATCGGTATTCCGAAAAATTGATACAGTATCTGTATTGAATATTTTTCGGTGCCCAATTTTTTATCTACCAAAATATTCAGTACAATAATAATATGAAGAAATACAAATCGAAAAATTTCAGTACGGTATCAATATGGCGGAAGAAAAAAATTAGTATACCCTACAACTCACTCCTAAAACACACCACTACATTAGGCCACATTCATACCCTCCTCTTTTCCTCTCTCTCTCTTGCAATACATGAGAAAAAAAGACAAAGAGACTCAACTACAAACCAAACAGTAACATTGAAAAATGAAATCTTTCTTTAACCAATCTCATTTAATTCCTACAACCATATCCCTACACCAAAAAGTCAAATCAAATGGCCTCCTCTTTCCTTTCATATCTGTAAATTGTTTTGTAATAAAACCATAAATGAAAAAAGAGAAATAAATAAAATATGGGGTGGAGTGGGGTGTGGCTCACCAAAATGTCTCCTTTTTCCTTGTCAGATTTTGCCTGTTTTCAACTCTTGCTTCAAGATTTCAAGGTAATAAAATGAAATTGAAAACTTTTTTTTTTCTTTTAAAATCTTTTTTCTTTGGATATTACATTTTTATGTGTGCATGCAAAATATTATTACATGATTTTCTACTTCATTAGTGTTTAAATATTTTATGCCATTCTCTTCTTTTCTATATTTATGTTTTGTGTGCCTAATCAACATGATTTGATTGCTATGAATTTGTAAATATACATGTCTATAAAATCCTATATTTTTTGGTGTCAAACTTTTTCATGAGCTTTTGTTTTAAGAGATTTTGTGATTTTCACTCTTTAAATTTTGGTTTAAAATGTAATAATGTTTTTGTTATTTAAAGTTAAATATAATTTAGCATGATTTTGGTTGACATTCATAAGTATTGACAAGATCCAAAGAGTGTAATTATATGTATGATCAATGGATTTTCCGAAATTCACGGATTATGATAATATGATATTATTCTGACCTTTATCATTGAATAAGCGTTTAGTACGTGTCGAGTGCAAATGCAGTTAATGAAAGTTGAGTGTTTGTGACACGTGCGCATGGGGCAGGGGCGCCGGCTACTAGGGTGAAGAAACCCCCACTGCGGAGAAGGATAGCGCGAACTGGGGCTGTGTCCACTGTGCCCGGGCGCTGGGCGCCGGCTACCCACGCGGGTTCACGGCTGTGGGCGTGGGTTTCCCGAACCCACCCCATTTTCGTTTTTTTTTATTCTTTTATTCATCTATAAATACCATATTTCAATCCCACATTTTCACACATCTTCATCCATTCTTCAATCTCTCAACCATCTTTCTTCAACCATTTTTATTACAAGTTAGCCAAAAGAAAAAATGGATGAACAATTCAATAGATTTCTATACCGAAGTCAAGGCGGAAGCTCCGATAATCAAAGTTCGGACAATTTGTCGTCCGGCAACCCGAATTATCAAAGTCAAAATTCTCATTTCTCTCCCTCTCAATTTTCACCCTCTCAATTCAACCCTGTTTTCTTCTCTACTCCTTATCCCGGCCAAACTTATTCCGGCCAACAATTTCCATTTCCTCCGTACTCACCTCATTTCTCTTCTCAACCATCTCCTACATTTCCTCCGTACTCACCTCAAATATACACAATTCATAATTTGATTCTTAACTTAAAATTATTTTTCTTGCATGTATCCAAAATAATATCATACACACAAAATAGTTTTCTATTTCAGAATAAAAATAATACATAGAAATGTAGAGTTTGTGACAAAATATTTGTTGGTTGACTTCACTTACTCTAACAAACCATAACAATTACAATTAATGCATAGCAATAGCTGACTATACTTATAATCTAAAATTTCAAAATTCAAAATTGAGGCATTAGTAGAATATATTTTATTACATAGTGATCTTATTAAGTATGTAGGTGGTAAGTGAATTACAACTTACCGCATTTTGAAAAGTAATATTTCATTAAATGTTATATGCCAAAATAATAATGTGTTCCTAGTCACTATTCAGCATTAAAAATAATGGCAAATGAAATTGAATGTTGTCACCCTATAAAATAAACTAGGCCAATGGTTGTCTTTTTTGGATTATTATTTATTTACATTAACCTTTTTAGTTTGTATACATTTCAAATTTTATTGACTAATTATTGGCAGGGATGCAAATAGACGTAGAGTCGAGTTCGAGTCTGATTTTGAGTTCAATAATTTTATCGAGCCCACACCGAGCTACTCATGAACATGTTTGAGTTCGTTTATTAATGAGCATGATACAAAAAGTCTATTGACGAGCTTTCTATTAAGCATTTAGTCGCGTTTCAAGCTAAAATCAAATAACTAATTTCTTAAAATTAAAAATTTTACGAACTCGAACTTTAAAATTACTAATATAAATATAAAACGAGTTGAGCTCGAGCAGCATATGAAATTAAAGTTTAACCAAACTTATAAATGTGAGTACATAACCAACAAAATATATTCTTAAAAATTAAAACAATCGCTTAGAACATGATATAATAAATTGTATGTTTATGATTTTTAAATATTTAATAATTTAAATAATTAACAAATCCGACCATTGATTGGCTCAATAATGTTTTGATTGGTTGAAGCAAAACTTTTATTTCTTGGGTATATCGCATCCAATGGACTAACTTGTGACCATGTTTTAATGATAAAAATATTAACAATATTGGGTACTATTTTATAGTACTGATTATAGTTTTAGTAAAATATAAATAAATTTTGTTGGTCGAACAATTAGAAAAAAATTAAAAGGAAATTTAGAATATATCGTTTTTCATTATTCCAAATTAACCTTATTTAATCCATAGTTAATATAATTAATAAAATAACAATGGAAGTTCAAGAAAATATAAACGATACACATTAATAGATTTATAAAGTAAGATAGCTATTCATGAGCTATTCGAAATTCGGTTTGAAATAAAATTGTTCGTAGTTTGAGTTCGATGCTTTTAACAGGTCGAGCTTGAACCTAACAATGTATGTTGCTCGACTTGTTGAGTTCACGAACATGTTCGAGTTTTCTTGTTTACGAGCATGATACTGAGTATATTCACGAATCTTCCTTTTTCTTAGTTGAGAAAGGGGGAAGGAATCTAAATCAATGAACATTAATGAACCATCATTGATGGACCTTCCACATGACACGATCAATTCGACTCAAGGTCCATCGCTGATAGAAGGTGCTTACTTTCCTAGCAGCGAAGGAAATGTGCAGGGCTTCTTTCGTAGTAATAGTGGGCGAGTATCGTGATATCTATGCTAACAGCCATAATCAAACGAAGGTCGAAGGACCATTCAATTCATGTTGGCGCATAGCGGCCACCTTGTCTGGTGCCATTCCCGGACCTAATATCGAGTCTCCAATCAAATAATTAATCGAGCTTTCAATCAACATTCAATTATGTCTCAAGTTAAAATAATTAATTTTCTAAAATAAATACTCACGTTCAAGTTCGAGAGAACTTTAAAAACTATTAATGTGAATATCAAACAAATTAAATTTGAAGTCAAACTCAAAAATAATATTATTGATCATCCCACAAGTTGAATTACACTCGCACTTGCTAAAGATTTTTAAAAAATACACTCAAACAGCTTCAAATAAGAGTTCAAACATTCCATTCCATCCAATAAAAGTCAATGCTCAATGACTCGAAACAATAGTAAAAATAGTTTTCAACTGTGTTCAAAAGAAAGTGTTCGATAGTTCTTTTTTTATATTATTATATTTAATTGAAAAATAGTTCTATACAATTAATAATATATTTTCACTAAAATGGACCTAATAAAAGTAATTGCATGACCCCACAAACCCACAATTACTATCTACCAATAATTAGATTTGTTCACAAAAACATGTGAGAGTTTGTACAACTTTGACCATCTTTTAATTGACCCATATTAATTAATTAATGCACAATTTCCACATCTTTTCTTTAATAAACATACCTATATATATCATTGATTAGCAAACAATTTAGTTTAATTTCCTATTTAAAGAAACATATTTATATGAGCATTATATTTTTAACATGTTCAATTCAAAACTACAATCAAGTTACTAATGCACAAGACAGCTTATAAGAAAAAATAACTGTGTTAATTTATTTTATTGCCATTTTATTTTGAACTTATGTCAAATTATTTTCGATTACAAAAATTAAATTTTACTACTATTATGTTAAATTTGGATTAAATATATATAGCAAAAATTAAATTAAATGTAAGGTTTGGATTTTGTGTTTATTATATTTTTTTAAAAGGAGAAGAAGAGAGAAACCAACATATGTAGTATTGGAAATCGAATTGAGTCAACGAAATATTTGTAATTAATTAATGAATGAATGAATAAGGAGACGAAGGCATTGCCAAATTCTGATATTTTATTGACCTAATGTATTATCTATGTATTAAATTAATTATGGGCTGGATTAGTTTGAAGTCTAAAATTTTTCTAAAAAGTAGAGCCAATTGTTTTCCAAGACATTGATATGAAAGTGGTGTGAAACCAAGAATGTAATAATCAATTTGGCGTAACAACATTAGCAAGGTAATATTAGGGCGTTTGAGTTAATGTTTTATTGAATTTGAGTACGGAGTTTGGCTCATAAGAAAATTATTAATATTTTTTTTAAGTTAGATCTCAAACTCGACTTGTTTAATATTCATTTTAGTAGTTTTCAAATTCGAGTTCAGATTGATAATTTTTTTTAAACGAATTCTACTGAATGCTCAATAACATGCTCATGAATAAACGAATTCGAATAGATTTGTGAACTCAATGATAGCATCTTTCAACATTTGAAATTTGTCCCTTCATATACATTATTATATTATTTAATTTTATAAGTATATAATTGCACGCTATCTACAATTTATTTGATGACAAATATATATAAGGTGTGCAATTACTTACCTGTCAATTTACATGGTAACAATACACCTTTTCTCATGACTTAGATTTACATATTTACTTCAAACTTATCTCATATTTAAATAATGCACCCTAACTAATGACTAGGTGGCCACTTTCTATATTTTCCGAAGATGAATACATAAAAGCTTATTCCCTTCTTATTTTCCGTTCATTTATCGTTCTATATTTAGAGATGACAAAAGATCGGGCCGAGCCGAACGGTCCCAAGCCCGCCGGGCCTATCTTGAAATTATATTGAATTGATTCAGCCCAAAAATTAATCGATCAGAAAAATATTACTCAATCAAATCCGAAATATATATTATTTGTAGCATAAAATTTCATGATAGGTCGATTCAGCTAGGGGTGAGTATTCGATTATTCGAGACGGGTATGGGTAAAAAAAATAACCGAACCAAACCGAAATTATTTCGGTTATAATTTAACTGAAATAACTAAACGGGTATGTTTAACCGAATTACCTTGAAAAAATTAATATAAAAAAAAATAGAGCTAAAAAAATGAGGGAAAAAAACTAAGCATGAAATGATTTTGTTCTAAGCAAAAAAAAAATTAATAATGAAATAACTTGGAAGCATGGAGTCGCTCATTGCGTCACTTATCTTAATCCCGTAGCATAACAATATTCTACACACACACACACACATATATATATTTATTTATTTTAAATTAGAAAAATGTATATATAATTCGGTTTTCGGTTCGGTTCGGTTATTAAAAAAAAACAACCAACCCAAACCCAAAAACCGAATTATGGCTAAAAAAAAAACCGAACTAACCGAAATAGTCTAACCAAATTCTAATTTTGGTTTGGATCGGTTCCGGTTTTAGGTTTTCGATTTTCAAAAAATTTTGCTCTCTCGCGATCATATCTGGTTTTTGATCAATTTAGACGGATTGATTTTGTCCGAAATTTAATGAGTTCTCAATTATCTAAGTCCAAACCTGCCCAGAATTAAACGGGCAGACTTGATCTACCATAAAATTTTATGCTATGAAATTCAACGGGGCACAATTATATAAACCTAAATCCCTCTAAAATCGGGCCGGATTAGTTCCGACTCGTTTTGCATCTACTTATCATAATGGCATGTGTTTAAAATGTTTAACAAATAAGTAGTACATAGGTAAATTTGAACAAACACAAACTTAAATGGTTAATATATTGAGTTATGTTCAATGTGGGATTTTAACCAATTATTTAAGACGACATTCACACACGCAACTTATAATCAAAACACGAGAAATTCAATTCAATTATTTTCAATACAAGATTTTACCATTGCAACTCCATTAACAAGCCTTCAAAATCCCAATATATAGGCCAAAATTATTTTCCCCAATTCAACACTCAAAATAAAATAAACAAATAAAAAATAAATTAATTAAAATCACCACATTAAGATTTATGATGTAAGATTATGGTAAGAAATGGAGAAAAATATATACTTGGCGTGACGTTGATTTTCAAATATGCCGACACCACAAACGATGCACCTATATCTATGTATTATTAGATGTTGTCACACAATAATTGTTTATAGAAAAAATATTTCACACTCTTATAAAGTGGAAGCATCTAGGCATCATCCATTTTTTAATTTACTACTATTACCTATCACATTCAACCTTTATAATTTGCTTCTTTATCATACACGTTTAACATTAAAATCATATATATTATATATGCATAATAATGATCTTCAAGTGTAGTTAAAGATAAAAGAGTCCTAGTCAAAATGGATATTATACTTATATGAGAAAATGACCCTCTAAATAAGGTTAATGGAGATGAATCCTCATGCTGAAATATATAATAGGGTTGGCAAATCTTGCGAGTCGGGTGTTAAAGATTCGATCTGTTAAGGTTAATTTTGAACATGATCTGTTAAGATTATGCTCGACTCGAATATGAAATCGACATGTTAAACTCAAATCCGTGTTGAAATGTGAAGGCTGAATGGACTGCTTATATACAAAGACATCGGGAATCCAACTCACCACAGAGTTGGACAAGGTTTCGGGCCGAATTTTTGGACTCACGGTTTTAGCCTAGTATTAATTCTAATGAGATTAGAATTAGAGTTTTGGTAGCTATTATAGTAATGGTGATTTTCTCTTTGTAGTTGATATCTAAAATTATAATGAAATATTTTGGCTTGCTATCGCCCCGGACATAGTCGAAAGACAATCTAAACAAATAAATCTCATGTTATTTTCATTTTTGTGTGTGCGCTTTTCTTCCTTACAATCTGAACACGACACAAACACGATAACTTTTATATTGTCACGACACAATAATGACAAAACACGACACAATTTGTTCTTATTGGGTCGACCTAATAACGACTTGAACCCAATAATAATATACATATATATCTCCTTAATCTCGTACATGTTCGTGTCATGTTAAAACTTGATAACACTATAATATATATACACACATATATCAATTGCAATTATTTATTCAATAATATAAATTGATTGAAAATAAAATTAAGCTATATAGGCACCCTAATTATATAAAGTAAAGGGCTATATATCCTAGAAAAAATAAATATTAATTATATTTTTGTGAAGGTGACTTTAGACATAGGCAAATTGTTTGGTGTAACCTTTTACGTGTTAGATGCCCTAAGTTAGGGCTATAATTTATTATGCATGAAGCAAAAATAATGCTGACATCTTTACTTGCAATACACTACTTCCTACATTAATAAAGGGTAAAATGAGCATATCATAAAATTTATACTCTCAACCCTAATTTTGGTATCAATATTATATTTTTGAATTTATCAATCCAAAACTCAATTAAAAGTGATATTATATGGTAAAATAACATTAAGCAAAAAAACGGGACAGTGAATATCATATAAAAAATAAAGTATATTGTGTGCGTGTGTTGGTCCAATGGTGGAAGGTTCATACCCTAAATTATATGTTTCAGATTCAAATCTTCCGTGACACGGTTTGTAATCATAAAATTGATGCAATATTCATTTTTTGTAAAAAGATGCTTGATTTTGAATAGTTGTATATATCAACATCCAAATTCCAAAATACAAAGGAATAATTTCCACAAAAGATCATAATGTGATGCTACAATAGTGACATCTAATTTTAAATGCCAATGTTGGAGTCATATTTGGGGTTAGAAATAGAAATTTCAATGTGTCTTGGTTCGTAGATTGTGAGTTGTCAATTATGTCTCAATTTTATAGGTTGAAATATGAATTGATAGTGTGTGCACATCGATTCCATAAATTAAATTAATTTGACATTTTTTTTTTATATAATAAGAGTCATAATTAGGTAATAAATTAATTGGGACAACTTAGAAGCTTAATTACCACATTGGAATTGACGTTTATTTGTTATTGCAAAATAAAAATCGAAATGAATGAAGAAAGGTTTGGATTTATTTTCAAAATTAATTTTAATTGGAATGATGAAATTATTTGGAACATGGCCTACTAAATTATTTGTAACACAATAATAGAACCATTCAATTTAAAGAACAATATTTTTGACAAAGATTTATTAAAAATTTGTAATTTAATTAGCAAGTATTTATTAAAATCATGTTAAAATTACAAAAATGATTAAATTCGTGATTATTTTGCGGAAACTTTTTTTAAAAATTAACTCGAATAACCCTTTTGGAATTTGCTTATGCTTATTATTTTTCTAAATTAACCTTTGAGAAATTGTATTTTGACAAGCTTCATCATATGTTGTTTGTTTGTAGATAATAAAGTCAAAATTCATCATAAAATATTTAAAAATTTGGTTATTTTCAGAATAGGGAACGATTCGGATTCGATTCATTACATTCCGGAGTAATTAATTTAATATTTAAATGAATGATTATTGTATTGTATATAAAGAAATTTAATCGAATGGTGAAGCATTTCTGGAAGGCTGCAACTACAATAACTTTGTCTAATATTAGGATAACAGATTTAACAGATCCTTATTTTTATTTATTTGACAAGTTACATCTCCTTAATTGGTGAATAATAACCACTTTTATGGTCAAGTCACATCATTTTGGGAACACCTTTTCTTTTCTTTTTTACTTTTAACACAAGTAAAAAAAAGTAAATTATTTGGTTAGTAGAATAATATTTTGAAATGAAGAATTAGGGTGAAATTTTTGGGAAAATAAAAACTTAGAAAATTAAAGAATGTAAACAAATCGAATTCAAGCGAATCAATAAATTATTTGAATTTAATCTGTATCCAAATTTTAAATGATATTTTATATTTGATTCGATATGAATATTCGAATTTGAATTTCATTTTCTAAATATATAAAATAATACTAATATATATTTTAAATTTAAAATTTGATTTGACTAATTCATCTTTTATTCTATTTAAAATCTCACTCTTATAAAAATTAAAGATTACATTAGAAATTATTCTTTAATATAAAAAAATAGGCAACTATTGAACAAATTATATATATATATTATTGATATATAAATATACTATTATTGATACATTTAGTCGAATATCAAATCAAATATCATAATATTCAAATTGTACTTGAATACTAGTAGAATCGAAAAATTATTAGCACTTAAATAAGGAACACTAAAGTTCTAATTCGAATAATCAAATTTCGAATCAAACCAACATTATTTGATTATTTGATTCGTTTAGGACCTAATACAAACTGGTTCATTTCGTTTGATGCCTCCCAATGTTGAAGAAAAGGCTTAGATAACCTATTAGAAATAGAGCCTTTAGGAAAAAAGGCTCACACTATTCTTCGTTGCATTATAAATACATTATTTATTACTTAAATATGTGAATATAATGTTCTGCAAAAAATCCCAGATCAAGAACTAGTCAAGTTGCTTCATGGAGATGAGAAATGCCTTGAGATGATTTGTGCAATATGTTCTTCAATCGAGAGGTATACGAACCGATGCAAAAGCTTCCTCATCGATTGATCGGAGTGTTCATTCTTTCGACTATTCGATTCACAGCATCACGTGACATTATCAGCGTATCGTGCAGAAGGATGCTGTAAACATTAAGACCCTGCAAACATTGAAACAGTAAGCAAAACATTATGTCATAATGTAAAGAGTCTTGATAATCGAAGCTGAATCAGAGTAACATACGGAATAAGGGTATCGACCGACAATTTTATGACATGTACGAAAGAAAAGCTGGTTTCTAACTTCAAACCACAAATATATATGAAGTTAAATAGCAACTAATAAGTCGCAGGATTTCATTAGGTACGACAAAAAGACGACGACAACTATATGCAGAACGTCTATGTGGCATGAAATGATTCAAGACTTACAATGGAAGGCAGTACGTTGACGTAATGTAGATTCTGAGTGGCCAACTTCAACTTCTCATTGATAGGGCCACCGTCAACCAGCAGAAGTTTCTTAGCGTTCTCCATTTGACTGACAAAGTTCACGATGTTCTTTGTCTTGTGTGAAGGGACATCCAAATCCTCAAAAATCATAAGCTGTATACGTCATAGACATGTATAGAACATGAGGAGTAGAATAATTATACAAAATCGAATGTAAGAACATTCACAGAGAGAAACTTTGACGATGGTGTGTATGTGGTACCTTCTTATAAGCAAACTAAAGTACTAAACTGGTTTAACTATTTTCAAATCGAGGCAAAACTAATGTACTAGTCAAGAATACACAAGCTACATAAGCTTAAATTAGGTAAACGTAAAGTTGTAAACTACAGATCTGGACACCTAATCAAAAAAGCAATGTAAAAGTTCTCTTGAAGTATACTTGCCTTCCCTTCAGCTGCACGAGCTGTAAGTGCAATCTTCAGCCCCAGTCGTCGAACTTTCTTATTTAGCTTGATAGCATGACTTCGAGGCTTTGGACCGTGCACGACACAACCACCCCTGAACTGTGTATGCCATGGAATATGTCAGGTATACCCTTTTTGAGCACTTTTAATCACAGAGAAAACCAACTCAAGAAGTTAAGCATTCACCTGTGGACCACGCAGAGTCCCGTGCCTTGCTCGACCAGTACCCTTCTGGTTCCAAGGCTTTCTACCAGTCCCGCTAACCTCACTAATTCTTTTAGTTGAGTGTGTCCCCTGAGAAAAATAACATAAATTAACTGAATACTAGACAATGAGTGCATTGGAAGGATGTTACGGGACAAATGTGCCATAACATTTATTATGAAAATGATACATTCGCACATTCTGCAAATTTTGGTAAATAATACACTGATTTCTCTCTTTTATAAAAAAATTAAAATAGAAGATTATAACTTGGTAATAAAGTTGGCAGACTCAAACAGAAGGAAGACAGCATCGACCAACAACAGCGACGAGGACTAATATTTTACCCCTGTTTTCTTAAACTAATAATAATTCATTAACAAGAATGAAAATGACGCACCTGCTGCCTCTTAGCTAGTTGCCACCTTACGACACGATGAATAATATCCTTTCTAATCGGCACATCAAAAACACCACCATCCAATGTCATAAAGCCTTTATCTTCATTAAGAAAATTTGTAACAGGAATAACCAGATCCTGACAGAGACCTACAGCATAAATAACAAAATGAACCACAAGAGATTCATAGTTTTTGTAACTAAAATTTGAAAATGTTCATGACTAATTCAAACGGAATTAGTTCCAGTTTTTATCTTCTACTTGTTTAAACAAAGAGCTTGTGATAGGAAAGAATTAGATCAGAGACAACATAAGTCATCTATCACAATAGGTAGCAAACAAGTTATATTCCATCCTCCTGGCAGAAGAAACTTAATACGTCGCAGGACATGCAAGTAGGTGTGGAGATTATGAAAAAAAAATAAAAATCAAGTTCTTTACCACTAAATATTTTTAACACCAAGGAGCAGTAGTGTGAGAAATGCTCCAATATGATGCATGTATATGTCCTCCATCTTAGATTAAATTACAGTTAAGACTACAATCTCGATGAATACGGAACACAGCTTGTTCTTGAGTGTTTGCTTGGAGTCAATTCTAAAAACTAGTACTAATATCGATCCACTTGCAACTATTCTCCAAGAAGCTACCAATTATTGTAATAGAAAGTAGAACACAATCAAAAAACAAGAAGAACACCCGTTATGGTAATTCATCGATAAATCCAAGCCGCTTTACCTATTTCACGGTCAGGAATTAGCACATTTTTTGTTTTAGAGGACAACAAATGTGAGGGGAAGTCGCTTTCGTTCAAATTCGGGGTCAAGATAGTCGTAGAATAATTCCGGTAAACATCCTGGCACAAATGAATTGATAATCAGGACTTAGAATTCAAAAGGCATAGCTATAAGCATTCAAAAAATTTATTTTTGTCTAATCATAAATGAATGCAACTCTTAAAAATAATGGTGGTGCATTCACAATCTACCTTCCCAGGGACTAAAGAAGACCTCATCGAGTATGAGCCATCACTACAATCATGACCACGAAATACTGCAACAAATTTTCATAACAAGCAAAAGAAAAAGAAAGCTTAGAAGCCACCAAAAATCGACTCTTTATACCAAGCAAATAAGCTCAACGCAACAAATGAGAAAAGAAGAGAATGTTGAAACTGGAAGAACGCATAAATTAAACTAATTATTCGCAAGAAAAACGGAAAAGTTTCACCTTTATAGATAGAGAGGGGCAGTGAAGAAACATCGGTAGAACCAAAGGCACGCAATACTCTCTTAGAAATCGACAACGCCATCTCAATATCCAGGCAATAAAGGGTTTAGCTTCAATCACCCAGAGATACTATTCCAGCTGCAACAAGAAGTAGAGCAACGAGAATTATTTCCTCACCATTCAAATCGACCTCGGGAAGGAAAGAACAAATCAAGAAAGCAAATGGTGAAGAAAATCAAAGAGGAAATCGATCAGATACAACGAGGCGCATTTAGGCATTACACTAATCAATAAATATGTTGCTATACCAGCATAGATAGCAGAGAGTAGAGATGGGAGGAAGCAGGGTGTGTAGAGAGAGAGAGAGATGCAGTGTGCCGGCCCCCGCAATTCCATAAACCCTACTTTCTGGGGTTCGGCAACTACGGGCCGGTCCGGGCCGGGTCGGTTTCGAGTTTAATCAACACATTGAATTAATATTGGCCCATGCTGAATAATTTATTTAGGCCCGTACTGAAAGAATTAATTATTGGTCCATATGTAGATTTAAAATCCTCTAATCCTAGACTCCATATCTCTCTCTTCTATCGCCTCTCTATACCTCTTGCCTGAACGGCGGAATCTCGCCGGAGTGATGCTGTCTCCGGCGGTCCTCTTCATTAAGGTAAAATATTTCCTCTTTTCTCCATTTCTTGTTCTAATTTCTAGTTTTAATCTTAACTATATTTTCTGGAATTTCTCATACAATCCTCTTAAATCTCAGTCTCTAACTCCCATTACCCTCGGCCTCTCTCTGCTCTCGTTCCGTTCTGGACGGCGGAATTTCACCGGAGCTCCTTCCGTCAGCCGCCGCCAACTTCCTAGGTAAAGATCCAATCTTTCTCTATTCTGAAGTTAGAACTTATTAAGTTTTCAGTTTTAAATATAAAATCTATAGTTCTCATGTTATGTATGTTCTGAAAATCTCGACATCCTAATTGTATTTTTCGATTTCTGATGTATATATATTCTGTATGTTCTCATTGTATATTTTTGATTTGTTTGGGTAGAGTGTTGTAAAAGGGCAAAAGTTCTAATCTTTTTTAAAATCTGAGTTTTGCATGTTAGACCATTGACCCATTTTCCTTTTCTGCTCGGTTGGTTTTGGCCGAGAGAGAGATTTGGTAATTGACTGGTTATGGCTTGTTCTACTAAAGTGTTTCTGAAGATTTGCTGTAATCTGATGCCATGGCTTTTATGTTAATCATTGTTTCTGGGGTTTTCTGAAATTCTGATTAAATGGTGCTCTGGTTTCAGTTGTGATGTTTTCTCAATTTATTTTGTTCTTCTGATTCGTTTTGTGTGGCTGGGTATGATAAGATTTATGGTTATGCATCTGTTGTGGGATCTGAAACCTCTAACTTCTTTTGAACTTATAGACTAAGTTCAATATTCTGCTCAGGTAAATCCTTGATATTCTGCTTTTAAAACTATCCATTCTTTAAATATGTCTATATTCAAGAGTGTACATTTTGGTCTCTAACTCAATCTGAACTTGTACTCTAAGTTCAATATTCTATGATTCTATTTCTTAAAGTGTTATAACATATTATCATATTTGGACTAACTTTGAAATTACCCTAAATTTAAATATTATGTTCTATAATATGAGGATATGTCTTTGTTTATTTGATTAAACCTCTACTTCTCAAATAACGTTATTCTAAGGATTAACTTTTATAATACTTATTATGGTTTTTAAATTCTATTTGGACGAACATGAGCTACTATTAACGCTATTATGTTTTTCATCCCAGCTATGATTCTGACAAGATTTCTGCCAAATTGTTCATTCAGATCCCTTCACTATGGCTTATTTCTCAACATCAGTCACCCAATTAGATATTTCTCCGATAAGCCCGCTTTCGATTTTGCGAGCATGCGGGAGCCTAACGATGCAGTCGCCTTATTTCACAAGATGGTAAGAATGCAACCACACCCTTCTGCTACTGAATTCTCGAAATTATTGAATGTTGTAGTTAAGATGAGAGATTATCACATTGCTCTTCAACTGTTCGACGAAATGCTGCTGAGGCAGGCTCCTCTAGATCGGTACATCTTGAACATTGCCATAAATTGCTTTTGCCGGTTAAAAAGAACTGATTTTGGGCTAGCTATATTAGGCAGCTTTTTCAAGCGCGGCTGCGAGCCTAATGTTGTAACCTTTACTACTCTTCTCAAAGGGCTTATGTTGGTGGGGAATATTCAAGATGCATCGAAACTGTGGAACAAGTTGTTGTCTGAGGAACTATGCATACCTGATGAACTCACTTGTCTTACTATGATCGATGGGTTCTGCAAAACTGGTCATATTCTCCAGGCCGTTGAATTCCTCATGTTTTTGGAAAAAAGAACTTGCTTACCTTTTGATATCTGTGCTTATCAACCGGTTGTCAATGGTCTATGCAAGATCGGAATGGTTGATGAGGCCCTCCAACTCTTCTCCACTTTGGCTGATAAGGGCATTTCACCCAATGTTGCAACATGTAATTCATTGATTTGGGGCTTATGCAATGCTAGGAGATGGAATGAGGTTGATTTAATGTTAGAGGAGATGGTGGCTTGTGAGCTCTACCCGAATGTGGTCACTTATACTATTCTAGTAGATGCTTTCTGTAAGGAGGGAAAGATGGAAGATGCGGAGCGTACTTTTGAAAATATGAAGCAATTGGATGTCCAACCTAATATCGTAACATACACTACATTGATGAATGGATATTGTATGCGAGGAGAAATGGACAAAGCTATGAAGATCTTCGATTTAGCATTGAGCTCCGGGGTCAAGCCTGATATTATCACTTACAGTTGCTTAATGAGCGGGTATAGCAAAACGAGGCGGCTGGATGAAGTTTCACACATTTTTGTCAATGTTCCTGAAGAAGGGTTAGCACATGACTTGGTTTCATATAACACAATGTTGGAAGCTTTATTTCGTGGAGGCTTCTCTGAAGATGCCTTGACTCTATTCAAGGAGATGAGTTGTCGATTGAGTCTTGATATATATACTTACAACATCTTTTTGGATGGCTTGTGCAGCGCTCGTCATATTGATGAAGCATTCTTCATGTTGCATACTATGGAAGATAAAGGTATGATCCCCGACATAGTTACATATAATACCCTCATTAAGGGATTGTGCAATGTTAATGAAGTTAGACAAGCCAAGGATCTTTTCAAGAGGCTTCCATCCAGAGGTATTCAGCCGGACACAATAACATATATGATCCTTATTCGTGCACTTTGCAAAGAAGGGCAGATAAAGGAGGCTAAGGTTTTGTATATGCAAATGATAAATGATGGTTGCTGCCTCGATAGTAGGCCGTTCAATGTTTTTATCCGATGTCTTGTCAAAAGAAACAAGCTGTACGATGCACTTCAAGTTTTGGAAGAGATGAAGATGAGGGGATTTATACTTGATGCCACTAGTTCTTCTATGATACTTCGACATATGAACAAGGTTAAGTAAATGTTGAAATTCTGTTTGATGATGCAAAAGCAATGTGTCCGATGAGTGTGCAGATGATTGAAGGTGCATATATCCCTTTCTGTTTTTCCTAGATTTATTGAGATTGTTACTGATTGGTACATGTTGTATTTGTTCTTTGTTAGAGATACTAATAGAGGAAATCATAGTTGATCATTCGCCGGCAGATGGCAGAGTTAATAGTCTTGGAAAATGATGAGTTCATAAAAGAGAGAAATCAGTGTCTTGTTTACCAAAATTTACGGAATTTGGAAATGTATCGTTTTTAATAATAAATATTGTGGCACATTTATCTCGTAACTTCCTTCCAGTGTACTCATTGTTTACTATTTAGTTAATTTATGTTATTTTTCTCAGGGGACACACTCTACTAAAAGAATTAGTGAGGTTAGCGGGACTGGTAGAAAGCCTTGGAACCAGAAGGGTACTGGTCGAGCAAGGCACGGAACTCTGTGCGGTCCACAGGTGAATGCTTAATTTCTTGAGTTGGTTTCTGTAATTAAAAGTACTCAAAAAGGGTATACCTGACATATTCCATGGCATACACAGTTCAGGGGTGGCTGGGTCGTGCACGGTCCAAAGCCGCGAAGTCATGCTATCAAGCTAAATAAGAAAGTTCGACGACTGGGGCTGAAGATTGCACTTACAGCTCGTGCAGCTGAAGGGAAGGCAAGTATACTCCTTCAATAGACAACTTTTACATTGCTTTTGACTAGGTGTCCGGATCTGTAGTTTACGCTTACCAAATTTAAGCTTAAATTCCTTTTGCATTTCTCCACACCCGACCTTGAAGTTATATATGGAGATATAATATGTATTCTTGATTAGTACATTAGTTTTGCCTTGATTTGAAAATAGTTAAACCAGTTTAGTTTGCTTATAAGAAGGTACCACATACACACCATCGTCAAAGTTTCTCTCTGCGAATGTTCTTGCTCTCGGTTTTGTATAATTATTCTACTCCTCATGTTCTATACATGTCTATGGCGTATACAGCTTATGATTTTCGAGGATTTAGATGTCCCGTCAGACAAGACAAAGAACATTGTGAACTTTGTCAGTCAAATGGAGAACACTAAGAAACTTCTGGTGGTTGACGGTGGCCCAATCAATGAGAAGCTGAAGTTGGCCACTCAGAATCTACATTAAGTCAACGTACTGCCTTCCATTGTAAGTCTCGAATTCCTTTCATGCCCTATAGAGGTTCTGCATATAGTTGTCGTCTTCATTTTTTCGTACCTATTGAAATCTTGTGAATTGTTAGTTGCTATTTAACTTCATATCTATTTGTGATTTGAAGTTAGAAACCAGCTTTTCTTTCGTACATGTCACAAAATTGTCGGTCGATACCCTCGATACCCTTATTCCGTATGTTACTCTGATTCAGCTTTGATTATCAAGACTCTTTACATTATGACATAATGTTTTGCTTACTGTTTCAATGTTTGCAGGGTCTTAATGTTTATAGCATCCTTCTGCATGATATGCTGATAATGTCACGTGATGCTGTGAATCGAATAGTCGAAAGAATGAACACTCCGATCAATCGATGAGGAAGCTTTTGCATCGGTTCGTATACCTCTCGATTGAAGAACGTATTGCGCAAATCATCTCAAGGCATTTCTCATCTCCATGAAGCAACTTGACTAGTTCTTGATCTGGGATTTTTTGCAGAACATTATATTCACATATTTAAGCAATAAATAATGTATTTATAATGCAACGAAGAATAGTGTGAGCAAATATTTGGTTATTTAGAATTAGAAATTTAGTGTTAATACAAATAATTTTTCTATTGGACTAGTATTCAAGTACAAATTGAAGATCATGATATTTGATTCAATATTCGACTAAATGTATAAATAATATATTTATGAGGCAAAATATAAAATAGCCAAAAAAGATTATAAAAGACAAATAATAGTCACCAACATAATAATATTTAAATTCTAGCTATTTATAAATTTCTTGTACTAAAATACCCTTGTAATTATATTTTACATTTTTGAGTATGAATTGTATCGAATCGTACCATTCATACGTGATACTTAATTTTATTAAACTGCATGTACGTATGAATCGTATGAATTGTATCGAATCGTACCACTCATACGTGATACTTAATTTTATTAAACTGTATGTACGTATGAATCGTATGAATGAATATTATTCATACATTTCATACCATTCGTACCATTCGTACCATTCGTACCATTCATACAATTAAGTAGAATGGTATTTATGATAATTCACATTCAAAATGACTAGAATTTAAATAGTATTATATTTGTGGCTATTATTTGTCTTTTACTATCTTCTTTGGCTAGTTTGTATAATTAACTCTATATTTATATTGTCAACAATATGTATATATAATTGTTTAATAGTTTCCTATTTTTTATATTAAAAGATAATTGCTAGCTTAATCTTCAATTTTTTTATAAGAGTGAGATTTGAATCGAACACATTGGTCCGTTCCGGTTTCACTGTTCTATGTGGTTCCCCTCTCTCTCACAAGCAAATTATCGAACACTTGGTAAGTTACCAAATCTTGGTGATATCAACAACACACAATAGTAGATAATTAAATAAAATCATCTAATTTTCGGGTGTTTTATATATGTATATATTTAATTTATAAATCAACAATAATTATATGTGTGTATTGGACTAAAAATATTACAGCATTGATCGTAATTATTATGCTAAAAGTATGTATTATATAGCCTACTGAATAGATGAATTATAAAATAGAAAACTATGTTTAGGTGGGATGTAAGTTGTAACCAGCCACTACTTTTATAATTTTAATTTTAATATATACTCAAAAATTTAACAAAAATTAATGACAAGTTTGGCTGCTACGCAGTAGCGGCCTGTAGAGAGCCGTGTGTCTGAAAATATAACCTTTTAATTTAAATTCATTTATAAATATAATTTTTTAAATACGAATTTAAAAGAAGAATTTTTATATAAGTCTTGATCGTTATATTAAAAAAATACTCTGCATTATTCAATTCAGTAAATAATCACCATACTCTTTACTATCTTAACACAACATATAAATTTACAATCTATAAGTAATCATAAAAAAATAGATATTAAGAACTCATGAAATGGAGTTCACAACTTCTCTAACCCTACTACTATGCATAACACTCTCATACTTCCTTCTCCGGCGCAGGCGATTATCCAAACACGCCCCCGGCCCATTCCCCTACCCGATCATCGGGAACCTCCTCCAACTCGGCCCGAGTCCCCACCGGGCCCTCGCAAAACTCTCCCTAACCCACGGCCCACTCATGCATCTCAAGCTCGGCAGCGTCCACACCATCGTCGTATCCTCCCCGGAGATAGCGCAATCGATACTTCAACACCACGATCACGTCTTCCCGGGGAGGATGGCAACGGCGGCGGCAAAATCCCTCCGCCACCACCTCTCCTCAGTCGCTTGCCTCCCCGTGGGGAGGCAGTGGCGGACACTCCGCAAACTATGTCGAGAACAGATGTTCTCGACAAGTCGTCTCGAAGCTGGCCGTGCCATGCGGCAGCAGAAGCTGCAGCAGCTGCTCGGCTTCGTTGAGGCGTGCAGTGCTGATCGGAGAGCTGTGGATGTTGGCGAGGCCGCATTCGTCACGTCGCTTAATCTTATATCGAACACGCTTTTCTCGGATGATTTTGCCGGCTACGACGAGGGCGAGTCGAGGGAGGTGATGGAGATGGTGCGTGGACTGATGGGGGCTTTTGGGAGGTTTAATGCTGCGGATTATTTTGGGTTTCTTGGAGGGTTTGATCCGCAGGGGATCAGGAGGGAGGCGGAGGGGTACATGGGGCGGTTGCTGGCGGTGTTCGACGGAATCGTTGATCGGAGAAAGGCGGAGTTTGAAGAGAGGAGTGATATGTTGGAAGCGTTGATTGGTCGGGAAAGTCAGTCGGAGTTGAGTAGCGACGATGTGAAGCATCTACTTCTGGTGAGTCTTATCATCGAACATCTTGTCTGCTTTGTTGTTTGTGGTTGTGTCAAATTATCGAACATCTTGTGTGCTTATGTTATCTGTGGTTTACGAAATTATCAAACACTTTGTGCGGTATTTATTTTCGGTGAGTCAATCAATATATCAAACACCTTGTGTGCATGAAATATTTATTATTACGTCAAGTTATCGACCATTTATATTATTTGTTTCTGAGTCAATTTATCAAACAATGTATGTCATTTCTTACTCGTAATTAGAAAGAAAAAACTTTTGCGCTATGTGTTTGTGGTTGTGTCAATTTATCGAACACTTTGTGTACTATTATTTGGATTTGACTTTTTAAGATTATCAAACACCTTTTGTGCTAGGTTATGTATAGTGCATTAATTAATCGAGAACTTGACTTTTAACAAACCCCGATCTTGTTATTGGATAATGATATAACATTTCATATTGTATTGAGAAAATTATGACATGCAACATAATTAGTGGTTTAAGATATAAAATTAATATTTTTTTTATATACTTTAAACCTTAAACCATTATCATTACACGTGTCACGATCTTATTAATATAATCGTCAATATAATAGTAAATGTAACATCACTAGCCAATAGATGCTCTCATTCGTACTTTTAGTATTATCAAGCACTAATGCTATTTATTAGTGTCACATTATCGAGCATTTAAGTGCTGTACTATTACATGCTATATTATTTGTATATGACTTTCAATACTATCAAACGCTTTTCGTGCTATATTATTTGTGATGGGTCAATATATCTTATGTGCTATATTATGTGGTGAGTCAATTTAAGTCTATTAAAGTTCATAATTATTTTATTTTCAATTTTACATTTTTCAGAATTTAGTTATTAGTTTATTAACATTTCTTTAATTTCATAATGATTAATTTTACTCAAAATTGTCATTTGAGTTCTCATGATGTCAATGTTAGTGTAACAATTTGATACTATGAAGGAATTTTATCTCAACTAAATATATGAATTTGTAATGTACACATTATATTTATCGATAATTTGTACACAATTTTGTTACAAAATTTTGTTAGGATTTATTTGTAGCAGGGACCGACACGACATCAAGCACGGTGGAATGGGCAATGACCGAGCTATTGCGCAATCCAAAAATTCTATCCAAAGCGAAATTAGAGCTCCAAACTATCTTAGGAGACAACAAACAACTACTTGAAGAATCCGACATATCGAAACTCCCGTACCTACAAGCCGTGATCAAAGAAACCCTTCGATATCATCCCCCGGGCCCTTTCATAGTCCGCCAAAAGGACGAAAATGACCTTGAGATAAGTGGTTACATTGTACCCAAAAACGCGGTCGTTTTCGTCAATATATGGGCCATCCATAGAGATTCACGAATATGGAGCGATCCGGATTCGTTCAATCCAGATAGATTTTTGAAGTGTGAAATAGATGTCAAGGGTCAAAATTTTAAACTTATCCCGTTTGGCGCGGGACGGAGAATGTGCCCTGGGATACCGTTAGCGTACCGAATGGTGCATCTCATGGTGGCCTCTTTGATTCACAATTTCGATTGGAAAATCGAGAATGGAGTGAGACGAGAAGAAGTTGACGTTAGTGAGAAGTTTGGTCTTTCATTGCAAAAGGCTTTGCCTCTCAAGGCTATACCTATCAAACTATGAGATAAATTTTATTAGGGTTATTTGATATGTCAGACGGCAGAACGCAGAAAAAATTATAAGTTTTGAAAATTTTAATATCAATTCAAATTTTGGGGTTATTAGGTTTGACTTTCTAATTTCAAATAAAAAGTGTTAATTGCCATTACACTTTATTATAATACTTATATGTGAATTAACATTAATTAATTATTAATTATAATGCTGATGATGAAATTGTGCATGAGGTGAAGATAATAATTTCCATCACATCCTAACATGATCTTGAGATTAATAAAACGAAAAGGTACAAGAGAGAACAAGATTAAATTAGGTTAAAACTAACACTAATTTAATCAAACTCTAATGATCCCAACAATCAACAATTAATAATTGATTAATTAATTAATCTCTCCTTTCAGGGTGCAAAGGGAAAAGTTTCAAGGTCCTATCTTCTTCTTCTTCTTCTTCAATACAATATTTGTTCACATCTTCAAAGCATCCATCATCAAAATCCCAACTCGTACACGTCCTCTTGTAACGATCATTCTCTACTAAATCCTCTTCCTGTACCAAATTATTCAGACAATAACTTGTATTAAGCCCAATTTAAGAGTATTTTAAAAGAATTGTGGTTTCATTTTTATAAGATCTCTGCCCCATTATTCTTTTTAGTTCCGTTTGACTAAAATTGTTAGACTTTTATTAAGTTTTTGGAAAAACAAAAGGGATGAGGGGTATTATGTTATTAAAAATGTAGCTTCCACTAGTTCTGGATAGTGGAGAACCGTTGCACTTAGTTGTTAACATGTATTGCAATATTAATAGGTCTGTAGTCGAGATATGCTGTTAGGACTACCTCTTATATTCCCACTTACTTGTAATATCAGGCAATGAACGAAATGAATTAAAGATTCTTTTAGTATTTGTAGGAGCTTCACTCGCTCGAAAAATGAAATTGAAGTTCAAACTCTCATTATCGAAAAAACTTAATTCTTGAAACGCAACTCATATCAATGATATTTTTTGCATTTTCTCCCAAGTGTGGACCTAGGTGGAGTAGGGCCCGCTTAGTTCAGAGGCTAGAGCATTGCATTTGTAATATGACGTGCCATCTGTTCGATTTCGATAGCCGCCTTTTTTATATTTTCATTTTCTTATTCCATTTTTTGAAAAATAAAGAAATCTTTCTCTCAAATCAAAGAATATTGAAAAGTGTCATCCCTTTTAATAGAAAAATAAAATTTAAAGAAGATTTGATTCATCGACCTCATATTAATATTTCATTGTATTGTAAAATCGAGTCGAGTCGAGTGGAGGATAATACGTACCTTATTGTGTGGTGATGCCAAGAGGAGAGAAGGAGGAGGAGGAGGATGAGGCGTTGGTGGGGAAGTAGAGTAGTGAGAGAGGGAAAGGGTAGTGCGCTTTTGCTTTTGGCGCTGGCGCGCTTTATGGTTTTGGAACCAGTAAAACACGTTTTTGCCTTCAATCTTGCCGTACTTGCTGAGTTGAAGCGTGATTTGCTCGATTTGTTGGGAGTTGGGAGTTCGCATTCCGCTTCTGAACAGCATCTCCAGTATTCCGATTTGCTCTTGCGTCGGATTCCACCGTGTTCCTCCCCCCTCCACCTATACATACACAATATATATTTATATATATATATATATATTTTCATGCACGAAGCAACACTAATAGTCGATTAATTAGTTTATACCTGAGAAGATTCTCTCTTCTGGGTGTCGGAGGATTCTGATAGATTCCTCGGACTGCATTGGTCGGGTTTGATAAAGCTCTTGAGATCGAAGGCGGCGGCGGCGGCGGCGGAGGGGGAGAGCTTGGGGGCGAGTGGGCGGAAGCGTTTGCAGCCGAGGGAGAGGGAAGGGGGGTCGTGATCCCAGATTAAGCCACGTGGCAGCTGGTGATGAACCTTCATTGCTTGAATTCCCATTGAATGTTTAATATTATTGAGATTGTATATATGAATTATGATGTGAATTGTTGTGTGGTTTTTATAGAATAAAAAGAGAGATGAAGAAGAAGAAGACAAAATATGAAGGGGGGAAAAAGAATGTGGGATTATTAATTAAGCAAGAAGACCAAATGATGAGGTGAGGTTGACTTATGATCTCCATGTTTGAAAAGAGGATTGGAAAGTTGGGGTCTATAGATATAAAGGGCATCCAATTCCTTTATAAAGTGACCTTCATTCATATTATTACAATGTCAGATCTCAATATTAGCTACCCTACATATAATATTATACATGTTGATGTTGATTATATCTATGGTGAATAGTTGAGGGATCTTAATGTTAGCATTTTGATTATATCTATGGTGAATCCTCAACTCTTAATGTTAGTATTTTTAGGTAGTAAACGAATAGACTCGCAACCTATTTAAGAGTCGGCTCGGAAAAGTTTATTCAGACTTTTAGCTTGATAGTAAACCAGCCTAACTCAAGCTCGATACTTTTATCGATTTGAGCGCAAGCAATACAATGTTCGGCTAGTTGGTTTTGCGGATATGTTTGAGTTTTTTTGTTCAAGATAATGCTACCAAACTTCAAACTAAAATAACTAATTTGTTAAGATAAAATGCATAATGAGCTGAGCTCGAGCTCGAGCTTAATCTCAAGGTTGGAAATAATATTATTAAGCAATAATTAAAAGGCGAGTCAAGATCAAACAACATGTCAAAATCTCAAATAGAATTCGAGGCGAACTCCAACACCATAATATTATAAACGAGCCGAACATAATACTGGATTTGAGCTAGATTCAGAAGCAATAAGGTGAATCTTAAGTTATCAATACTCGACTCATTCCTTATATATATATAATTATAGACATGTACACATGCAAAATAAAGTTGTATAATTGAATAGGCGTGCGTGTGGATGTTGTATATGTGCATGTGGTTGGAGAGTCCAATCTATAATTCCAAATAGGGTTTCACCTTTGGTGCTTGCTTTCATTATTATAAGTTGTCCTATGCATCTCTCTCTCTTTTTCTTTTTCTTTTGTTCCAAACTTTTATCACTACTGTAAAGTGGGAGGGAATGTGTCAAAGTGAATCCCTCAATCCCAATATCTTCAAAATGCAATTGCCTTTACCAATGTGTGTGTTTGTGTTGGAACACTTGAATTATATTTGAAATTTGAAACTCATTTAATTCAAACTCATTTTTGGATTTAAAAAACTATGTGTTCATATCTGCATGTATATATCAAAAGTTCTAGGATAAGTGAAATTCTAAAATTGAATGTCTCTTTTTATGGTTTTCTAAAATAATAATGTGGTGTAGTGAGAAAATATCAAGGAGACTTTTCATTCATTTTTTTGACACTTTCTTGCTTCTACGACGTTTAGGTATAGAGAGTTAAAGTTCAATTTCAAGACTTTTAATAAACTTTTATAATAGTAAAAGAAGAAAAAAACCAAGAAGATAAAGTACTACTACTACTATAAATAATTCATGCATTTATATATATATAGATAATTATTTATCTGAATGTGTGTGTGTGTATATAGTGTATTTGAATATATGTATCCACATATATTTCATCTGTCTTTTAGTTATTGGGAACTGTTAGTTCCCAAAATAGTTCAAATCCACCAACTCACTTTCACAACAATTTAATTTTTTAATTTATTTGATTACAAAACAAGATCTTGCATGAGTCAACATTAATTATTTACTAAAGTAGTTCGTAGTGGATGATAGCAAGTGTCTGCAAATGTTCAAATTCTCCCCCAAAATAGTACGTAATTCATGATAATGATTATGATATTATGCCATTTTGTATTATATATTTTTTTCAACTTTTTAAATCACAAAACACTATAATAAAAATAATATAAAAATGGGCAAATTGTGGCAAATTGCATTAATATATTCATTTAACAATATTAGTAGATCAAATGAATTAGTAAAATATTACTCCCTAAACTTGACATCTTTTTTTTCCGATACGGTTATTAAGGAGAGTGTATAAAATAGAGTAAAAGTTATGAAAATGATATGGTCTACACCTTTTTGAAGAGATAACTTTTGCTATTTTTGAAATGTATCAAGTTTAGTGGGATGTCCCAAAAGGGAAACCTGTCGAGCTTAGTGGGACGAAGAGAGTACTATTTAAAAATGACTTTGTTTTAATATAGTTGATATGCAAACTTATTTACATCAATTTGATAATTTATCAATTTTTTCATTCAATAACTAATTTTCTAATAAAAAATTATAGCAAACCTATCTTGTTCTTAAACATTATAAGATGCATTGTAACTGTAATTTTGACCATAAATTATATAATGATGAAAAATTAAAATTTTTCTTATCACTCGCGTATAAATTTAATTTTACATGATCTGGTTGAATAAATTAAAGATGACTTAGTATTGAAATACACAATTTTTTTAAAAGGTTATGGGTGTTCATTCCATGCATATTTTCCCTCCAACACCTTCATGTACGTTCGATTAACACCCCAGGTTCACGAGATGAGAGTCTGTTACGTTACGACGGTCCAATAGATCCACTAGTAAATTTGGTGTTCGTCCTCACTTTATGAAAAATGATTAACTATGTTGTTAAAGAATTCATTACAACCCATACTACAACTACATCTCTGAACGGCAATCAAACAAGGTCATGAATGCGAGATGCCAGCGAAATGATCGGCCAGACAAAGGCTAGAGCTGCTTCCTTCCCACCGCGTCCTTCCTTGTGTGTCGGAGATATAAAGCGAGTGCACGTCTATTCTATGACAAATTATCCGAAATATATTGTATTGACATCTCGCACTTATTCGATTCCAGATGAGAATGAGAGTGAGTGGAAGATGACAATAATGGGTCAAAGAGAAGTGGGTTGAAGTTGGAAGGCATGATATGTGGGAGTGGGCCCACTCAGTGGAGCAAACGGTGTGATCCCATCATTACATTACATTACATAAACAACACACATTTTCCCATCATTTCTCTATGGCCCAATTCTTTGCACCTCTATCTTTTTCTATTTTAATTTTCTTTTATAATTTGAGTATATATATAATGAGTCACTCCTTTCTTCCAATTATTACTTGTTATTTTCGAACACCTCCAAAATTTTAGGTATTTCATCATGTCAAAGTATTAACTTATTATTTTAATAGAATTTACTATTATAATTCAAATATAAAGGTGACTCAAGTCAATGTACTCATGCCATGACATCTATAGAAAAATGATTATACGATAATTAAATTGAATTAGATGATATAATTATAACTACACCTATATATATTAAGTGATGTAATGAACATCTCCTTTATGAATTCCATAAACTACTCACAAATCTCAATTCATTATTAAGTGACTTTTTATTGAATTTAGTAAAGACTTATTAAATATTCTCTATGTTATTTTCATCCACATGCATGTATATATAAATCATGACATTAAACTAAACCTACTTTTCTCTCTATTGGAACATTTTTTTAACTTGGAAGTTGGTAGGAAAAGAATTGGAAATTTTACTTTCCCATTGACCCTTTTTAATTATGATAAAAATAAAGTGATTCCCTCAAACAATCATTACCTTGATTGAAGAAATTTATTCCCCATTAGATTTTGGATTACTTTCTTTTTCCCTCTCCTGTTTTTCTTTTTCTTTTATTTTTTTAAATATAAATATGATAGAATAGAAAATAAGTAATGTTTTGGAAGTGTACACTACAATGCAAATGCATGACAGTTAAAAGAAAAGTAAATTAATGAATTGATGCATGCCACTCAATGTATCCACCTAATTAAATTATCTAAAAGTGTAAAGCTTTTTAATTTGTAGTACTATTTTTCTTTTGCAAAATTTCATTTACTTTTTCAGGAAATGTCCATCTTGAATTTTGCCTTTATTTGCTTGTTTTTTGGTGAGGTAACGATGACATCTTGATATCGGATTAATGATATTTATTTGCACAAAAATACATCTTATATACAAATATATATGAAGGTGGGAGAGATTTTTCTAGGGATTAAAATCCCTTTTTTGGTGTTATTTGCACTCACACAAAGACTTAAATCTTGACTTCACCAAAGTCCAAATGTAGTGTATTTTTGTTTATCTTTTTTCCTTTCCATTTCCACTAACAAAATTATCCATTCCAATGCCCACGTCCTCTACGTTTCATGTTTGTTCATGTTATCTAAAAATATATAATTGAATTAAATTAAAGCATTTAAAGTAATTAAACCCTAACTAAAGTATTTAAAATTAAATTAAATAAATAAATAAATAACATATTAGAATTTAACAGAAAACTCCATATATTATTATTTAAAATGCATCACTTATTGATTACATAACATTATTCAATATTTTCCTATAACAATCTTAAACAACATAAGAGAAATTAAGCCACCAAGCAGGAGGAAAGGATATTAGCGAGTACTTTCTCATTTCTTTTTAGTTGACACATTTTTTTTATTATAACAGACTTAATTGAATATAAAGTGTGTCAATCAAAAAGAAACGAATGAAGTATTATAATATTATTCAATCTTAATAGGATCAACGAACAAAGCAAGTATATGAGGCTTCAAAACCCTTTCTGGTCGAGTGTAGCCATCTTGATTGTTTTTGTAAACAACATTTATCATGCGTTCGAGATTCAATATTCGCATCAAAATATCTCTAGGGCACGAGGCCGAGGGCTTCATACACTCCTCGTTCTTATCCTTCCATCCGTCCTCAACCATCTCCAAAAACTTTGCAGTCGCATCTTCTCTCGTCGCTCCATTGTCTCTCATGTATAACTCGATGCCCGTCACACTTTGACCCCTGCCTTTCTCCACCTGAAGTTAGAAAAATTTTCTCTAGGTTGATTAGGGTTTCACTCCATATGCCACTTTTATTTTATTTTTGATTTTTTTTGGAATTTTCTATTTTATATGTTTTAATTTAATTGTTAATTAATATCTAACATTTATTGTACATCTAACATTTATTGTACCGGATCACATTATATAATAGATTAACTTTTAGGGTTAAATATCACTTCTATTAGTTAATAATTAGGGTTGTAATTAATCGAACCAAAATCAACTGAATATATAGCGTCAGACTCAGATTTCAGTTCGAGCTTTGTAAATCAACCTTGAGTTTAGCTCGATATAGAAAAATTAAGCTCTAGTTCAATTCTTTTAATATTCGATTTAACAGTGAATTCGAATCCGATCTCGAACTCGGCTCGAGCTCGTTAAGAAACCGTTTATTAAATTATTTGAGTCAATGTATATTTTATATTAATTAGACTTAAGTTTGAGAACTGGTTTGTATATAAAGTTCGCGAACTATTCGAAGTTCAAGTTATTTATTTTAAGTTTGTGTACAGACTAATTAACAAAGTATTTGAACTATTCGAAGCTCTTACCCTTAGGATTAGATTCAAACGTGTTCGTGAACCTTTAGAACCGAATATCATTAGACTCGAGTTTGGATCGAAAAAAAATCAATCTCGGTTTGAGGCTTAAGTCAGTTCATTTACTAAACAAACAAATATATAAACGAACTTTTATCGAGCCGGATTTCGAATACCTCGTAAGTAGCTACATCGTCAACAAGTCGACATATTAGAAGGCCAGCTACGAGCATTTTCGGTTTCGTTCTTAGCCACTCGAAGACTTCTAACGTGGCGGATTCGACACCAAACAACGACGTCATTGTGTGGTAACAATGAGCAGAGGTGATGAGTGCATTTTGAAGGTAATCCTCAAAAGGTGGTAAATAGCCTTGTATGAACCACTTCGCCTCAAGGTTGTAGCTCCTCACCAATTCTTTCAACTATATACGAAACATAAATAATTTATTATTTATTATAAGAGTGTATAAATATTAATTATTCATCCTCACTCAATAATAAGAGTGTGAGGATGAAAAAGAAATAATAAAAAAAATTAATTTAGAAAGAAGGAATGAATAAACTCGTACGGCTTCAATTGCATAGTGTGTGGCATAAGATCTTCCATCCTTGGCCAATTCTTGATCGAATTGCTCGTAGAGTTCTAAAAGGGCTTCATAGAATGGCTTGATATACTCGGGAAGCCTCTTCATCTCTTCAATATTCCACCTAAAACAAGATTATTATTTTTTTGGAAATGAGTAAAAATAGTCATTTTAGTAATGTTTGAATTTACTATTTGTAAATGACTATTATATATCATGCTCCCTTCTCTTGCTATTTATCTTCTATTTTGACCAAAATTATAAGAGTTTTTTGGTCAATAAAACATGACATAAATAGCTAGACAGAGGGAGTACGATCTACTTCCCGAAAACCTAAATAAACGCGGTAGAAATTTACCTTTCAATTGCATCTGTGATAACATCGAGTTCTTGGATTGTACCATAAGAATCATATGTGTCATCCATGATTGAAGTCATAGCAATAGTTTTAGTGAGCATGATTCGAGCTCGAGAGTATTGTGGTTCGTGGTAAACTCCCATAGCCCAAAAGAAACACTCCACCACTCTATCTCTTGCATAAGGAAGCTTCGAGATTAGGTCCAACTCTTTCCACCACCTACAAAATCAAATTCAAGTTAACGGAATTGTGGTTACTACAGTTCACAGACCATCATACTTTAAAAGATGTGTATTTGTACATAAATTAAGAAATAAAAATCAATCAGGACTAGAAGTTTTTTTCTTTTTTTAAATATTGAAGAAACGAACAGTTCACGGTTTCAAACCGTCCCGTACACAGTTACGTTTCAAAAGTGAACCATCAGTGACAATTAAGATTCCAGAACCACCTGTTTTGATTCGATTACGGTTCGATTTTAGTAGTTACGGTCCAATTTCAATAGTTACGGTTCGATTTCAATAGTTATACGGTTCTTTTAAACACCTCTACTACCTATTTATACATAACATTTGATGTCAGCTAGTATACCTCGAAACTTCATTGAGTTCTTCCTTATGGAGCATTTGCAATAAATTATAATCCAATATGGCAAACCTCAAAAGAAAATCATTGTTGTCTTCATATTCCTCATAAAAAGAGATGAAGTTGCGCGCTTCGATTCTTGGATTGCCATAGTGCAAGGGTTGCACTAGTGCATGCACAACTTGTTCTTTAAGAGGAGATTCGAGGTTTGGCGCTATCGATTTGAGACTGGCAGTAGCAAATTCAATCGCATCGTCCAATACGGTCTCGCCACGTATCCTCAGATACGACGCTTCATACAGACTTAGCAAACCCTTGGGATCACTCTTAAGTTCTTCCTTGAATTTGCCCTTCTCATCAATCCATCTCCCAAAAATATCTGTTTAAATGTAGAGTTGTCTCATGTTGTTAACTAGAGCATGTTAATATAAACCAATATGTGCGGTGAAGTATCTTCATCTTAGGTTTTAATGGCCCATTCATATTGTTGTTAATTATAACGTCGGGTTCGGGTTGTGTTAAAATTATTCCACATTGATGATCAAGTTTAATATCTAATTATAATTTTCTCAATATATATATAGTAAGGTATCTCACCGCCTTAATAATTCATTTTTCATGAGAATTATGATCAATATTCAATTCTAACACTAGAGTCATACTACATTCAATGACGGACATATTATTTTAATGAGAATTGAGACTAATATTCAATTATACTTAATAATAGAAGTCGGTTAATATCATTGTCAACAAATGACGTCGAGCGGACCTGGATATGTCGGGCTTAAAAATTGACTCAAACCTGTCCTGCCCGTAACGTCGAGTTGGGCTTGGGTGGCCCATTATTGTCGGGCTTGGATCGGGGAGGGCAAAATTGTCATCCTGAGATGTTTCCTTCTCTAATATTTTTTTTAAGGGAATTAAACTCAATATCAATTAATTTATTCTGATATGATATATATGTTTGAATTGAAGAAGAGTAGTATATATGTTGTTATCAATTTTGATAAAATTCAACTTTAACATAATGTAGTAAAAAGACATATTACCAGTAGAGAGACGGTGGCCATGTTGCCTGAATAACCGGAAGTGAAGTGAAACAGTGTACAAATCATAAGCCTCATCACTATAATCTGTATTAACATCAAAAAACTGCATCAACTTTTCTTGGATCTCTTTTTCGACATGATACGAAATGCCAACCCGTTCGAGTGTGTCGATGAGGATCATTGTTTCCATCAATTTGGTTGAAGGAGCAGTTATCATATTCTTAACTTCGTTCTTCAGCACTGCAACGACCTCTAAATGTTTTTCTGCAGTCTATATGTATAGAAAGAGATCAAATAAAAATGGTTCTGTATGAGTTAATCAAAAAATAAATCTTGACTGTTAAATTATTTAGATCAGTGATGATACGATTAAAAAATAATTTTGGTATATATCTCATTTAAAATGTTTTATCCCTAAAAATAGGGAATTTGTTATTCTTTCTTATTAGGGTTTATTGATTAGGGTATAGTTTAATTATATCCATTGGATGAAAAATATGGGTAGTTCAAATTTATTTTTAGTTAAAGTACACATCTATTTTCATTATAATCATTCTCTATATATATATATATAGTGATAAAGAAATGGCATGACATGCATGATGCATGTATTTAGAATATTAGAGTGTTCGAGCTTGACTTAAACTTTTGATTAAATGTTATTCACGTTTGGCTCGGAATGTAGTTATCATCTTCGAATTCGACTCGAGCTCGACTTATGGGAAACTCGATAATATTATTTTTGATCTTGAGCTCGTATAAACTTTTTATTTTAAAAATCAATTGTTTTAGCTTCACACTCGATTGAATACTTGATTAAAGCATCTATGGAAAGTTCAAAAATAGCCTCAAAATGCTCGTGAACTCAACGAGCCGAATATAATTAGCCTCAAGCTCGGTTCGTTTACTATTAAATCGAGCTCCGAACGAAATCTTTTCGAGTTGTGTCGAATTGCTCGCGAGTAACTCTATTTGCTTACGACCTACATTGAATGCATCATGATAATATCTAAAAGAACTAACTCTCGTACCTGATTATGATGATGTTTGATGAATTGATCGCCCCACAAACTGGGGGAGAAATTGGGGAGGGGTCGTTCAATATCAACATTTTGTGAAGCCATTTTTATTAATGTTAAATTGGGGAGTATGTAGTATATATTGTAAAAAGCAGAAAGCAGAGTGGTAATGGTGAAGTGAGAAATGAAGTTATGAAGAGCCTTTATTTATAGTGGAAATATGGGCAATAATTTTCAATATTTTTGTACAACATTTCTCACGTTCTAATTGTTGGACTAATTTACTCACACAAAGTGTGGTTTAATCGAATCGAACTGAAACAAATACTGTCATGCTTGAGTTCGGTTCATTTGAGAATTTGAAGGTTTGAGTTCGGTTCAATAAAAAAAAATCGAGCTCGAATTTGTTTCGGGTTCGTTCGTTTATTATTCTATATAATAGTAAATTTGAACCCAGGCTCGAACTCGGATATGTTGGTTTCAATCTTTCTTTTGTTAACTGAGCTAACGTAGTATGTGGTGGGTATGTGAGTTAATCCGTATGTGTAGCTAGGGTCATCCTGGACTTGAACAAGAGATCACCTCGCGCGTGAAGTAAATCATCGCACCTACGGTCCAACCAATTGAGAGAGAATCAATAGATACCAAATTGAAATAATCTAAAAATCTTATCTACGACTCTACAGGGAATCCTAGTTAGTTATAGGGTTCTAAACCTGATCTTGCTTACCATAAGACTAGCTATTGAATAGATTTACCTTCTTGCTTCAACTCGGTACCGACTAAACCCGCCTCAAAATCTTCCTTTGAATCGATAGGCCAGTTACCGTAATTGAAGATTACACAATTCGAACAATTTCTTCAAATTTATCTAAATTCAACAATGTATAAAACTCTCGATTCGCAAAAGTCTTTTTAAATAAGTGTAGTATATTTTGTAATCTTCATTATATAATTTTATGTTTTTTTAAACATTGTTAATAAAAAAATATATATATTTTTTAATTCTCATAAAGTCCATTTTAAGTTTTCTCCAGCACGCTCACACATAATGCAAGTGATGAAAACATGTTTGTGTAAGGAAAACATTTAATCACAAACAATGCAAATGATAAACGTGTGATATATCAAAATATGCATATATATTATAAAGTGATGATGTGGAAATTACACATGTGATAATTTTAAAATTGCTAAATACTTAATATCGATTAATGCTTAAAGATAAGCATTATGAATTGTGATTCTCTCAATTTATATATATAGAGAGAGAGATTGGTTTTTGTAAAAAAATATTTTCTCATAGAAAGTAAAAAAGAAAACACTCTATGCATTATTATGATGCATTATTTTATTTTTTTAGTAATGCAATGCATAATTATGATGATGCATTATTGTAAATGTGATGTATTTTAATGCATAATATGAGCATCATGAATTTTAGTTATAAATTGTACGATGATAAATCATTCATATTGTTTCTTATATATATATATTAATTTATTAAGCTTGATTTTCACGTAATTTGTTGCCCCAAGCAGCTTAAATTAATTTTCTTGGACCCTATCCATTGTTTAGATCTGCATCTTGATAAATTAGGGTGGTCCATATAATTAATGTTTTAATGCCCTCTTAATCAATCAAGACATATAGAAATAGACAAGTAATAATATAATCACTACACTTGTTACATTTGACTGGAACCGTCCGGCACGATGTGACTGGATGGGCTCACACAATTTCGGGTCGGGTTGTGCTCTAAAAATCATCGTTGCCTCGACAATTTTGAGTCTCGATCAATGACTTCGATTATTACGGATGTTATGCTAGAATGAAAATTTATCAAGAATAAACATATTTCATCCATCCACAAAAATTATATTGTGAGAAAATCGGCACGAATTAAACAAAAATTATAATTTTAGACAAAAAAAAGGTATGAGGTTTAAAATAATACATGTTTTGTGGAATGTCTAAAAAAGATAATGCATTTTTTGTGAACAACCTCAAATATGTAATAAAAATACATTTTCATGGACAAATAAAATATTAAGTACTATTCAATATCAACATTTTTATCATACTTTTTTCATCTCCCTATAGCGATGAAAGTTGCATTTTTCTTTTTCGTCATTCCTAGTTGCTACTGGAACGATCTCTAGTGTGAAGTCTTAACAGTCTCCCTTTTTTCTGAACTCGAACTGGCTATGGACGTTGTTTCTAGGCGATGTGATGGTTGCTTGCCTAAACAAACCAAACCAGCTGGTCCATAATTTCACACCTTGCTGCCAAAGGGGAGTACGAATGTTACAGTCATTTATCAAGTCAAATTAGGTGATAATCTTGGTAAGAAAAAGATATAATTAAATGATATTTTACCAAATTTTGGTGTTCACCCTAACTTTATAAAAAAAACGATATCATGTTACTAGATAATTCATTGAAGTTCGTTACTTATACTATATGCATATCCCTTACTTATTAATTTTGGGATCTCACACCATTTTTATAAAGTGAGAACGGACACTAAATTTGCTAATGAATCCATTGCACTACCATAACGTAACATGCTCTCATCCCATAAGCTCGGGGCATTACATTATATTCAAAATTGGTTAAAATTTAAACATACTTAAATTCGGTGACATGGTTCGTCTTTCATGATATTTATTAGCTATATTCTTTTCTCATTCTTTATTTAATGTATTAATAGAATTTCAAAGGTCCATAATATTAGTATTTATAAATAAAAATTTAACAAATCAATAGTTATTAATTAGATAGGAAAACAGTTGGTAGATAAACATTCTCCCAATAGTTAACGTAAAGGAAATAACCGTCAAAATTGATTTAATAATTAATGCTAAATTAATGGGCACCACACAACTAACATCACAACATCATTATAATTATGTATTTTTTTTAATTATAATGTATTTATTATATATATAAGCGTGTATTTAAAATTTCATTTTCATTAGTTTATATCATCTTATAATTATTACACGTATAAATGTTAGATTATATTGCATGCATCATGCTATACTATACATACGAAATTAATTAGTAGTCCTTATAAATTGAGAAATCAAATTCTTCGACATAAATATTTCCCATAGAGTCTATTTAGTTGCTCCCAATAATTAATTTTTTATCTACTCTTTTTTATATAATATAATAATGAATTGTGACATATAATAATAATAGTTACTATTATGATTGATGTATTATAATAGGACTATCAAGAATAGTGTTCTTAATTTTTAGTTGCTCATTAATTAAATACACAAATAAACTAATCAAACAATTGAGAACTATATAATCTTTTAAAAGACTTTTGAGTATATGAGAAATGGATAAGAACAATATAGAGCATGATCTCATATTTCTACATTCCACAATGAAAAGTCAATCAAGGATTGAGGCTACAATGTATTTTAAAATATATGTTATATTTCATAAATTTATAGTATAATGGTAAAATTACCTTGTCCTTATAATTTAATATACTCACGGCTGATGTCACATGTCATATAAATAAATAATAAATTTTTGATAAAAAAAATATTAATTTTTACATTTTATGACTATGATTTATTCATTAAGTCATAATTTAATATTTGTTTACTATAAAATAATAAGATAATAAAAATAAAAAATTCATTTAAAATAATATTTAAAATTCTGTAGATTTGGCTAAAAAAATAAAATATTCATTTGGAAGTATGTTAAAAACCAATTTGATTTGATGCAAAAGAAAAATGTTTCTCCAACTAAAGTGAATTTTATGGATTAATTTAAATAATGCCATGATTTGCATTTATGACAAATGCATTGAAGTACATAGGGAATATTATATTTAAACTAAATAAATAAGATAAATATGAAACCAACATCCTTTCACAACAAACATATTTTATTATTACGGGACGGATTTTCTTAAGACCTTATTAAATTTGATTTATAGAAATAATTAAACATTTGTACTTATCGTAGGTGTAACCCAATTCCTAGAAGGAAAAAAAAACTAAGTAGTTAACTAAATTAAATTAACAACTTTCACTCAAACCAAGAGATGAGTTATGGGCTGGATTTTGATCAACAATAAATCTTACTACAATATCACAAGAAAATCAAATTCCTCTGAGTATACAAAGAATCCTAATCAAATCCCATTAATTTTGGATCTTTCATTTCTAAGGAAAAATTATCCAAAACTTTGAATAAATCGTTACATATGAATTGGAATTCAATTTGCAATGTTGCATGACCTAATTGTATGAAAACACTTTTTCGAAATTACACAAATACTTTAATTCTCATCATTGATGCATGAGAAAAAAGGTGACGTGAAGAGTAATGCGTTTATAATAGTTAGATGTTGTGGCCTAATATTTTTAAGATATAAAGATATAGATTATCATTCCATACAAATAATAATGAGAATAATTTGAAATAAATAAATAATGACCACCGACTTTCCCATTATACACTCGCTAGCAACCTTAAATGCTCACAATTAGAGCTAACAAAAGACTGGGTCGGACTGATCCGGCTCAAGCCAACGGTAAAATTTGATCGGATCATACAATTCGAAAATCAATCGAACTAGTAGAAATATAACACATAAGTTTTGAAATGATATTTGGAGTTTAAAATTATATGAACGTGTCGAGTTGATTTGAAATTTTGATCAATTTGGACGAATCAAAATGATCTAAAATTGAATCAGACCTCAATTATATAGACCTAAATATGCTCAAAATCGGACCGGCAGACTAAATCGGTTCAGGCTCGTTTTACCAGCTCTACTCGTATTAGGAGTTAGGACCACAAATCTTTCTTTTTATTCAATTTTTTATTCTTTTTGTCTATGCATTTCACAAGAAATGATATCTTTTATGTTAAATCATGATCCAATTCTATTTTAATTTACCATCTCTCTTCTTAGAACCATTCTTATAATTCGAGAAGAAGAATTATTTGTTTTTATCATATCAATCCCTTTGCATGATTTATGACGTGGCACAGAATATTAAAAAATACAGAATAGTCAGTCGATTATATAATATTTTTCCTTCACTTAAATTCTTAATTATTTAGAATTTAAGAACATATATTCAGTTCACTTAAAAACAAAAGATAATCTAAATATTCATTTTCCTTAAATATATATATATATATATGATAAAAATAACAATTGATTCGACCTAGTTCTTGCCTCATCTTGTATTCAATGTAACAGTTCAAACCAAATAAAAAGAACTAAAATAAATGCCCAGAAATTCGAATAAGAACACAGAAATCAACTTCATCAAGAAACTAATCATAATCCCTTCGGATTAGAGCTGTTTGCATATCAAGAAAGTTTTCTCTACAATTTCTTTTGCCCCTCCAGATTTACAACTTGCTCTTTATCAATTTCTGCTAATTAAATCCCCAATTTTTTTTAAAAAGAAAGAAAACAAAATCAATACCAGGAATCGGTTGACTCAGTTCTCCTCGGAAGACTCGGGGCTAGGGAACTCGTTCAAATCAGGCTTCTGCGCGGCCCGGGAGACTTTCCGGTCCTCGGTCTGGAGCGCGTCGACTCTGGCGCCGACCTCGGTGGCCTTCTTCCTGATGGCGGCGGCGGAGAGGTCGGCAGAGGCGGCGGCGCCGTACTCGAGGACATGCTCGGGGAAGTTTAGGCGAGCGGTGGGGCCGCGGAGATGGAAGACGGCGGTGTCGTAGGCACGCGCCGCCGCGACAGGGGAGTTGTAGGAGCCGAGCCAGATTCTGGAGCGCTTGTTCGGCTCCCTGACCTCCGCCACCCATTTCCCCCACTTCCGCATACGGATCCCTCGGTACGGCTTCTCCGCCGCGTGCTTCCGCTTCGGATTCTCCGACATCGACGACGACGTGGTTGAAGACGTTATGCAGCACACTCCTTCCATCGAATTAGGGTTTGGGAAATTGGGGGAATTTTGTGCGGGAGAAGAATTCGAATTCCTCTTTGGGAAAGAAGAAGAATTGATTAGGTTAGGGTTAGATTATCAGTCATATACCTCACGAGAGAATAAAAGTAAGCAAAACAGAAACGCTTAAGCTATGGTGATGGTCTGTATTTATATGGAGGTGGAGAAGAAGGGTTCGTCAATTTCTATGTTGGATTTTTTATTTTATTTATATACAACAACATTTGTTTAATTAATATGAACAATTTATTCTTCTTCTTTTTTCATTTAATTAGTGTTTTTTAAAATAAAAATAGGCTATATGTGGTTTTTCTACTAAAGAAAAGCTTTTTCTTTTTAGTGAGTACTCCTCTTTGTCTTCATATAATAAGTGAAGTTAGTTAGTGAGCATATTTAGTATGTGAGTTATTTCTCAATAGTGTTTTTTTTAAAATGGTTGTTTTGATAAGAACATCAAATTTATTTGGAAAACTCGGAGGTTATGTAATAAATTTTACGAGTTTAGCTTGCTCTCCCGCGGCCGAAAGTCAGCCTTCTCCTTGCTTCTCGACAACTTGGCGGTTCTTCGGTCTCCGCTTTTCTTTTGGGGGCGGGCTTTATCCCAGCAAATAGATGATGCTCAACTCCGCACAACAGAGGGATTGACACACTTTCAGAAAGATGAAAGAAATCATGCACGTGAAGCTCTCCTCGTTTTACTGTTTGAGTCCTTTCCTGTCTCTATCGTCTGCGGCGGCGGGTGTTTATTAATAGGCCCGTCAACACTGGTAATGATAAATAAGTATATAAGTTATTATTATTTTTATTTTTTACTTTTGTATTAAAAAATATTAATTATATTATAATCAATATATTCTAATTCAAAAATGATAGTTAATAAAATTTTATTAAAAATTATTATTTATATGCATAACATGTTAGGGAGCATATTAAGAATACCAATTGAGTGTATATGATTTATCATGTATTATATGCATAAATATATCGTATCAAGTGATAATATATTTTCAAATATCTGTTCACTAATATATAATATAAATAATAAATATTTTAAAAATTTGGATATCCGAATTTGTTATGCGGATAATATCCGACAAAATACGGGAAATTTCGGATACGGGCGGATATTATGTAATCCGAATCGGATCCCGAATACGAATTTAAATTTTCGGATTCGAATCCGAATTTGACCGGATACTAATTTTTCATCCCAAATTAGATCTCGATCGGATACGGTTTCAGATCGGGCGGATAATATCCGTCTAGATTTCATCCCTAATTCTATGTCTAATTTTATGCATTTATTGATGTCGTACATTATAAGAATATTAATTATCCAAATAATTCCTTATTTTAGTATATTATGATAATGTAACAATTTTTGTTATTTTTTGCGAATAGAAATTTTGATGGTGTGAGATTTTAATTAGTAAAGATTTTATGATTATGAAATTATATGAGGGAAGGCGGCGGCCGCCGCCACCATTATTTTTATTTGATGATTAAATTTATTTATATTTTCACGCCGACATATTGCGTCTTTGCCGCTCTTCACTATTAATCTTTTCTTTTCCTTTTCATTTTTATTTATTCTTTTTGTTACTTTATTATAACATGGGTATTATATGAATAGTACCCACTTTTGTAACTCTTTTATCAAAATTGTCCTATTTCTAAAAATCATAATAAAAGTGCCCAAGTTTAGTATGAACTTTCCAATTTACCCTTTCTTAACAAAATTTCTCTATTATCAATATAGTTAATTAATTAACAAATCAAATGGAGTAAATCATGCATTTCTATCAAGCCCATCACACTTCCGCAACAATAAATTCTATATTAATACCAACTTTCATACCTTCTTTGACCGATAAGCTGTCGGGTCGTATCCACCGGAAGTTTTAGGGACCACGTCCAACCACCAGGAACACCTTATGGTTTCCAGACGCAGATTCCTTCAACAGCTTACAGCACAGCCCTCGTTCGTTTCCTACCCGGGGCGTATAAGTATTTGGTTGGTAAAAATAAGGAAAATATAAATTCAGAAGAGGATGAACAAAAGCCCAAATCTTATTAAGGAATTATAAATATATATTACATACTAATTTAATCTCCTTTAGGGAGGAGACTAACTTGTTTAGCTACCTATGGTAGCAGAAAGGAAAACTCGCATAAATTATCTAGGAATACAATGTTTATTGTTGGAGAGAAGTAAGGAAAATTTTTGATGATCTTAACTCTCGCCAATTGCTTGTTTATATAGGAGGCTGGAAGCCTCCTATTCTCCCCCATTATTGCCTCGGATTTCTTATCCTTTGTATGATGCTTCTTCACGTGAAGCTGGGTCCAGATAAGGCTACCGACACAAACCTCTTGTAGTGGTCGGACCCCTTCTTTGAATTAGTGGTCCGTCTTTTAGCTTTATTCCACCGACAATTCTTTTTATGGTGGAACGTCTTTTTCTTCCACCCACCATTGTCATTTTCTTTTTGGTGGGTGCTGCTTTATCACATGCTTTCTTTTACCGAAAGCATCTTCTGCTTTTTCCTCACATGGCCTCTTTATTTCTGTCGGCCATCTGCCTTTTATGGAGGAACCCTCGGAGCTCGTCCCTTCTGAGAAGTATTCTTCTCCTCATACTCGTTGGCTCGGAACTTCTTCTTATCTGGTTTGGGTAAGAAGCCCTTTCCGAACTCAGGTTCACGTTGGACTGGATAATCCGAACATATCTTGGACTCCCAATGGCCAATATGAGCCATGTTGCAAAATTTTCGATGAGTCTCTTTACTCATCGCCATCTTGTTTTCCCACAGAAGAGTTCTTTTCCGCTCAAAAGCCTCTTCTGCGAACTTTGTTGTTTTCCCTGTCATAGTATTTAACAGGAATGATCCATTCATTGAATTCTGAAAGAATTTGAATGCAAACTTGACTTTGTCCATCTCTGTGAGACAGACCCATAATCCCCATGCTCGCCTCGTCGTGATTTGATCATCAAAAATGGAGGCGATCATTGGAACCTCATTAGTTGGTGCCTTGATTTGATTGAAGGCATCCATTCGGGGTCTTCGAAGCCTTATGTAATGAAAGGCCTCATGATTCCCCTTCCCTACTGGTTCTGGGGGCTGCACTTATAAAATACAGCTCCAGTGTATCACCTCGGCAAAGTTGGTCGTTATTTGCCCAGGTATCATGTACCGCTTCCTGGATCCACCGGGGTAGACCCTTGATTTCTGGAAACGATGGGGACATAGTATAAACTGAGGCAAGTGCCCCAAATTCATACCACTGCTTGACATCATGGGGTTTTGATCCCGGCATCATCCATACCCGTGGATATTTCCCCGAGATATCAACCCTGCTAGTACTTGGATTGATACATACTCTTGTGAATAATTTCTCCCAGTTCGCCTGATAAGCCTGTTCAGAAGATGAGAAAATAATCAAGTTAGTATTAGACTCAGATTTGCCTGTCATGGGCCTGAGACTAATCTCTCCCTCTTTTTCCCCAGAGGTGGAGGGTTGACATGATGGTTCAGGCGGTGAAGCCCTAGCATCATCTTTTTCTTGGGCCAATGGTTCAGACTCCACCAGCTTAGAACTTGCTAGAGGGGTATTTGAATCCCCATCTACCGGTTTAGGTGCCGGAACACGAAACTCTACTTTCTCTAGAGGGTGTCTAGAAGCCCGCAGGATTGGCTTTTCCAGTGCTGACCCTAACTGAGTAAAGGTCAGCAAACAGGCTCGTATTCTACCGGAGACTTTCGTCTTATCGGTAGCTTGCATTTTCCCCATCTGATCGGCATGGAGAGTGCACTCATCCCATTCATCCAAAAGTATTTCCAAGTTTTCTCGGAGATGCCTTTGTGCTAGCATGATGGATCCAATCTCAGCAGGCTCCATCTCTTGTTAAAAATCTGCAAGAACATTTTCATGAGATTTTAACACGACAATATCATATAATATTGACATAAAGCTTGCCATCTAAGTAACCTAGCATTTTCAGGTTTTGATGCTATGTTATTTCTTAGGAAAGCTTTAACCTGTGTATTATCAACTTTTAAAATAAATTTCTTTGCTAATAAGAATAAAGGCCATTTCTTAAAAGCCTTCATTACTGCAAAGAATTCCTTCTCGTTGATATGCCATCTGATGGCCTCATTTTCTGCGAACAAACCACTACAATATCTGCATGGTTCTTCTCCATATGGAGTGATTTTCATTAGGACTGCTGCCCACCAATGATCACTCGCATCTGTATAGAGGACCAGATCATCCTCGTCCTGTGGAATAGAAAGCTTTGGGAGATTTTTACATTCCTCCTTTAGCTTTTTCATTCCCTGTCGATGCTCTTCCGTCCATATAAACGGAACATCTTTCTTTGGTAGATTACTAAAGACCTTCCTGTGTTTCGCAAGATCTTTAATAAACATTCTAGCGAAATTAACAACCCCCAGAAAAATCTGAAGTTGTTTCTTCTCTTTCAATGTTTCTGGAAAATCCTGGACCTTTTTCACAATGTGATCCTGCAAAGTTATTCCAGACTCATCGATCTCTATTCCCAAAAATTCCATTTTTTGGGTTGCAATTACTGCCTTCTTTTCTGACAGCACTAATCTCTCCTTGTAACAAGCATCTGCGAATAATTCAAGATGTTTGATATGTTCATCCATATATTTTGATGTTATAAGTATATCATCAATATAGACAAACATAAAAGAAAAATAATTTTTAAAAAGATTATCCATCTTTCTCTGGAAAATCTGGGGAGCATTAGTTAACCCCATTGGCATTACGTTCCAAACGAAATGCCCTTGTGGTGTTGAGAAAGCTGTAAGTCTCTTGCTTTCTTCATCCATGCGAATCTGGTAGAAACCTAACTTGCAATCAAACTTTGAGAAGACCTTAGCATTGCGTATGCAGTTAATAAGGTGATCTCTACTTGGAATAAAATATCCATCAAAATCTAGAATATCATTAATCCCTTTATAATTAATGACAAGTCTAGGTTTACCTCGCTTGATCTCACCATGATTCCTTACCAGAAACCTTGGGCTACTGTAAGGCGAAATAGCTGGCTCGATTAACTTCATATCAAGATGTTCCTTGATAATAATTTTCATATCCTTCTGATCAATCAAGTTCATCAGGATTGGTCTGAACCTTACGAACTCATGCACCCTTTTCGGCTTCACCTTTAAGGTTGCTTTGAGTTGGTTCCTTTCCCACCAGGCCAAAGGATTCTCATTGTATCATTTCGAGATCATCCTTTTGACATCTGCAAGGGACACCTGCATTTCAACCTTAATTTCTTTGTTAGAAATCAAAGCTGCCTTAAGGATATGGATTTCCTCATCGTGAAGATCATTCTCACGGATGCAACTAAGCACTGCTTCGCTGAACCTCCTTTGATCCTTCATCTTTAGTTGACGAAGTTTGCCTTCATCACCACGCTTGCTGCGAAAAGCGACTGGAATCTGGCGATTAAACGCTTTCCTCAGTCTCTGAACAATGATTTTATGCTCACAATTAGTTGTGAACACTAATCTTTGTCGCTCATTGTCCTGCGTGTATCTTTTGAACATCTGTAGGAAATTATTTCCTAACAGAACATCAGCTCCCGTATCATGAAAATAAATTGGTGGAGTTTTAACCTTATACCAAGGTGTTTGTCCCACTCCTCCAATTAGTATTTCCACTTCTTTTACTCCTTTGGATAAGAGTAAAATTCTTTTAGAGAAATCTCTGCCAGCAATTTGAGGTAAAGTATCCTCAACATCTGCTGGGAAAATTCCCCTTCTTGTTGTGCATATTCCTGCACCTGAATCAATATAGGCCGAGAAGTATTCTGCCTTATATTTTTCATATAACACTCCCACTGGAATGTATATGGAGAATGGACTTGTCATACGATTAGGAGTCGTCTTTCCTCTATCGTAATCATCATCCCCTGGTCCATCTTTTTCCAGGGTTTGAATCTTTCCAAAAAATCCCGTCCTAGAATCAGAACATCTTCTCGTCCTGCTCTGCCTTTAACCTCTACCATAAAACCCCCTAGGTCAAGAGTTCCATTGTAATGGTTAACCTCCGGCTGCTGGAGATAATACAATACACTACATGGAAAGTTATTTTCCCATCTTGTAGTATCAAATCTGGTTGTCATCCCTCTCCATCCCTCTGGACATTTCAGATTGACTGAAACTTGAGCGTTCCCTGGGAATTGGGGTTGACTTTCTTGGATAGTTTTCCTCCCAAAAGGTTGAGATATAATTCTATCTCCTTGGAAGGATAATCTTCCTGAGCTTATCTTAAGACTTTGATCATGTCTTATGACAGGCCTCTCTTGAATTCGAATGTTGACCTCCCTCCTTTGTGGAATCTCCATTCTGTCGGGACCAATTGCTGTAGTCACCTTCTTGAAGATATCAGGTATTTCGATAAAAGGCTTTCCCAAGAATAACTCCGTATGATGGGAGTTGGAAAGTGCATACGAAATCTGATATGTTATCGAATAAGGTGTATTTCCCTAATCCAATAACTCCTTCCTCTTGAAGTCCTGATAAAGAGTCAGAGCTTTACTGAAACCCGAGTCATTGAGATTGTAAGCGATCTTAGGATAGACAATCCCCACAACTTGGCCTGCACAAAGATTCCCCGCGATGGTTCCCATCACTGAATCTTGTAGGTTTCTGATCCTCCTATCACATATAGCTATGTCGATTGGAGCATCAATTCCTGTGAACATCGTGGATTTGAGAACTAGTTGTATTGCCCCGATATGAATCCATCTCATCTTTTCGGCAATTTCTGGTTTGAGTTTTTCCAAATCCTCTCTGATGTCGCTTGCTGGAATCAATTGCATCTCCACTTGATTCCCTGTAAACTCGATCGGAAGTGACATCTCTCGTCTAGTAATTCTATAGACGATATGATGTTTTCTTCTTCTTAGACTGAAAGTCCTCAGCACTCCGTCTAGGTTGCTGGCATTAAAACCTTGATACTTCTGAATATTCAAGGTTTTCTTCATGATTTTGTCAATCAGGTTCGGCAAGATCATCGTTCGACTAGAGAATCTAGTTCGATCTTCTTTCTCCTGATGACACGACTCAGCTTCAGTCTGAAGATTCTGTAGATCCATCAGAATCTTCATCCATGCTAAGAATCTCTTCTTGCTCATATATACTCTCGTCTGAGGGTATATCTTCAAACTGGTACACTTGTACCAATTCTTGGTAGTATATGGCATCTTCGATGTTTGGAGTAGACTCGAACCTTCGCATGCCTTTCTGCTCGTTTTCTGGGCAATTTGTTGAAATATGCCCCTTTGCTCCGCAGGTCCAGCAATTACAATCTTTAAAACTTTCATTAGCTATGGTCTGAGCTCTTCTAAAAGTTTTCTTTGCTGGAGTTCTTGAACTGGATCCTTGGAACGAACCCCTGCTTCTGGCTGGTCCGCTTCTTTGTCCAGTTTTATATGATCTAGTCTTCTGTCTAGACCACATCGTCCTTGGCTTCCAAGATCTTCCTCTTGGATTTCTTTCTTTGGAATAGGGTTGGTACCTATTCTTTCGTCTTTTGGTTATTGATGGCTCGCCTCCAATAACAACTGGAAGATCATTGTCTTCACAGTTCAGATGAGCTGCTTTGTTGATTCTTCGCAGCTTCTTCAGGTTTTTCTAAGCAGTGGCTTGTTGACACCACTCTGAAAGCTTTTGATGTACATAAGAGATCCTTTTGGCGATGCTATCACTGCCCTTGGGGATATAATCTCTTATCATCATCTCCTTCCATGGGCTCGAAAATTTCAAGAAGAAAATTTCCTTTGCAATCGTCTCATCAGCTTTTGACTGATGCTGGTAGATCGTAAAGAGTTGAAGAAATTTATTGAGCGCCTTTGGATCCAAGACTGTAAGTCTTAGATTATATAACGCCAATAGATACTTTCTTCTTTTCTCTCTATCGAATCCCTCGTAATATCCTTCTCCAATGAAATGATCTTTGAAGAGGACACTCATCCTTCGGATAATCTCCGTGTAGGATTCCTCTGCGAAGCATTGATTTTTTTACTTCGATGTAGAATCATTCCCAGACGATTTTTACCACGCCTGCGAGACTAGTTTCAAGAATCTTAACCAGTCCCTCTTTGTTAACGTCGAGAGTAGCTGTTGCAATCCGCATCGCTCCTCCCCATTCGTCAATCACAGATTCTCGATCTTTGAAACTAACTTCATCAAGATCGAGCATCACTCCATATGGATGGATATGATCTAGGATGGCTTTCCCAACCGGTGAATCTTGGATTCTTGGTTGTCGCCTTCTTCTAATTCTTTCCATCAGTATGGCTTCATCGGGTACCGTCGAGGTATACGATGGTTCGGCATGGAAATCACGAGCTTCCCTCATGACTTCTTCAGGTGGCGGTGGTGCTTGTTGATTTAAAGGTAACGCTCCATGTGCAGCATTTCCTTCCACCATTTGATGTTGGTTCATCTTGAGATCAACCACCTTCATGTTAGCAAAAGATTCTGCCAACTCTTGTAGATCTTCAAGTCCGATTCTTTCAAGGTTGATACCATTTTCGCAGCACTGTATAATGCATTGTATAATGCCAAGATTTATCTCCAAACATGCAAATAAATTATACATTTTCTGATTTCAAAGAGTAATATGCTCAAAAGTTTTCACCAAAATCCGGTCGTGAAAACAAAAACCCGGTCGTCAAAACCCAGTCACTATTTCAAAACCCGGTCACTATTTCAAAACCCGGTCGTCAAAATCCGGTCCATATTTTTTCGACCAGATTTTTGTTCTTTACCTTTTTAAATTATTTTGAGCATCTAATTGATTGAAATCATTTTGAAATATTAATTATTAACCATATATGTAATAGAGAAACTTTAAATATTTAGAAGATTTAAGCATGGGCAAAATGGTCTTTTTGGGCATATTTCCTATGAATTTTAGGAAGAGGACATTTGCCATGTAAGAGTTACAAAATAGGGCATTTATCATAATTATGCCTTTGTACAAATACATATGCATGTAGTAGTATACTTGAACACATATACGAAAATATAAGAAACATTGTTCCAAATAATTTTGTAGAGGTTTTGCTTGAAGCAAAATTATGTTTTCATGATCGAGGTGATATGGTGACACGTAAATATACGAATCACAATTTAATATGCTCACTGTTAATATAACATTGTTTACATAATATCATATCAATATACAAAATATTATATCTTTTATATCATTTTATTTTTATAACTTGTATTAAATGTTTTTTAAATTCCTCTCCAATTGATAAATTCTAAATGAAAATGATAATTAATAAACTTGTTATTAAAATTTTAATATTTATTTATAGAGTGTGTCACGTATATCATTTGCGAGCATATTAACTCAACTCACTTCCTATGGTGATATTTTTGTATATATATATATTGAAAAGGTAAGTAATAGTATGGATTATTTGAAAAAAAATTGCAGCTATTTGGTCGACATGTTACATCGCCATTTGTTTTTCTATCCTTCTCAAGCACACAAAATACAATAAATATTGAAAGTTTTTAGCATTTTTAACACTCTTTAATCAACATAATAATACATAATTTATAATTTTTATAATGAGTTTATTTTCTAGAAAAAAAAAAAAAATATATATATATATATATATATTCTTAAATCACGTATTTTGGTTGAAAATATCTTAAATTGTACTCTAATATTGAGATAGTATGATATTAGTATATCTAATTGGGATGAAAATAAATAAATTAATCATAACCTCAAATCGAAAGCCACGTGTAGGTAGAGAGAAAAGGGCCTACATCGGTTTCGCCACGTGGGCACTATTCCTTTCAAGCTATATGTACATGTGGCATTAATATGGGCCCACACCTTTTGTTCCTGATCAAGCTATATTTTGTCATATTTTGTCCGTACACTAAATTAATTAATTTATTTATTGTGCATATATATAGATAACATATTTGGAGTGTAATGACATTATTATTACAAATTAATTAATTAATTAGTTTGATTAATTATTTAGAAGTTTTGGTTATGCATGTCGGGTTCAGATCTATGTTGTTTGAATATGAGGGGTTTTGGCAAAATATATTAGAAATTTATAGTACTTTTGCAGTTGTAATAGTAACTTGTGATTTGAAAAATAATCTTGGAGTTGCATATCAACTTTAATATAAATAATTAAAGTAGTAGTGAAAAATCGCTCTCAAAACGAGACTCGAAAGTTTTTCTTTTTGTATTTGAAATGAAATATATGAACGAAAAAATAAAGAAAATTTCAACATATCAAAACGGAAAGGAATTAATAAAACAATACTCAAAAGTTAATGCTAGAAACAATATCAATTTTATTGTATCTTCTCTACCCGACCTGAATAGACACCTTTAAAAGTATGTGTATTGAGTGCAGTTTAGGTCCTACATGCTTTATTATTTTTTGTTGAATTGTGTGTATTGAATTAAGTGGGCCCACTTACTATAAATGGAAAGTTTCAAGTGTTAACACCATTAGTTGACGGACTAAAATGACAAAACGTTAACAACATTAGTGGACGGAGGGAGTAACAACTTATTTTTATCAAATGAAAAAGTAGCACATGAAATATTCTCAACACACCGAATTTTCATACATATTGTAACAATAAATTACATAATAGTATCAAAAATATATAATTTTTATTGCAAACATAAAATTATGCACAGGGTATAATAGACAAATCCACGTTGCATACTTCTATTTTATTATTGGTTTATTACACACAAATTCAGTTATTCTTCTAATTTTCAAATTTTTCTTCCTTTAAAGGAAATTTATAGTTTTTTCCTTCTTTTGACTGTGTTTATTAAGAATAAAGGAGGGAATTTTGAGGTGATTTATCTTGTATTTTTTATGTTGTTCATAGTTGTTCGATATATTTAAATAGATTATTGGTAATTAAATTGTGTATTTGTTGAGGTTTTCTTTTTCTCGTAAGTTGAAATCTATAGATGCATTAGGTTGGAAAGGCAAGGGAGCTACTGCCATTTTTGTTTCTTGAGGTGATTTATCTTGTATTTTTTTATGTTATTCATAGTTCGATATATTTAAATAGATTATTGATAATTAAATTGTGTATTTGTTGAGATTTTGTTTTTCTCGTAAGCTTAAATCTATAGATGCATTAGGTTGAAACTATATCTACATTTTTTTATGGGATTTGCTGTCTTGATTGTCTTGTTGTTTAAGTGCATTAGGTTGAAACTATATCTACATTAGGTTGTATAGAGACATTCTTACTCCAATTGAAAGCTTATAAAATTAATCAGAAAGAAATGGCACGGGGGTTGATATAAGAATTGCACACACCAACCCAATTACTAAAGTACGAAGATAATGGTAATGTGGAAGTATATTTGATTTCTCTGTAAATGGAATGTTGGTTTGAAAAGTTAATTGTTACTAAAGTACGAAGATAATGGTAATGTGGAAGTATATTTGATTTCTCTGTAAATGGAATGTTGGTTTGAAAAGTTAATTGTTGAGTGAGTTATTGTTGTACGATATCATATTATATAATTAGCTAGCTAGGAATGTTAATTAGGGTTTGATTGGTTTTGGATATATATACTCTAGTTAGACAATTTTAATTAGATAGATGATTTTTTTCGGAATGTAAATCTGTAAGCACTCTATTATATATGCCTAATAAGTAATAAGTTCATTTTATGTTTGCTTCATGCAGATGTCGGAGCATAGAGAATCTCGACCTCAGAACATTTACAAAGTGGACAGATAAAATATAATTAAAACCCGACATCACATTTCGGAGTACTTTCCGATTTGGAAAACATGCCAGTATACGTAGAGGTAGACAAAAGTTTTGAAAATAATCAACAGGTTCAAAGTTGCAAGAGATCATTGTGTATTGTTCACAATAATGTTTTGCCACACATAGAGATTTACATTCAGGTATTGTATATCATACGCTAGGATTTTATAGTCACTATTGGGCATTGTTAATTGTCCGGTAGTTGTTAATTATACAAAATAACATATAAAATGTTGTTATATCTAGGATTATAGTCACTATTGGGCATTGTTAATTGTCCAGTACTTGTTAATTATACAAGATAACATATAACTATCAACCATTAATAGGTCTAAACAGATGAGTTTTCTAGCAATCATCTTGCGGTCATCAACAAGAACAAGATGATACGTGCTTTTTTATCCACATAAGCTACGAAAAATATAAGAACGACGTTGATAAAAAAATGGATTAACAATATTGGAGACCTTATGATTATAGTCACTATTGGGCATAGTTAATTATACAAAATAACATATAACTACTCATGAGTCATGTTCAAACTTGATAATAATATTGAGCAAAGCTTGAACAATATGTCAACGCTCGCTTGGCTCGAACTTCAATATTCTAAACATGTCCAAATCACACTTTAAGAATATCAAATTCAAAACTTAGATTTCCTTTTTACGTTTCCGATTATAAGGTTTGGTTGTTTGATTACAAATGAGACATAAGAATATCAAATTCAAAACTTGATTTCCTTTTTACGTTTTCGATTATAAAGTTTGGTTGTTTGATTACAAATGAGACATAGAACAATTCATTTCAATCCATTCCATATCTTAGAGTCTTATATAAATTAACAGCAAAATTGGGATTGGCCCAATTCCTTCCAAATTTTTACAATATGGATGTCCTCTTCAACGAGTTCATCAACGATCCCTCTATGGGAAGACACAAACTGATTTTCAAGAAAACCATACACCCTGACTAATCGCACCACCATAGGAATTTCATGACGGTGCAGTACTTCTATTAAATCGTCTCCAGTAATGCTGCCAGCCAGTGAATCCATTCTGCTAGATATTTGTCTCTCCTCATTGATGTATCGCCTGAGGAGAGACTTTTTTCTTGCTATAGTTTCCTTAGCAACTTCGATTTGTTTATTTAGGAGACTGATTTCACCGCGCACTCGTGCGCTCCGTCCCTCCAACTGAAGCAGGTTCTGGGCGCTTTGCAAGTACGAGCCAAATAAGATTCTTGCAATACCTCCCGCTCCCCCTTCCCCTTCCCCATTAAGAGCTTCCCCTTCCCCATTAAGAGGCGCTCCCCCTTCCCCATTAAGAGGCTGGTCCGACGCAGATGATGCCCTGGACTCAGAATCGCTCGCCATATCTACAGCGGAAAAAAGGTAAGGGGTGGGGTATATATATAGCATAATTTACGTCCTCTTTTGTAAACCGTATACCTTACTCAAAACCTACACACAGTAAAAGATGTGTTTCTACTAAAGCAAGTAAAAGATGTGTTTCTAAAGTTCTATCTCGAGTTCTATCTATTCTCTCCTCCAAATGACGCCCAAAAAGGAGTTTAAATCCCGCAAGGAACTGCCAGTCTGCGGTTGCTGGCCTTGAGCCTCTGACCATGTTTGTCCTACAGGGGTCCTCCTTCCTGAAGTCCTCCACTCGACTTCGTCAAGCATCACTTCTAGCTCTATTTCCATCTCATTTCCACATCCTACATCCAAATTATAAAACAAACGAACCGGCATAAAACGAACAATAAAACGACACGAAACAAAAGACAAACATATAAAACACGACAAAACGACACACAAAAATATAACTAAAAACCTACTAAACACTTTCCATTTATAGTAAGTGGACCATCACAATCTTTATACACAACATAATTTAATACAATACATTAAGTGAGACTCAAAATACACTAACTACACAAAACACAATTTAAAATAATATATCAAGCGGGTTTTTAATATCACTAGCTATATATTATCATTAAAGTCAAAAACACAATATTAAAATATGTACTGTAATTAAGTCTAACAAACCGTGGTCGGTTCTAAATTAACGCATCTATAATTAGTGCATACTGCATACGTGTGATAAACCATAAACTAAATTAAATTTTAATAAATTAAATTATAACAATATCTCCAACAATAAAACAAATATGCTCACCTTTGCATCTCCTTTATTTTAATTAATCTTATTTAGTTTAATTTAATTTAATTTATTTAAATTTAATTTGATTTAATAAAATGGTCTTCTTCTTCATTTGCTCTCCTCGGCTGCTGCCTTTCTTGAACCAGTCATAGTCCACGCCTTCTTTTCCACGTTCCCTCTTATTCAGAATAAAGATGGAACAAAAAATATTCAGTTCAACACAAAATCTGATCGAATTTGCTTTTCATTTTCCTCTCAAGAGTTGGAGAGATGATCGGATGGTTACACGTAGCCCTCATACTAAGTCTCTGCTGGATTTCTATCGCTCGTTCTGCTATTAGTTGTACGGCGATGGCGGCGCAGAAATAGAGGCCGCGATTTAGCCACCTCCGACGCGGAGCGCGGTCGGAGTCTGCAGAGCGTCATCGCGAGGCTCCACCAGGTGAGTCCACACCACCACCACCAGGGGCGGATCCAGGATTTGTATTTGGGGTGGGCTGAAAAATAAAATTTTTCTTAACACTATATTTTATACATGCATAAAAATTTTGGGGTGGGCTAATATTATATTAGACCTTAAAAATATACATATATAACACTAAAAATTTTGGACTTGCACTGGGCTGAAGCCCGGTGCAAGGTAAGCATAGATCCGCCCCTGACCACCACCACCTCGACGACGCCGCGTCGAGGAGCAAGGCGAGCCACGGCGGCGGCAGGTTCAGCTGGGCGGACCACCCCTCCCTCGTGGCCGACGTCGAGAACGGCTGGCCGCGCTTCGCGTTCGCGGCGGAGGCAACGTCGTAGTCTCCGTCGTAGTCTCCGTCGTTGAGATCGGCGAGGGAGCTCTCCTCGGCTCCGGTGCCGCCAGCCATGGCGGCGGCGTCGAGATCGAGTGGGAGGTGTGCGAGGGATCGACCGATTTCATGCAGAAGGTTCGGCTGAATCCGGATGTGAGGAAGGCTGCGGTGAGCTCGATTAGGGCGGCGCTGCCGCTGCTGGGACCGAATTTGGGGAATTCGTCTTTCCTGCAGGAGGCGTACTTCGAGGTGACGGTGGTGGCGTGTGGTGACCACAATAATGTTTTGCCACACATGGGGATTTAGATTCAGGATACCTTAGATACGAGCAGAGATCACACTTGACCACCCACAAGCTTCTCAAGTACTATGCTATTCCAAGCCAATGAGATATGAGAAGAAAAGTCAATTATGTTTGCATTGACGACACTTATCGTGTTTTCTTTAGAAGTATTATATAGTTTATTAACTTCATGCACCAGAAGAAGCACTTATCCATATCCACGCTGAATTTGGAAAAAATTTCATTATTCTTAATGAAGAGTTGCAGTGATGAAGAGTTGCAGTGCACATCATAATGCGCATACAATGTCATAATTTAAAGCATGTTGTTCAGATCAATATGATGGATCATACAGACTAAAAAATGTGTACATAAATTGTTGGTATATTTAGGATTCTAGTTAATATTGTGCATTGTTTCTTGTTCGGTAATCAGTATTCTATTGTTAAATCTCTCAGCATTTGTTAATTGTCTGACAGTTAGTATATTGTTAATTATCTGGTAGTCAGTAATACATAAAATATTGTTATATCTAGGATTATAGTCAATATTGACATTATTAATTCTACAAAATAACATATAACTACCAACCATTAATAAGTCTAAACAGATGATATTTCTAGCAATCGTCTTGCGGTCATCAACAAGATTATACGTGTTTTTATCCACATAAGATACGAAAAATGTAAGAACGACGTTGACAAATATCAACGACAACGGGATCGGCCAAATAGAAGGGGAAGGCCGTTATTATTCATGTGATATTGTTAATTGTCCGCAAAATCTAATATAGTATTGGGCATTGTTAATTATCCGGTACTGGGCATTGTCATTATTGAATATTGTTAATGGTTCGGGCATTGTTAATACCCATGTGTATTGTTCACAATAATGTTTTGCCACACATGGGGATTTAGATTCAGGGTATTGTATATCATACTGTATACCTTAGAAACGAGCAGAGATCACACTTGACCACCCACAAGCTTGTCAAGTATTTTGCTATTCCAAGCCAATGCGATATGAGAAGAAAACTTAATTATGTTTGCATTGACGAAATTCTTTAGAAGTATTATATAGTTCATTAACTTCATGCACCAGAAGAAGCACTTATGCATATCCACGCTGAATTTGGAAAAAATTTCATTATTCTTAATGAAGAGTTGCAGTGCACATCAAAATGCGCATACAATGTCATAATTTAAAGCATGTTGTTCGGATCAATATGATGGATCATACAGACTAAAAAATGTGTACATATATTGTTGATATATTTAGGATTCTAGTTAGTATTGTGCATTGTTTCTTGTTCGGTAATCAGTATTCTATTCTTAAATCTCTCAGCATTTGTTAATTGTCTGATAGTTAGTATATTGTTAATTTTCTGGTAGTCTGTAATACATAAAATATTGTTATATCTAGGATTATAGTCAATAGTGACATTATTAATTCTACAAAATAACATATAACTACCAACCATTAATAAGTCTAAATAGATGATATTTCTAGCAATCGTCTTGCGGTCATCAACAAGATGATACATGTTTTTATCCACATAAGATACGAAAAATGTAAGAACGACGTTGACA
>JAPKLX010000037.1:1688339-1983755 GCA_026898415.1 Leonotis leonurus | reverse complement strand
ATTCTACAAAATAACATATAACTACCAACCATTAATAAGTCTAAACAAATGATATTTCTAGCAATCGTCTTGCGGTCATCAACAAATGATACGTGCTTTTATCCACATAACGTACAAAAAATGTAAGAACGACGTTGACAAATATCAACGACAACGGGATCGGCCAAATCGAAGGGGAAGGCCGTTATTATTCATGTGATATTGTTAATTGTCCGGAAAATCTAATATAGTATTGGACATTGTTAATTATCCGGTACTGGGCATTGTCATTATTGAATATTGTTAATGGTCCGGGCATTGTTAATACCCATGTGTATTCTACCGGACCGGTACTATTAATATTTTCATTAACGGTCCGGGTCTGGGTCTGGATCCGATATTCAACAGTTCGGTTTCGGTTCTAGAATCGTAACTAATTTAACGGTTCCGGTCCGGATTTTACCCACCCATTGACAAGCCTAGATTATTACTTGGGCAGGAATAGATAAATAATTATGGTTCCAAATTTGAAACGAGGACCGATAAAATAATTTAATTACATAATTTTCAAGCTAAATTGGGAAATTTTTTTTCAAATTTGAAAAATTCATGCCTATAATTATAGTATATATATTTAGGTGTTTAACTTAGTTTTTAAAATAAAAAATTGAAAAGAAATACAAAAGTTTGACCGGGTTGAACCCGTACCGAAATTGTATCAAGCGGGTTTGGCTAGGTGGGAACCAGTCATGACTAGGTCTAAACGGGGTCCGATTTCACAACTATAACCAGAAAAGAAACTCTTTACATTTTGACCGGTACCAATCCGAGTAAAATCCAGCCGTTAACACTCATAATTGTTTACTTGCTTAGGATTATAGTCACTATTGGGCATTGTTAATTGTCCGATAGTAGTCAGTATTGACATTGTTAATTATATAAAATAACATATAACTATCGACCATTAACAAGATGATACGTGCTTTGGATGGTGGTCGTCAACAACAACGGGATCAGCCAAATCGAAGGGGAAAGTGTGTGTTATATTGGGTATGGGTGGCCATTACGGCATATTTTTGGTGGATTTGGATGGTGGTCGTCAACAATTTCAATTTACAGAGGGTTCAGATGAAACTATGGAAATCGAACCTCATATTTGAGTTGAGGGTGGACGGAAGATATACCTCTTCCTCCATTACTTGTTCGTCGCTGAACTTCATGGAGCAAGTCGTGTTTTAAATTTTTGGATGCTTATAATTTGCATTCTTTCAAAGAATTCTATGGAACAGAGTCCCAATTCAATACAATACATCTAAGGTGGACTTTTGTATTGTCTCGTTTAGTATGGATTTGAACAAATTAATCGTCAGGACGACTTTCGTAGTAGACTAATTCTCGACCTTGATGCACGTCATGAAGATTGGAAATTGTGTGATGAAGGCTATGCGTTTCTCTCGTTTAACGAGAACATCTTAACTCATGGAGTGTCATTTAATGCTTATGTTGCCAGTGACTACCACCGTAGATGGTTGGCAAGACGATATGGGGAAGAAACTCAGAGTGGAGATGAAAAAGGAAAGGGTGATGTTGTTACTGAGAGTCAGAGTCAGAGTCGATATGGAGATAGTAGAACTGTTCCTCTTCCGGTTACGTCGTTAGATGATTTGCTTCTTCAATGTGTAGGTGGACCCTATTCGTCTGAGGAACATCCAAGTATAGTAAGCACACCTTGTGTTGTTCAAATAGCATTCGATCTGGATACTATTCTAACATGCAGGTGTGGTTCTAGTAGACTATACTTCTTTCTTGATGTGTTGGAGGCTAATTTGAAGGAGTTCCCAGCTGATGATGAAGAGGATGAGAATAATGAGTACAAGAAATTTGTGAGACAGATCATGAGTTTCAAATTCTGTGTCAAAGATGAACAAGTGTTCTTAGCCATGTTGTAGGATTGTTTCTTGATGAGCAGCTTTGTTAGATTTCTATTAGAGTTTATTGATTAAAATATAATTTAATATTATTCAATTCAAAGTAGAAAATAAAAATTATGATAACTTGTATACTGACGTGACATTGACACACCAACCGTAAACACATCAATGGTTGGTTATTACTCGGGCCGGAATAGATAAATAATTATGGTTCCAAATTTGAAACGAGGACCGATAAAATTAATTCATTACATAATTTTCAAGCTAAATTGAGAAGAAAAAAAATATTTTTTTAAAATTTGAAAAATTCATGCCTATAATTATAGTATGTATATATAGGTGTTTAACTTAGTTTTTAAAATAAAAAATTGAAAAGAAATACAAAAGTTTGACCGGGTTGAACCCGTACCGAAATTGTATCAAGCAGGTTTGCCTGGGTTGGAACCAGTCATGACTAGGTTTAAACGGGGTCCAATTTCACAACTAAAACCAGAAAAAAAAAACTCTTTACATTTTAATCGGTTCCAATCAGTGTAAAATCCAGCCATTAACACTCCTACTTGTTTACTTCCTTATGTTGGACTGTTGAAGCACATATATTACAATCACGCAGGCTCGGTTTAACCGTGAGGCCATTTAGGCAATCGCCTCAGGCCCCTCAAAAGCTAAGGCCCTAAAAAATTTACTATATCGCATTGGATTGCCTGATTTTTTGTTTTAATTAATAAAATAACAATTTACATTATCACTTTATGTAATTTTCACTTTTTTAGAGGCCTTCTTCTTTTATATTTGTGGGTCTAATTATTTTAAAGTAAATGAGACCCAATTTTCTTACACTTCTAATATTTTGTAGTTTACTTAATTAATTGTAATAATTAAGGAATGAAAGTTTCATTTTTTATTTTTGTGGTTCTTGAAGAAGTCATGAATTATTTATTTATATATTTAAAAAAGGTAAAGCTTAATTATTTTGTATTAAGTTTAATAAAAAACTAATTCTAAGTAAACATCATTGTTTTGGCATCATTTCAAACATAAATAATGAAAATACTTTCATTTAGGTCCACTAATTTGAACTATAATTATTAAATAATTTTATTTTCTTCCTTTTTAACTACATAAAAATATTTGGGAGACTTGAACAAAAAAATTAAGAGTTTAAATATTAATCTAACTAGGATAAAACATTAAAAGATTGACACACATTTATTCAAAAACTAATTATAATATAAATTAATGTTTAGAAATGTTTTGTCCTAACTTTAAAATTTTACATAAAATATCAAATGACAATAACAATAACAATTAGTACCCGACTTGTTCAAACTTTTTTTTTTTCCAGATATATGTTATGAAATTTATTTTTTACAATTTTTTTTCAAAAAAAAAATATATTTTTTCATATAAATATGGATCGCCTCAGGCCCCATTTTATGTAGGTACGGCCCTATCACGTTAGTCTATACTTTTCTTCTCCTAATGATCACATATAGAATATGGTCGCCTTTACTACACTCAAAGACATTCATATAATATCTCAAAATATATTGTTCGTTTTCTTACATACTCCAATGTGTGATGCAACCACCTTTCCTCAAGAGAAGTACTGTAATTTGTATTCATACACAATTTTCATGAAACAGAGTTTGCAAGAGTTTTCCAGATTATGAATGAAATACAATTATGCAAACCATCAAGAGTTTGTAAATGAATCTTCAATCAAAAAAACACAACTTTATAAATCAAAATCACGACCTCTTTGATCTCCTTCAGATGCTCCTCATTCGCCACTGATAACCTTTTCCAAAACCTCAAGGATACAAAAATTACAAAGTTAGTACAACATAGAAGTAGGGAACTAAAAGATTTTCTTTTTTAGGGATTAGGGCCTTAAACGACATAGCTCAACTCAATAGTAAGCGAGCCGATACTTTTACCAAGCCCAGCTCGTGCTAGACAATGTTCAACTCGTTAAGTTAGCGAACATATTCAAGTTTGTTTGTTTGCGAGCATATTACTAAGCTTATTCACAAGCTTTCAATCGAGATCTTCATCAATTGAGCATTCATAACTTTATCCATAACCTGAAGGATGCAATTGCTAATATATTTATTTCACTCCTTATAATTATAATTATACAATGCGCTCCTAGTATAAAAAAAATTATGTTAATTAGTACAATATAGGAGTAGGTAACTAAAAGATTTTATTTTTTAGTTTTTACTATTGCACTTAGTTACTAGGTGTTAGGGTCGTAAACGAACAAAGCTATTCACGAGCTCAGTTTGAAAATAATTGTTCGGAGTTTGACTCAATAGTAAATAAGCTGGGCTCGAGCTAATGCTATACAATGTTCAGCTTGTTAAATTCGCATACATATTCAAATTCGTTAGTTTGCGGGTACGTTATCGAGCATGTTCAAGTGCCTCCCATTAAGCCTTTAATCAAGCATTCGATTAAGCCGCAACATAAAATAACTAGTTTACTAAAATAACACATTTATACGAGCTCAAACTCGAAAATCATTAATTTGTATATTAAATAAGTTGAGCTTGAAAATAATATTTTTGACTAACTCACGAAAGAATGAGCAAAAACCGAACGAAACCGAAAAATTAAACCAAACCTTTGATGTTTGGTTGATTTAGATTGATTTTAAAATGTTTGAATTTGGTTCGATTTTAATTTTTAGGGATTGAATTTTATTTGGTTCAAATCGATTTTTAATAAAACTGTTTATTTTCAACCAAACCAATCAAATTTTATTATACACTATAAATTATAATAAATAAATAAATAAAGTTTTTAAACTTAATTAGTATTTGTTATAAAATCTCATTTAGAGAATAATCGGAAGTTCCAAAATTTTAAGAAATAACACAACTAAAATATATAATTAAAAGTAAAGTAAACAAATCACATTAATGAGTAAGCTTAAATTTTGAAAGTGTTCGAATAAATTTATTTTCTCAATATTAGTTCCATGTTGTAAGTTATATATCAAATACAAGATTGAACAAATTAATTATTTTATTAAAATAATTTGAACATGAGTGCATATTATAATAAACTTATCATTGAAAAATATAGAGAGAGAATTTTGGATAATCGAATTTTAAGTTTAGATTTAGATTGGTTTGGTTTTTAATTTATTTGGTTGGATTGATTTTTGTTTCTAAACAATTCGATTTATTTGGTTTTAAAGTTTTGATTCAATTTTTAATTGAACCGAACTGTTCTTCACTCCTACTCATGAGTCAAGTTCAAACTTGATAATAATATCGAGCAAAGCTCGAACAATATGTCAAAGCTTGAGTCTAGCTAAAGTTTGGCTCGAACCCTTAATATTCTAAACGAGTATAACCGTCTTCGGCTCAGCTCGTTCACAGCCCTACTAGGGGTGTGATATGTGACCTTTCGTGTTCTACATTCCTTCCAGTTTGGTGCATAACAAAATAATCAATTTGAATGTTACATAAATAACTATTATTACCTCACGTTAACAGATCAACTAAAATTCCTTCGTGATGTGCTTCCTTCTCAAATGACATTAATTGGTTTGCGAACATGGCCATTATCGTCAATTCAATGTCCAGTGCAGAACCAGCTTGAGGATACTGCAACAAAAGAAATAATAGTTATTATTATAATTATACAATATACATTATGAATTCCTTTATATTTAGCCAAAATATAGAAACAAATAAAATACCCAACGCATGTGGTCGAGTAAATGGGCTGCCATATTTCTGCAAAACCTGATAGTAGTAAGATTAAATTTGAATATGGTATTAGTGTCGCCATAAATGTGCTTGCCATTTTTATCGAAACGATTATAACAATCCCAGACGGGGCCATATTTAGGACAAGGATGGGGACGACGAGTTCCCGATTGTGAAGGAGAAAGAGGATATGGTTGACCAAATTGTGAAATCCAATTCACATTTTTAATCATCGCTTCCAAGGCTGAATTATATGGCACATTTTGTACAAGGTTGCCCCTTTCAAAAAAGTTTTTGATGAGATCAATTCTTTCACGTGTTACTAGAACAGCAAGATGATTTTCGAGTAAAACGTAATCTCTTTTTCTGTAGAAAAAGAAAAACTAATATCAGATACTACAATCTACCACAAATGATACAAAGACATTAAATCAAACCTGTAATTATATGCGCGCATGCATTCTTGTAAGTGTTTCACTTCCGTGGGCACGTTCCAACCATGAAACAATTCATCCAATACATTAGCAAGCATAACGAAATCATTGTTTTTATCGGCATCTGAAGAGTTACTAATGAATGTAAGGCAGTATAGTTTCAACTCCCCGTTATGAATGATAAAGTTTTTTTTCAAGCTAAGAATTGTGGATATGGAAAACTTCCATTCTTGATGCAGGTAGCCGATGAACTTTATAACACCCCTGAAGAAACCCCGGTAGGTGTTGTCGAGATAACAATACTTTATTTTATCTTGGTGGGCACAATGACTCGGAATGCTATATAACTTTACAAGCGAACCGTTATTGTCAACGTGGGATTTCAAATCCACCTCGAACTGATGGTATAGCGTATAATATCTACGATCATTATAGTGAGTTCCCATATTCGGCAAATAGTTATTGTGAACTATACCAATTGATTTCTTACGAACTTGAACCTCAGAACCAATTTCGTTCTCTTTCCCTTCTTCTACGTATACACACAAGTCCCACTCATAAACTTTTCCCAAACATGTACCCGGATCGTAAGTGTAATTGAATTGTGCAAGTCGGGTTGTTTCCGGTCCTTGACTGCGATGGCGAGGAGGAGGCGGAATATGCATCTGCAACTAGAAATGAAACTTTAAAAAGACAATCTTGCATGAATTAAGGCTTAGCTTATTAATACATTAAATTCAAAGAACGCCTTATCAAGGACTTCTCCACAGCACATACATTTTTAGTGCTGTTCTTATTAGATCCATTTTTCTAACTTGACTCCTTCATGTAATCCAATATATACTCTTCATAAAAGATGCAATCTTATTAATTTCTAATTAATAACCCAGAAAAATTATCTACATCCAAAGCTCAACGGCAAGAGTCAACGGCTCACAAAGTTATCTACATCCAAAGTTCAAAACAAGAGTCAACGGATCCCCAATTCTAATCTAAAACTAAGGCTATCTACTCACTTTTCTCATAAATAATTCTCACTCAAAAACAATAAGCAAAGTTCTGACTCATGTCTACGAAGTGTCTGCGCATACTTGTAATAAGTACTGATCAACATTAATCATTTGAAATCTAATTTAAGTTAAGGGTAAAACTTACTGATATGTTGGAATGTTTAGCTCAACGAAACACTTTGGAAATCTTGATCAGAAATTCCAGCTCCTTTGAAAAAAATATTTAAGTGTTTTTCTCCAAAGAAATAAATTCTGAGTTTACGCATTGAGAGGTTAGCCCAACAGCATAAAAGTCTTTGTTAGTATGAACAGAGGATTTTTGTAATAAAATAAGACCAAGAACCAGCTGGTCATACGTCTAGTTTATTTTGTCTTCTCTTTTTTATTTTTATTTTTCACTTTTTCATGTTCACACGATTTAATTAAACATTACACATTTTTCTTTTTTCGCTTATCTTAATACACTTAAGGTGAGTTTGGTAGGGTAGATTAAATAATCATGTTTGATATATTATTTGGTAGGATTTTGGATTCATCGGTCGAGTATGAGATACAATATAAGGTCCGTTACTAATTTACTATTCTAGACACATAAATAATCTTATCAAAATATTATTATAAGTTATCTATATTTATTGAATTTTTTTATCCTTCGTTGTCTCATCTTCCAATCTTCCATTACCAACTCACGCTTAATCAATTCATATCGCTAAAACGCAAAACCAGAACCGAAATTCCAGCTTTCTTTCCCAACTCCTTTTCTTCACGCTGCCGTTCTCCGCCGTCCCCTTCTCATATCTTTTTCGTTAGATCATTGGATAATTCTTCCTCATGCTATACACACAACAACAACAACACAAACACAAAAAGAAGAATTGAGTTCCAGAGAGAATCCATATATAAGAGCCGTTGACTTTGTTAGAGTAGCTGATTCAGATTGGGCTGTCCGTTTATAGAATTGATACTGTGTCAGAATCTACATCAGAGAAGATGAACAGTTTGATGTGGGCAGCAGGGATATATGCATCACGGCGGGTATTCTTGGCATTCTCAAAAAAAGAAAAAATATCAAAGAGATTAGGTACATCGGAGGCAAGAGAGGAAAATACACTAATGGGATCGGCCAAATCGAAGGGGAAGATGTGTGTTATATTGGGTATGGATGGCGATTACGGCATCTTCTTGGTGGATTTGGATGGTGGTCGTCAACAATTTCAATTTAGAGAGGGTTCAGATGAAATTATGGAAATCGAACCTCATATTCGAGTTGAGGGTGGACCAGAACCTCTTATTTTCGGAGGTGTGGTCGAAAATAAGATGGTAGTTTTTTACATGAGTGATGAAAGTGCACCTCAAGCATACTATATGGAGTTAGAGGGTGTGTGGAATAAGAGAAACCTCACCATGAATAAGAGCAAGATGAACAAGTGCAGATGTGATTGTTTGGCCTCCAAAGTTTTACCTAAATCCCTTTTTTTACGAGGTAATTCCTTTAGTGGTGCTATATTATTGTTTTCGACCAGAATCGACTTCTTTGATGGAAACGAAGACTCTATTACAACTGATTTTGAAATTTATGATTTCTCGAAACAAGTAGCTATACGTCTTCCTCCATTGCTTGTTCATCGCTCGACTTCATCGAGCAGGCCGTGTTTTAAACTTTTCGATGCTTATAAGCATTCCTTCGAAGAATTCTATGGATCAGAATCCCAAGTCAATACATCTAAGGTCGACTTTCGTGTTGTCTCGTTTAGTGTGGATCAGGAAAAATTATTTATCGGGACTGACTTTGGTTGTAGGTTCAGTCTAGACCTTAATACACTTTATCATAGACATTATCTAAATGAAGGTTGGAAATTATGTGAAGAAGGTTATGAGTTTCTCTCGTTTAATGAGAACACCTTATCTTTTGGAGTGTGCTTTAGTGCTTATGGTGCTAATGACTACCGCAGTAGATGGCTGAGAAGACGATATGGGGATTTCGAATATGGAGATTGCCAAGAAAGGTTTTCTCAATTGCTGAGTCCCCCAAGAGAATATGAAAATGAAAAAGAGAAGGTTACTCCTAGTCAAAGTCAATACGGATATGGCAAAGAAATTCATAGTCGAGATGAAAAAGGAAAGGGTGATGTTGTAACTCAGAGTCAGAGTCGATATGGAGATAGTAGAACTGTTCCTCTTCCAGTTACGTCGATAGATGATTTGCTTCTTCAATGTGTAGGTGGACCCTATTCGTCTGCAGTCAAACTCGTTGAGCAGCATCCAAGTATAGTATGCACACCTTGTGTTGTTCAAATAGCATTCGATCTGGATACTATTCTAACAGGCAGGTGTGGTTCCAGTAGATTATACTTCTTTCTTGATGTGTTGGAGGCTAATTTGAAGGAGTTCCCAGCGGATGATGAAGAGGATGAGAATAATGAGTACAAGAAATTTGTGAGACAGATCATGAGTTTCAAATTCTGTGTCAAAGATGAACAAGTGTTCTTAGCCAGTGTTGTAGGATTGTTTCCTTATATGCTTGATGAGCAGCTTTCTTAGATTTCTGCTACTTGTGCTCTTTTGTTGAATATTGTTTATTGCTTTGCGTTTGGGAATGCATTTGTTCTCTTTTCTTGAATATTGTTTATTGTTTTGTATTTGTGAATGCTCTTTTGTTGAAGATAGAACTAGGAAGCTAAAAGATTTTATTTGTTAGTTTTTACTATTACACTTAGTTAGTAGGTGTTAGGGTCGTAAACGAATAAAGTTATTCACAAACTCGGTTTGAAAAGAATTATTTAGAACTTGACTTGAAAGTAAACAAGTTGAGCTCGAGCTCGAGCTCATACTAGACAATGTTCGGCTACTTAAATTTACAAACATTCGAATTCGTTAGTTTGTGGTATGTTAACGTGCCTGTTCAAGAGCTTGCCATCCCCATCGAGTCTTTAATCAATTATTCAATTAAGCCAAATTTATATATAATGTATGTTCTTATTTAAATCACAATATATTTACTTTTTTTATTAATTAATTATGAACTTTTATTTCGCTCGCAATACAAATAAATAATATAAAATTCTTATTCAATCCATAAAAACATTCAATTCATTAATTAAAACATCGAAACTCTAAATGAAAGTGTCTTTCGTAAACCAAAGAAGTGTATGTTTTTACAAAATAGTCTACGAAACTCTTTCCTATTTTATCATTTTCGTCCGTTCACAAAATTTCTTCCTACTTTAAATTTTTTCATTTATAGTAACTAGACTCACCATAATTTTTATACACAACTCAATTTAATATAATACATTTAGTGAGACCCAAAATACACAAACTACATAAAACACAATTTAAAATAATATATCAAGTGGGATTATATTTCCACTCACAATATATCATTATTAGAGTCAAAATCACTATATTAAAATTTGCACCGACTTAAACTAGAAAGATATTTCATAGACGGATGAAATATAAGAATTAAGTCAACAACCCTTTATTTATGCAAACAAGTGTGGTCGGTTCTAAATTAAGGCATCCTAAATAATATTAGTGCATACGTGTGTTAAACCATAAACTAAATTAGATTTTAATAAATTAAATTATAACATTATCTCCAACAACAAAACAAATATGCTCACCTCTGCATCATCCTTTATTTTAATTAATCTTATTTAGTTTAATTTAATTTATTTAAATTTAAATTTAATTTGATTTAATAAAATGGTCTTCTTCTTCATTTGCTCTCCTCTGCTGCTGCCTTTCTTGAACCAGTCATAGTCCACGCCTTCTTTTCCACGTTCCCTCTTATTCAGAATAAAGCTGGAACAAAAATTATTCAGTTCAACACAAAATCTGATCGAATTTGCTTTTCATTTTCCTCTCAAGAGTTGGAGAGATGATCGGATGGTTACACGTAGCCCTCGTACTAGTCTCTGCTGGATTTCTATCGCTCGTTCTGCTATTAGTTGTACGGCGATGGCGGCGCAGAAATAGAGGCCGCGATTTAGCCACCTCCGACGCGGAGCGGGGTCGGAGTCTGCAGAGCGGCATCGCGAGGCTCCACCAGGTGAGTCCACACCACCACCACCACCTCGACGACGCCGCGTCGAGGAGCAAGGCGAGCCACGGCGGCGGCGGGTTCAGCTGGGCGGACCACCCCTCCCTCGTGACCGACGCCGTCGAGAACGGCTGGCCGCGCTTCGCGTTCGCGGCGGAGGCGCCGTCGTCGTCTCCGTCGTTGAGATCGGCGAGGGCTCTCCTCGGCGCCTGCGGCGCCGGCCACGGCGGCGGCGTCGAGATCGAGTGGGAGGTGTGCGAGGGATCGGCCGATTTCATGCAGAGGGTTCGGCTGAATCCGGACGTGAGGAAGGCTGCGGTGAGCTCGATTAGGGCGGCGCTGCCGCTGCCGGGGCCGAATTTGGGGAATTCGTCGTTCCCGCAGGAGGCGTACTTCGAGGTGACGGTGGTGGCGTGTGGTGACCACGCGCATGAGGAAGCGAGTGGCAGGGAGAGGAGAGGGAGATCGGAGGGGGATAAGATTAAGCTCATCGACGAAGACTTTAACGCGAAAAGCAGTCCAGATTCAATGAATCACGGCGCAGCTGTGAGCAGCCATAGCCAGAGAAGGAGCAAGGTTGAGGAGGTCAAAATTGGAAAATCAGATGGCAAAAGAGAAGGTGTTTTGCTCTCTTTAGGGTTGACAAGTGCAAACTCTCTTCCTCAGAGGATTCCTGGCAGCTTTCCTTCTTCCATTGGCTTCAATTCAAATGGCTCTCTCTTTCTTGATGGTAACTCTCTCTTTCTGTGAATTGCTTTTCCACCATGAATTTCCACAAACCAGTGTTCTTATTTTCTGATAGATTTTGTGGAAGAGAGGAAAATAGAATCAACTTTTTGGTTCTTGAATAGGGAAATGGAGCAATGATTATGCTTTTGGTTTTAATTTTAGGGGGAAATGATAAATAAAGTATGTTAAGATTGTTAACTAATTACATTTGAATTTCTTGAAATCAATGCAGATGTGAAGGTTGATTAGTTGTTTCTTGGATTTGGTTTCAACCCTTTTCTTCTTTAATAAAGCCAAAACTTCCCACTAGAAAAAGGCCAAAACTTTAGATCTCTATTCTTGAAAAGGAATTTTGTAGTCCTCGTTCGTTAAACATGTCATGTTTTATTAAAATAATACACTCATCTGAATATAAAACATGACATGTTTAGTGGGACGGACAGGGTACAAAATAGTATTCCTAATTAGTGTGGTTCTAGGAAAGGTTGATCCTTCAAATGGAATTTCATGATCACTATGTGAATTAGAAAAAATTAGATTATATATATATATATATATATATATATATATATATATCAAAGTATGAAGAAGAAAAAAATCTTCATTTTGGGTAGAACACTACTATTGTCCTTCAACTTATTTGACTCATGGTAGGTAGCATTGAACTTGAAAGATGCCAACAAACCAACCAATTTACTATTGTTTTCAATAGTGCACGACATATGTAGTAGGTTATTTTTAGTATGAAACAAGACCAAAATGAATTATCATCTCAATAATTCAAGAACATGCACTATGATCTCACCCAACATTATCCCCAAGAATCAATTTTTATATGCTCGAATTGATTCAGGAACCAAGCTCGTCCTGGAATCAGGGAACGAGAGCTGGGCGAGGACGGGCAAGGTCATCGGATGCGGCTACAACCCGGGTCAAAGAAAGGTGTTCTTCACAGTCGACTCCCAAGTAGTTCACGAGATCCTCTGCAAGACGGGGGATTTCTCATCACCCCTCTACCCGACTCTCGCAGCAAATGCCGACGTGGCAGTGCTGGTGAACCTCGGGCAGAGCCCGTTCCGGTTCGCACCTGCGAACCTGCAGAGGACTCCAAACCCTTGCTTCATGGGGCCATTAGGAGCTTCTCCTGCCCTAGGATATGAGGATAGCAAGGAGCTTTTCTCAATGGGGAGGATTGATTCACTATGGATGCAGAGGAGTGCAGCAAGGAGCAATAACAACACAGTGAACAGCATCAAAGCTATGGAAGAATATGACCAAGAATCTGAGGGTGATTTATTTGAAATAGTCTTGGATAGTTCTGGAAGATCTCCTTACTACAGTAAATAATCACAAACTTCACCAAAAGAAGGAAAGATTCCAGTGTATAGGTATTTTTTTTATATATTTTGTGAGTTTATGTAACTTCCCAATTCTTTTTTGTGTATGTGCAAGATTTTTCACTTCTATCAAAGAGTGTCAAAGACAATTGAATTGTAAGAGTAACAAACTCGAGACAAAAGAGCTTAGAATAGCCAAATTTTTCATTAAGCAATGAAATTACTTTCTTGCTTTAATAGACATGCAAAACTATATATGAAAACATAAGCTTAAACAGGAGATGGATATTGCTTGGCCTGTTCTTGCACCAGTTTCTTGTAGTCGTCGGGATGCTGCAAATAGACGCGACGATCGTAAACTATGTGAAAATTCAACGAGAGTTAGAATGATCACAGTCGTTATAACAAAACGCACCTGCATGAAACACTGGCAGGCTTCGGTTTGGGCAGGATCACTTGGGTTCGGCTGGTCCAGCAGATCTTGAATACCAACAAGAATCTGCCTCACGGATATAGCCGGGCTCCAACCCTAAAAGAAGACGGTTTTTCGTGAGTTTAGTATCAAAGTTATTAGAGGAAACAGATCAAGAAAGTTGTAATGTCTGATATCAGTAGCTACTTACACCGCCCTCACTGAGGATAGACAAGCATACTCTTCCAGAAAGGTATATATTCGGGTGGAAGAAGTTCTTAGGGAACTTGCACTTGGGAGGCTTTGTAGGATAGTCTTCGGTGAAGTGCATCGTGAGAGGATAGTAGCCGCCCTCCCAGTCCGTCTGTCGAATCAAGATAGTATGAGGGTTTGTATGTCAAGAATCGAGCAACTATATGACGCTAAACCTACGCCCTATAGAGAGTTATCAAGTTAAATAAAACGAAACATACACAAGCTACCTTCAGATTCGCAATGCTAAAGCCATGTAAAGTGTAAACACACAAGAGCATATATGAATACATCAACATAAGCTGGTTATAAGTGTACTAATCACCACACAAAGGTCGTGTAAATTAGAATCACAATTCAAATAGTTAAACAAAACTATACATTATGTATTGCAGTATTAGTCCTTCTCCCTCTCAATTGAGTGTTGCTGTTGAACTAAATCCACCAAGCTAACAATTCTCCAAACAAACCATATACAACAAACCAAATCCATACCCTTTAAAAAGAATGCAATAACAAAGAGAAACACATAACAATGTTGATTTTTCATCAATCACCCTCAACTAGAACACACCATTATGTAATCTAACAAAAGTACAGCATGAATAGCACTTGACATAGGAAGCATTGAGCAAGAAACTCCAACTAGCAGTAGTATCCTAACTAATACACAACAATAATAAATAAATAAATAAATAAGGAGGCAACCTTGCAACTAACAAACCAAACACCATTGCTCACACTCAACAAAGCAACCACAAACACCAATTACCAATCCCATAAACAGTAAAGTAACATCAAAAACTGAATCTTTAAACAATGAAAACACAAAAGTCAAAGAAAGAGTGAGAGGGTGACGTTTGATTTTCCGGGGATGACGCAATGCCACACCATCAAATTCACCGACCCATCGGAGCTCGTCTCAGGCCGCGCCACGAAACTCTGAAACCAAAAAGAACAAACCTTTTTTCAAGAAAACAAAAACCCACGAAAAAGTTTCAATGCAGTGAGATTGAGAAGAGGTATATACAGACGTGGGGGTGATTCTTGCGCCATGACTTGCGTTCCTCGGCGAGGCGCGCTCTCGTTATGCCTCCTGACATTCTTGGGATTATTTTACTAATGATTTTTAATTATTTTTTTACCAAATTGAGTAATTTAAATAGAATAAGTGGAGATGGGATTGACTTCTTAAATTACCTTGAAAATTATGGAATAAGTATGTTATCAAATTAAATACTACTATTAATACTTTATTAAATGTTCAATTAATTAAGGATGGAATATGAAGATTTATTTCCTGATTAAATATTGATTAACTTAATTAATGTGATAAAAAATTAGTAATAATCAATTTTCGAGCAAATGAAATAAGCTTAAAAGTCATGTATCAGTCATTATTGCCATTTTTTTTTCTTTTGATGGAAAAAGGTCTTATTGCCAATGCTTATAAGCAAATAAATTATCAATAAAAAAATTATACAGTAAGAAATTACATTTAAAAAGATTGATTTACAAAAACAAAATTATAGACTTTCTATCCAAAATTTTATTAATTATGGGAGTGTATGGATTAATTTGGATCAATATGAAGTTATTTTCTCATATTCATTATCTGTTTTTTTCTTTATTGATAATAGTAGGTTCAGTGCAAATAATCTTAATCAATGCACTTACAACATCTTTTGCTCAACATAATTAAATAAATAAAAAACCTATTCATTTGTTTCTCATAAGTGTTTTATAATCATAGAAATTGGTTTAATTTCATTTTATTATAATTTTAATTTTTTACCATTTAATTAATATTAAAATACATTTTAATCAATAACTTTTAAATAATATTTATTATATTACTAATGAACACGTTAAGTAAGCTTATTATTTAATAAGTGAACGGTTTGTACAATTATATAATTATGATTTTCTATTTACGAAACATGAAAATATGAAATTAAATGGGCTGGGCCCAAATTGATTGGGCCTCATCACATGGGTTCACCCACTAAATTTATGAAAGTTTAAATAGGAAATAAAATGGAAAGAAGCAAAGATAAGAAAGGAATATTGCAAAAGTATTAATGGATTCTTTTCTTGATGTAAACTCTACATATAAAATAGGAAAGTGACAGTGAATAACTTGAAAAGTATTAATCAAGCAAAAGTCAAAGAAAATGCACTTATTTCAGAATAATTTTGCCCTACTAAGAAAATCATAGTTGCCTTTTCACATGGTATATGAGTTGTGAAATATTCCTATATTTTTTCCTTGTTTTGAATTTAGTTCATCAATTTTTTATGCATGTTTGTTGAATTTGTGAAATTAATTTAAGATGGATAACTCGATTTTTCTTTTGTTAGTTTTCTGAGTTATATTTTGCAATATTGAGATAAACACATTACATTTGATAATGTAAGAAACCTGTATATGAATGAAATTAGGTCTTATGTTGACCATATTAGTGTAACACTAATGAAATTCTTATTCCATAAAATATAATTATTGAAATGAAATGGGACTTGGGAGAGCTAAGCTTTGAGTATGACTTAAGCTTCGTGAAATTCCAAATTAAAATAACCCAAAGTTCATTTTGGCAGGAGAGCTCAAATTTGATGATAAAATGATAAATTTTCAATATTTGAGGAAGCCATACGTGAAAGTTGTACTTTCCACATTAGCATCGAACGGGACCGGGTATCCCGAAGTCCCAATCCCAAAAATTATTAACTTTTTGGTTTCCGTTCATGTTTTGGACTTTGGGAACATTCAGTCTCATACTCGAATAGAAAATGTTCCGAATGTTCTCGAAGTTTCGAACGAGACCAAAATTTCATGAATTTTAAAATTAATTTCGAGAAATTGGAAGTCTCGATCGGGATTCGACACTCTCAAGTTCCAAAAATTTCCAATTTCTCAATCCTGAACCTGGTTTTGCTCCTGAAAAATTCGAGACTCGGGTCAGGACCGAAAAAGTCCTAAGTCTCAATCTCAAAATTTCACCCCTGGCTAGAGTTCGTGTATATAACCAAAATATATTATTTTAAGTACTTTATAGATTAAACGAGAACTAATCTTTATATATAACCTTGAATTGATTTATATTATACGATCCGAATGAGCAATACATCAAATTTTTGCATAAAATCCATTGACTAACGCTTAAAGCATTATCATATGATACAACAAAAAACTATGTGATGAATCAAAATAACATGTAAAATAACTAGATTTTGATTCATGTCTGATACTTTGATTCTCACTTAATCCTACCATATATATGAAATGAAATATAGAACACAACAAAAAACTATGTACGATGAATCAAAATTAGACGTAAAATATATGATTCCTACCCGATATTTGGTTCTTACCGAATATTATTATTATTATATATGAAGTGAAATATGAAAGGGAACTAGACTCCACAATCCCAAAACTAAACACAACACAAAACAAGGGCACTGATTAACAAAACTGCAGTATTGGTAGAAAAAGAACTCATAATCCTACCTAATCATGATACTAAGAATGATTTAATTTTGTTTGATTGTGTTTAGTAGTATATATAATTAATTAAGTTAATTGTTGGTATGGTATGTGGGGCTGAAATAGTAAAAGCAGACAGAAAGAAAGCTAAGGATAAGAATATACAATGCTCGTAGAGAAAGGAAGTGTGGGAGCATGCATGTGATCTTAAAGAAATTAGGGTTTTGGAGAAAAAAATAAATAAAGTAGAGATGATGAAAAGCATATATGTGTGAAGAATTTTAGTCCCACAACCATGTGGTTTTGTCTTCATGATTATTGTTTTTTTATTTGATGGGATTGCACTAATTATTCACAACATATTGCTATTAGATTTTAATCATATATATAGCTCTAAAATTATATAATAATTATTAGGGTTTCTTTTTTTCTTCTTCCCCCTAATTTGTCCATGCATGGATCATGGATTGTTCTTGAAATAAATGTGTATATATATTTATTTTTTAGGTACATATATACTAATTTGTTAGTTACTATTGACTATATATTGTACCTATAACTTGCTCTATAAGGTTTGCTTTGCTCAAACTATATATCTTATTCACCATTTATGGATTGCATCCTTGCTTGTGGAATATTTTCAAGAACACAACACATGATCATCTTCCAACCCTTTTACTACACCCTATGGGTGTTTGTAATAGTCAGCATCGAACTTTAGTGGAATCGGTGGTTCTGGAAACCTGATCGTTTGTCATGGTTCGATTTAATCATAACCATGTAAGAGATGTTTCTGTTTCGAATTCCAAAAGTTTCAAATCATGGACTGATAGTTCCTCAATATTATTCTTTTAGATTTTTTTTTCTCTTATAGTATATAGAATAATTATTTATAACTTAGAAAATTATATTTCAACTTGTAAATTAATATAAAAATATATATTTTTAAGACCGTTCGAAACCAAATTTGACAGTTTGAAATTGGAACCACGTTTTTACGGTTTCATTTTGAACTAAAATTGAATTTGATAACCATGATTCAGTCACGATACCAAAATAATAAATCCGCGAATTCGCAATTCGAGTATGATTTTAACCGTAATTGCAACCATGAACGCTTCTACAACACGCTAATACTTGAGCAAATAGAGAAGTTGCACGTGTGAAATAAACATGGACATATATGGGGTTAAATCCATCACATTCCAACATAATTTATAAAAAAAAGAATCCAAAGTAATTAGTCAACATTTTAGAGGATGTGTTGCCTTCAAATGCTATAATAATGAGATTATTTCATTTTCCCAGAAATTCGGCTTTCCCACAAAACCTTAATCTTTACGCATTTAATGATTTTTAATGAAAAACAAATTAAAATCACCAACTTTCAACAGCAATTAAATTCTTTAAATTGTATTAACTAATCATCTAACTAAATTTATCCTCCCAACAAATTAAATCAGACTTTTGCCCAACCCTCTCAAAAAAAGCAAGATTTATTAATTACAATTCACTGATTCTTGATGGGCATAAACCACCATAAATATTTGCCTTTTTAACCACATTTGAGATAGTTAAGTTTTAACCTACAAATTTTGGCTAAAACTAAGACATATACATGGCCAAGGATTAGGGGGCAATCATCTTATTAAATTATCACTACTATTTTTTATTATAAATATATATAGTTCTTAATTTTATTTATATTACTAAGATTTTGATTAAATTCTCTTCAAAGGGATAAAAAATTAATAGGGGTGTAACTGAGTCGAGATAGCTTATCACCGGCTAATTGGGATAGACTTGAGAAAATTTTGAAATTGAGTGTATCAAGCCTATGTTATTGTTTGAATTTCTATCCTTTGTGATTAAACGATCTTAAATGAGTCTAAACGAACTTAAGCGAGATAAAGTTTGAGTTATACCAGCAATTGAGTCTAATCGAACCTAATTGAGTCGAGCTTGAGCTTATCAGATTAGCTACCTAGTCAAGCTCGAACTCGAACTCGAACTTGAAATATGCATATGGGTCGAGTTTGAGATTGAGCAAACCAATACTCAGTTCGACTCAACGTGTCTACACTACCAATAAGCAACCTTGTTTAGCTAGGGCTCACATAAACATGAATTAAAGTTATATTATAATGACACGCCACAAATGCACATCATGTAGCAAATTTTATTATCTCATATTTATATGATATTTATGCACAATATAATAGTTTGTATATAATGTTGGTGAATTATGGTATGTATATATATAGTTGTGGTGATTTCCTCGAGAATAGAAAACATCGATCTCAAACAAGAAAGATAATCTAACTACCATGATTAAGAAACTATGATTTTAAAGAAGAGTGGGGACTCATGCTAGTTTGTTGCCAATTACTACTTGATTTTGGTCCCCCTTTAAAACTCCCAAAAAATTAAACTAACTATAGAATTATGGTCGTGACCAAATAAAATCGAATATGTTCACGAATTTAACATGCCGAACATAGTCAGGCTCGAACTCAGCTCATTTATTATCGTATCAAGCTCTGAACGAGCTTTTTTCAAACCAAATCCCAAATAATTCACGAGCAGCTCTATTTAAAAAAATGTAATGGATTAATTATAAGTTAGGTTGAGAAAAATGAGAGTTTGGAAAATTTTGGGATCACTTATGTCACCTTTCCTAGACACAATTTTATTTTTCCTTGTGAATGAAGTAGTTGAAGAATGCAAAGGATTTCTGGTGTGGGTTGTGACAGTTTTCTTAACTTGTAGTCCACCATTGCAGTCAATAAAGCAATAAATATTGATAAAAAATAATAATAATTGACATTATGGGACATTTATTTATTTTGATTTGTTTTCAAGTCTTGAATTTCATCTTCTTTTTTTGAGATCAAAGCAATGTTTCTAACTTCTATTCAATTATTTTATTCACTAACTAGCACTATAGTACCACTTGTCTTCTTACATATTTTATGTGAGAATTAATGTTTCTTTGTCTTGGGATACTTTAGAATTAAATATAGAATGTAAGATGGTGAAGTTTGTTATGCAATTTTTTCATATATTTGTAAGTACTTATTCAAAATTTACACAAAAAGTAACTGCACCAATAAATGAAATCATGATAAATTATATAAAAAAAATGGCAGAAAATAAGATAGAAACTACACACATAGAGATTGAAATAATAATAATAGAACTAAATAATAAAATTAATAAAATCAAAGTAGGCTCAAAACTCATCAATAAGGATAATATTAAAGTTTGTAAATTATGTCAAAGGGTTATTTAACAAAAGGTACCTTTGAAGCTTGATATATTTCATTAAATGATTTTCTCTATAATTGCGCACGTGCATATATATATATATATAAGAAAAAATATACTATAATCAATAAATCATAGTAAGAAAAAATAACAAATTCCCTGTTTTTAGGGATAAAATATTTTAAATAAAATATATACCAAAATTATCTTTTAATCTACACTATTAATCTAAATAATTCAACAGTCGAAATTTATTTTTTAATTAACTCATACAAAAATATTTTCATTTGATCTCTTCCCTATATATATATATAAAGTTCTACAAATATTACTTTAATCTTGATTTCAAAATTTATACATATGTTTTAATAGGAAGAAATTAAATATTCAGCATAAGGTAATTTCTAATAAATTACAACAATTAACCAGTTAAGTAATTAATTAATGTTAGTAATTAAAAAGTGCTGCACATTAATTTATTTATTTACACTCGAAAAAGTACTTCTTAAATCCCAATCAAAGAGTAAAAAATTATAGTAATAAATTATTTACTTTTGATTAGTACCTCACAAAATAGAAAGAAAAAAAAAACAAAAACAAAAACAAATGGACCACTTTGATTGACTGTTTTTCGTATTTATGTATTTGTAACTAATGATTTTTGTTTTATTAAATTTTGCACTTATGTGAATTGGACATTACACATAAGGCTGAAAGTGATCAGAATCATGAAAAATATAGTACTACTTTAATTTGTTTTTATTAAAGATTATTTCTGGATTTCAATGATCCAATCGAGAAAATTAACACAAAATTAATTAGTTTAAACGCGTGAATATATCTAAATTAAATTAGAGTTAAAGTCAAAAGGAATTTTATAGAATCCCACATAAAATATGAATTGAGTTAAATGCCTTTCACAATAACTTATATTACAGCTTCCTAATTTTATGTTAATATAATAATAATTTTTAATAATCCAATAGTTATTAAACAATTAATTAAATAATTAATCCTCTAGTCACTAATTATTTTTTTTAAATACGTATAATAAACAAATTGATTTTTGATCTAATAATTAGTACTAGTATTTTTTAAAATAAAAATTTAAGTATACACAATGATTATGTGATTGTATATATTAAAAATATTGGATATTGAAACAAAAGGGGTTAATTGGGTGTGACAATTTGAGGTGGGCTACCATGTGAAAATATTTGCCAATTATTTATAAGTATTTGTGCACAATTTTCTTAGATTTATCTTGACAAAAAAGGCAAGCATATTTACACATGCATGAAAGGAGAAGACTTTTAAGGTGGATAATGTACAAATAATATAGGGGTGAATAGTGGGTCGGATTTGGACCAATCCGTTAGGATCGAAGATCTGAAATTTTTTTATATTGTGGACTGATTCGAATCGAGAAAATATTATATATATATTTATTATTAAAAATAAAAAATATATATTTTTTATTTGTATGGGTCGGTTCTGGGTCTAGCGTGTCTGATCGGGTCTAGACCCGAACCGACCCGATATTTTACCTGTCCTAAAAGAATGACCCAACCAAGACCGTTGCAATAGATGGATTGGTCCAGACCCAGACCGAACCCACCGGTCCGAATCAATTTTACGGGTCTAGTTTGAATTTGCTCGCCCCTAAAATAATATGCCAACCACAAGCTCTATAAGATAATGTACTTTCTAAAACAAAACAAAAATTCCCATACAATTTATATTAGTAAAACAAAAATTATTATTGGCTAAATACTATATCCAATATTAGGGTTTCAAATTGGACTCGAACTTTTGACATGGTATTCGAACTCAGATCATCAGGGGGTTTTTAACTTGGTTCGAGCTCAGCTCGTGAGATGCTTGCTAATATTATTTTCGAGCTTGAGTTTGGCTCGTTTGACATTCAAATTAATGGATTTCAAGCTCAGCTTCGTATACATTTTTTTATTTTAAAAAATTAATTGTTTTAGCTTGAAGCTCGATTGAAGACTCGATAGAAGGTTCATGAATATGCTCGTAGACAAACTAACTTGAACATGTTTGCAAACTTAACGAGCTGAATATTGTCATGATCGAGCTCGGCTTGATAAAAGTATCGAGCTCGAAAGCGGGCTCGCTTAACTCGTTTACTGTCAATTCAAGTTTTGAACAAACTCTCTTTGAGCCCAATCTCAAATAGATTGTGAGTAGATTTGTTTCTTTACAACTCTAACTATAACAAGGGTGTGAAGCTAAGTTTTGAGTTCGAGTTTTTCATGTCAGGATCTTTAAAAACTGAATATATTATCAATTTTAAATAAAAGTTAATTAAGAAGAGGTATACTAGAGATTATGAGTTTGGATATTTGTTGTATTTACTATTTAAGATGTTTATTAATTGAAATATTAAAAAAGTTAATTAGGGGTCCATATATAGAAGAAGAGGCATGTGAGGTAGGAGACCACTAAGGCTGGCTTTGTCTAATTTGTGGCCCCTTTTAGGCTTTACTTCTGCACCCCCAACCACTATCTCTTTCTTTTCTTTTTTTATTATTTTTATATTTTTTCTTCACTTCAAACATTGGTAATTTACTTAATATTAGCTTAGTTAAAATTTTCAAGAATTTGAGTGCTATTCAAGGATGTTCTATTAGAGAAGTAAAAAAGAAATCTCACATCTGGCTAATAGTAAAATTTTATACAATGAAAATATATTCATTGTTTTATGAGAAAAACACATATATGGTCATCATCATTCAATTTGTGTTTAATAATTTAATTATAATGAAAAATAAGAGGTTAATTACACTCCAAGTTCATAAATATGTTCAAATACTAAACCATGTGACATAAATTGCCAAGAAATAATGACAATCACCATATGCACCAAAAAAATATGTACTCCTACTTGTACCATAATTATAGCTACCATAATTTATGGGACCCAAATGGAAAAAAATAATAATATAATAGTACTCCTATTCTTGAAAATTATAATGGTATTTATTCATGTTAGGGTTTTTGGAGCCTAATTAATCAAAAGGGACCACTAATCCATTAATAAAAATTAAATTAATGTTGAAAAAATATGTAAGAAGATATTCCATTCACATATTCAAATAAGTTGGATTATATGTCATAAACTTTAATTATATGGTTGGAATTATGCTTATCCCTATTATTACTACATTAGAAAATATGTATACAATAAATAAGATTTGTATACTTCTTTAAATATTAACCAACTATGGTATCGAGTTGGTCTGAGTTAAATATGGTCATGCTCGAACTTTAGTTGTTTATATAGTAATTTAATGTGCTTATTTTTTTTGAACGATATGCTTCGTAAATAAATAATTTTAACAATCTCAATTCTAGAAGTGACGTTATTAAGTCAAGTTTCGAACAGGTGACCAAAAACTCTAACTCATTTCATTTGCAACTTCTTTCAACATGTCTTTTGTAAATTATTCAAGAACCAAGTTTAACTAATGGACTTAATGAACTATATCGAACCATCTTAGAGCTCCGATAAATTGACAAGTAGCTCAACTCATTTACAACTTATCTAATCACGTTCGATATAGATTTTCTCCATGTACATTAAAACTGTACTTGATTATTAATATATATATATATATATAACTTGCAAATGCAGAGACTAAATTCTAAAAAGAGAATATTACATTATTATTATTATTATTATTATTATTATTATTATATTAATTAATATTATATTATATGATTGTAAATCATCACGTGGTTTGTGCTGTGTTTGGGACTTTTTGTACCACGTTCTCCCACTTTACACCTGTGCAGTGTAAAAATGCTTCTGCCTACTTATGAAATCTATTCTGAAAAGCCAAGTAGCCAAACGCGCCCTCTATTGGCATGGCGCGGGCAAAATCGTAAATTCGCTGAGACAGCAACGTGGCAAAGACAACTGTTTTTGGTGCAAACTCACAAAAAACCGTTGGAAGCTGCGCCACAATTTTTGGGCATTTGATTTTGATAATTTCTCTTTTTAATAATAATGATCATTTATTTATTGGATAAATATTAATAAAGGATTATTCATTAATTTTTTATAATACATATTTATCAAGTATTTTTTTTAATTTTCGTATAAAAAAATAAATTGAGCGTTATTAATAGAATAAATAAAGTAGTATTACTTTTAATATATTGAGTAATAAGATATAATTTAATATTAATCGTATTTAAAATTTAGTATTAGGATATAATTTAATATTAATAAAATAAAAAAGAACAACACTTCTCATAACTCATGTAACTATATATGAATTATGGACACTGTCTTATTTTGTATAAAGGGTTGATAAAAATGTTTATAAATTGCGAACAAAATATTGAATTTTAAAATAAAAACTATCATAATTTTTGTTTTAATAAGGAATAAAAATAAATAATAATTTAATATTTTTCAACAATTTCATGGTTGATTACATGTACCCAATAATTATTTTTTATTCGAGCAAAATAAAAATTGAATCGGAATTGTAGGGAAATAGAAATGATAAAAAATCATTTTTTTGAGAAAAATATTAAATGAAAGGAAGAGGAAATTGTCTCCACTGAAACTGTATGGTCGACATTAGCTTATAAATGCAGTGGCCATTGACTGATTGTGACTTGCTACTCAATTTATTTTTTATAATAAACTCATAAGAGAATATAATACAATCAAAATATAAATGTATTTGTTTATAATAAACAAATTTTATTTTGAGTATAATTGACGTGTCCCATATTGTAGCAATAGTAGGGTGATAAATTATTAGAGCCAAGTTGAATACTAAGTAGCTCATGTTCAACTCGTAAAAATATTAGAGTTTTCAAATTTAGCTCGTTTGTTATTTGATAGTATTATTTTTAAATTTGAATTTGAGTTCGACTCATTTTATATTTTTATTAATGATATTTGAGCTCATTAAATTCTTAAATTTGTGTATATCATTACATGTATGTAGGCTTGTGTTTTGACTCAATTGAAGTCTCGCAAATAGACTCAAGCAACATGCTCGTAAATAAACATATTACTTCATCCGTCCGATCAAATTTGTGAGAACTTTTTTGTCGTTACTTTTAATAGGACAAATGGAGTAATAAATAATGTGTTAATGAAAATAATGAAAATAAGAATAACGTGAAAGTAGTTGTCATTGCAGTTACACACACTTACACACACAAAGCTTCTTCTTCTTCTTCCTTCTATAATGTACAGTTCTATTTCCCTCAACAACCCTTTACTATTACTACTCCTCTCTCTCTCTCCTCATTGCAATTTTTTTTTTTGCATATAGTAACAATCTACTTGGCTGCTTCTCCCTCTCTCTCTAGTTGCAGCATCATTTTCTGCTCTAACAAAATTCTCTTTCTGCCTTTCACCCTTCACTTCACTTCTCTGTGAAAAAATAATTCTCCTAACTGTTTCTCAGAGTACATTTTGGAATCTATTTCCTTTTGGGAGCTCCCCAATTTAATATATAAAATAAATCTGCTTTTCTTCATCCCTAGTCAAAGCTCGAAATGGAAGCCAATTCCAGTGGGGAAGATTGTTGTGTGAAAGTGGCGGTTCATATTAGGCCTCTCATAGGGGACGAGAGGCTTCAGGGATGTAAGGATTGCGTCACAGTACAACCCGGGAAGCCTCAGGTACTCCCCGCACTCCGCAATGTGATGTTGGGTTTTTGCTGCAGACTGCTTCATGATTTTTGCTGCTTTGGATTCGATTTTTTTTTTCTCTGCGAGGATTGTTGTTTGGGAGAAGATCTGACCTTTGGGCCAGTTTTGATTTAGTAGCATTGTAGGCTTTTGGGATTTGTGGAGGCCATGCATGTTCGATTTTGAGTTGCAGTTTTTGGTTGATCTGAGTTTTTGGTGATTCCAGAGCATCATCTTTTTTGATCTATCAATTGGATTTTCTTTTTTAGAGAAGATTTGAAGCTAGATTTTGTGCTTGAGAGTAGAGATTTTGAGATGGGTCGGTGATTTTCTACTAATTTGGGAGGAACTTTAATTTAGTAAAGTGAATCTCTGCTTGGTTTTCTCTACCAGTGGGCAGTGTTCCAAAATTGACCTTCTTGCTGATTTCATTCCCAATTTGTCATTTTTCTGAACCACACATTTTGTATTTGCATCTATAATTTTTTGGTTTTCTTTTTTGCTTGTTCAGATAGGTGAATTGTGTGTTGCATTCTTACAAATTATTGCTACTCTTATTGTTGCATCGCTGTCATGGGTACTTTTGTTTCTTTTCTTGTTAATATTGGTTATGGCTGTGATTCAGGTGCAAATTGGGACCCATTCATTTACATTCGATCATGTTTATGGTAGTAGTGGCTCCCTCTCGACTGCAATGTACGAAGAGTGCGTTGCACCGTTGGTTGATGGCTTGTTTCAAGGATATAATGCTACGGTTCTTGCGTATGGACAGGTGCAGCTGTAAATTTATGAATAGTTAATGCAAAAAACAGCAGTTGATGTGTATGTATCTCAAAGAAATGAATTTTCAATTTGGCGCAGACGGGGTCGGGAAAAACGTACACGATGGGCACTAGTCTCAAAGATGGAGTGCATACTGGACTCATTCCCAAAGCCATGAATGCTTTATTCAGCAGAATAGAAACGCTGAAGCATGAAATTGAATTCCAGTTAAATGTTTCCTTCATTGAGGTTCGTTCTATTGCCTCTTTTTCTTTTTCTTATTTTATAAACTTATGGGCTATCATCCATTACATGCAGTGTTTATAATTCAAAAGTAAAAGTGAATGATTTTTTCTTATACTGTTTTTGTATTTGAACAATTGAAGATTCATAAAGAAGAAGTAAGAGACCTGCTCGATCCCAGTTGCACTAACAGACAAGATATAGCAAATGGAAACACTTCGAAAGTGACTAGCCCTGGGAAACCTCCAATACAAATTCGTGAAACATCGAATGGTGTAATTACACTTGCAGGATCTACCGAACGCAGTGTCAAGTCACTAAAAGAAATGGCTGATTGCCTGGAGCAAGGATCACTAAGCAGGGCAACAGGGAGTACAAACATGAACAACCAGTCAAGGTTGGTAATGCAATGCCAATAATCTTTGTTAATATCTTTCCAAATAAACTTGACAAGATGAACTTCGAACATCTCCTGTGAACTTACAAGCTGCAAGTAAGATTCTATTTTTAATTCGCTCATCTGGAGAATATATTAATTAAAAAAATATGTGTAGATCCTTAGCTCTACCGAGAAATATAAGATCAAGAAAATCCATCTATGACTAGAATTTGGTTTAAACGATTAATACAGTGTCCATTTGAGTGGAGGGTCAGTACAACTTCTGCAGAAGAAGTTTTGAATTATCTGCTACTAATTCTTGACCTTTTATAAATTTATGGCTGGCAATGGCCCCTTGATAATTTCATTATACTGCTCCACTTTTTTGCTTCCTTATTCTTACATTATACTGGTAAAAGTTCAAATATTCTGTCTTTGCTGGAGAAACCTAGTTTGCATAATATATTTGGACATCGCATGCCATCTGTGATGCTCGGACTCGCCAAAATGGAGGAGTACCCGTATCCGACACCCGTACCCAAGTCGCCGCACCCGTATCCTAATTTCGGATCCTTATTGGCTGTGTCCACGTATCCTAAATTTAAAAAACGTGCGAGTCCAACACGTATCTCCATACCCGTATCCGACACCCGTACCCGAGTCCGAGCAACATAGCATGCCATCTTCACCTACATAGTTTCCTCCGTCTAGATATGTTTCAGTCAACTGAATGTGATATTCCTCTTTTCTTTCAGCCGATCTCATGCCATCTTCACCATCACAGTGGAGCAGATGCGTAAACTTCATCCTGGTAATCATAATGACAGCAATTTGAATGACTGCATGACAGAAGAGTATCTCTGTGCAAAGTTGCATTTGGTGGATCTTGCTGGATCAGAGCGAGCGAAGAGAACAGGATCTGATGGTCTACGTTTTAAAGAAGGTAAGGCAAAGTATTCTTGCTGTTGATTCTCTAATCTTCTCTCATTCCAAAGATTTATAACACCTAATTGCACAGGTGTTCACATTAACAAGGGGCTTCTTGCCCTTGGCAATGTTATAAGTGCACTTGGCGATGACAAAAAGAGAAAGGAAGGTCTTCATGTACCATATCGTGACAGTAAACTTACCCGACTATTACAGGTTTGACACCGATTCGTTGATCATAGGAGTTTTCAATTCACAATGTAGAAAGCCCGCGTATCAATTGAAATATTTCTGTAAAATATTTTTATAGATCTCTTTGTTACAAAGCAATTGTTATTGTTTCAAAGTATAAATCCTTTGGGTTTTGTCAGGATTCTCTTGGTGGCAACAGCAGAACAGTAATGATAGGTATTTACTTATCTAGCTTCAAACATATATTTTAGGAGATTGCAATGACAACTAGAAGATTACAAAGTTCATTTTCTTATTCTTTGTACTCATTATATCCAGCATGCATTAGTCCTGCTGACATAAATGCTGAAGAAACTCTGAACACGCTGAAATACGCCAATCGTGCACGGAATATCCAGAACAAACCTATTGTAAGTTATTAGAGTGTTTGCTTGATTTTTCTCCTAGTTAAGCATGGAATTTCCCTTTTGTTCACTTTTATCTTAATTTCCTTTTATTGAGATCGATTTTTTACTTGATGAAACAGGTGAACAGAGACCCCATATCAAATGAAATGCTGAAGATGCGTCAGCAATTGGAATTTCTGCAAGCTGAACTTTGTGCCCGTGGTGGAGGCGTTTCGTTTGATGAAATACAGGTAAATTCGAGGTTTCATAATATTGTTCCCAGTTGAACAAATCTTCTTTCAAGTGATCCATTGAAAGCTACAAAAGATACTTGTGAATTGTTATAAGACATTATTATGCAGGTTCTTAAGGAGAGAATTTCTTGGTTGGAGGCTACTAATGAGGAACTGTGTCGGGAACTTAATGAGTTTCGTAGCGGAGATGGTTCGGTTGAGCAATACAAGGACAGTGTTAAAGTAAGTTACTATATCTCATCGGCAACATAAGTCTGAAAGAGCACATATATTTGTAGTATGACATTCTAACACTAAAGAAACTACCATTTGGTAGGTTGCAACCAATGGTGCCATGAAAAGTGAAGGTCTTAAAAGGGGACTGCAAAGTATTGAGTCGTGCGACTACCAGATGAGTGAAAGCAGTATGTTTCTCTATACTGAGATAGGCCTCCTACTTAGTGTTCCGATAGTAGAGTAATGAATCAGGCTTCACTAAAGTTCTCTCTTTTTTATCCGAGAGATCTCTAATTATAAAAATATTCTTGATTCTCTCATATCTTACAAAATGTGATTTGGGGTATCCACTTATCCATGTTTTATAGGTGATTCTGGAGATATTGATGAAGATACAGCAAAGGAATTGGAACATACATATTTGCAGAATACTATGGATAAAGAGTTGAATGAATTAAATCGACAATTGGAGAAGAAAGAGGTACTCTATATACTCTCAAATGCAAATGCAAATATCCTTTAGTTGTTCCCATTTCTACTGAACAAGTACCTGCCAAATCATGTTTAATTTGGCAGTCGGAGATGAAACTTGTTGGAGGATATGACACCACTGCTCTTAAGCAACACTTTGGGAAGAAACTACTGGAACTTGAAGAGGAAAAGAGAACTGTGCAGGTATTCTTTTATATAACAATTGGATAAATGTCGAAAAAGAAAAAAAAATCATCGTTGAATTCTCATCTTCACCTATTTATTGTTGCAGCTGGAGAGGGATCGACTGTTGGCAGAAGTTGAAAACCTTTCTGCTAATACTGATGGACATGCACAAAAAATGCAAGATGTCCATTCACAGAAACTAAAACTTCTTGAATCTCAGGTTTTACTATTTTTCTTTTTACCTCGTATATTCCGACTTGCAATTGATCTTCCAAGATATATTGTTCAAATTATTTTTTATTTTTATTTCTTCGTCACCAGATACAAGATCTTAAGAAGAAACAAGAGAATCAGGTGCAGCTCTTAAAACAGAAACAGAAGAGTGATGAAGCCGCCAAAAAGTTACAAGATGAAATACAATGCATCAAGGCACAAAAGGTTAAATTTTATTTCACCTTTTCTATATATTTTCCACTTTACAGTCATGTAAGTTTCTGATGGCACGCTGCTCTTGTAGGTCCAACTGCAAAACAAGATAAAGCAAGAAGCTGAACAGTTTCGACACTGGAAAGCATCTCGAGAGAAGGAACTACTACAGGTGAATTATGCTTATAATGATTTCCTTATGAAATGGTATAAACAGCATTTTTGTAACAAAATGAACCAAATGAGAAGAAGGATTCGTTTTTGAATACGATACTTATGTCCTTTTCAGTTTTCATCCATCAAATAGTTAATTCTGGGACATTTTATTATCTGGTTCAATCCCTTTTACTGAGTTTTAATTTGGCTGTTTGTATGCAGTTGAGGAAGGAAGGAAGAAGAAACGAGTATGAAAGGCATAAATTGCAAGCACTGAACCAGCGCCAGAAAATGGTGACAATCTTACCTATGTTTGTGGCTGAACTTCTAGTTTCATGTTTTTTGAGGAGAAGGAGATTACCACATGCATTTAGTTACAGGACTACTTTGGTTGGAAGCAACTAAAGGAAGATATGTATTAAATGAAACATATTATATTTATTCAGGTTCTTCAGAGGAAGACTGAGGAAGCTGCAATGGCTACCAAGAGGTTGAAAGAATTGCTAGAAGCACGTAAATCTTCAGCTCGTGAAACCTCCGGTAGGTGCTGTTTGTTGGTTAACATACTAGCAAGTCTATCATACTATCATTCTATTTCTTCCTTTTTTTTCCCTCTTTAAGTTACACAATGATGTATTTTAAGTTGCCAACTGACAATTGTGATAGAGATTGATTTTAGACTCAATTATTCTATCAATGGTTTACCTAAAGAAAAGTTTTATGTACTCACATTGCTTTGCTTTTCCAGTGACCACCAACGGGAATGGAGTTAATGGGCAGGTAAATGCCTTACTGATCCTCATGCTTAAGATGCCATGTCTTTTCCACCTATTTGATTAAACCAAGTAATCATAATTTAAAATTTACAGAGCAACGAAAAGTCCTTGCAGCGATGGCTTGAGCATGAGCTTGAAGTTATGGTCAATGTTCATGAAGTTCGTTATGAGTACGAGAAGCAAAGTGAAGTGTACGTAATATTTAGACTGTGTTTTATTAGTCTGGGGGTACCTTTATCTGCATTCCCTTGTACGAATCCTACCCTAAATATCTCTGTAAATTCTTGTGGGCACATATGCAGACGAGCTGCGTTGGCAGAAGAGTTGGCTGTTTTGAGACAAGTTGATGAATTTGCTTCAAAGGGTGTCAGCCCTCCTAGAGGGAAAAATGGGCTTTCTAGGTAAGTTTATCTCATTAGTCATATACATACGAACATAATATTCCCATACTAAAAGATTAGCATATGCATCTGCATCTTGAATCACTATCCATACATACAAACTCGCCTTACTTAATCTTCTGTTCTTTCATTTTCAGGGCATCTTCAATGTCACCAAATGCAAGAATGTCACGAATTGCTTCTCTTGAAAGCATGTTGAGTATTTCATCAAATTCACTTGTTGCAATGGCTTCACAGCTTTCAGAAGCAGAAGAACGAGAACGAGGTGTTGTTAGTCGTGGGCGCTGGAATCAACTACGCTCTATGGGAGAGGCAAAAGGCCTGCTCCAGATTATGTTCAATCATCTTGGTGATGCAAGGTAGGCATCATAGATGGTTTTACAGTAAAAATTTCCAGATTTTTTTTCTGTCTGGTTCTTTAAGGCTTTCGGGAAGAATACACCCGCTTTCATCTAAGTACAGTAATATAAGATAAGCACTCCATTTCTCTTTCATGTTGTGTGTTGAAGCTCATTGGTCGTCCCGCACCTATCTTTTTTCAGATGAAATAACAATTTAAGAACATAAAACAATGACTGATTATTTTAAAAACTAGCCGAGCCTTGGAACTAAGTCATAATCTGCCATCAACAGGTGCGAACTGTGGGAAAAAGATATGGAAATCAAAGAGATGAAAGAGCAAATGAAGGAACTTGTGGGGTTACTGCGACAAAGTGAAGTCAGAAGGAAAGAAATGGATAAGGAGCTAAAATTGAGAGAGCAATCTGCTGCTACTGCATTGTCGACACCACCATCATCGGTACGATTGGTTTTTCACTTTATATTAACATTTTCTGCTTTCGTTATATATACGGGTGTCTTGACTTTTCTGCTGCTACAGGGCAACACTCTTAAACACATTGCTCATGACATGAGTGGTCCGTTGTCTCCAATTCCAATACCAGCACAGAAGCAACTCAAATATACAGCGGGAATTGCTAATGGCTCGTGTAGAGACTCCGCAGCATTCATGGACCAGACACGGAAGGTTCAATTGATCTTCCCTCGATTTTCTGTTGCTGCATAACTATCTCTCATTGGCTTATACTGAGTTTTTGGTAAGTCCAGATGGTGCCTATGGGTCAGTTATCGATGAAGAAGTTAGCCCTTGTTGGACATGGTGGGAAATTGTGGAGATGGAAGAGGAGCCATCACCAATGGCTGTTACAGTTCAAATGGAAGTGGCAAAAACCATGGAAACTCTCAGAACTAATTAGACACAGCGATGAAACAATCATGAGATCCAGGCCACGTCCACACGCTATTTCTGATATTATGTACAGAAACGGTCACTAGCTTATACATATGTCAGTACTGTATAGCCTTTACTCACTCCAGCTCCCAAGTGATCGTCCAGGGAAATACATGGAATAAGTGCAGGTGAGTCCATTAAATGCATTATACCTCTTCTATTTGATGCATAACGAGATCATGATAACCATACACTTATGACATGCACTTACTTATATGTTATATCTGAAAGGTCAATTACTTGTTGCCTCTTTCATATCTGAACATGTGCACATATTCCCAAAGAATGCGAGTTTCGATGCATCTCTTAACAGATAGCCTAAAGAGCATTTCATATTTCAATCGAGTTTTTCTTGTGTTTAGCTGATCAAGAGGGTATCCAAGATTTTACAGTATATATTCTTGGAAATGGCATGATCAACTTAAAAGGAACACCCTAAAAAAATGCCCAAAGCGTAGAGCTAGATATAAGCTGTTACTCCATCCTTGATTAACTTTTGCAAATAAGATTTAGGTAGGGGACCGGGTACTAAACATCAACGTATTTTTGCAGGAGTTAACATTTCCTTATTCTTTTGTTCTTATATTTTTGCAGGAGCTACAATTCTTGTCCTATTTTCTTGACTTAATTCTGCAATAAAACAAATGCAGGTTGAGGTATAAGTGGCAGCTGGAGAATTCTGTCTGTAGTGTAGTGTATCGATAGAGATATATATATGAAGTTTATGGAGTTTTGTAGTTACAAGTCTCATCAGTCGAACCTCGAGGGAGTCGTTCACCTCGGTGATACAGCAGAGGACTGCGTTTCCATCGAGGAATTCCGGTGCACCAGAGATGGATTTTATTTTGGGCCTTCTGGTAGTCTTCATTGTTGTATATACTTGTTCAAAGTTGATCATGAATTTAGTGGTTGTGATTTTCTCTTTTCCTGCAGGGGTTTGTTTCTGTTTTTGTTTCTTTAATTCTGGCTAATTAGCCTCTTTTGTATATTGTGTGTAAGCACAATATTGGTTTTGCTTAGAAAGTAGTGGTCAGTCAGTTATAATACTTAGACAGACTCAGCTGTAGATATACTTTTGGATTGTGATTATTTGTTGTATATTTTGTGGGTTTTCACGACTTACCATCTTCATTTATTTTTAAACGGTAAATATTAATTTATAACACTTAAATTTAATATTCAAAATTGGCCTTTTCAATTTGCTCTAGAAAAACTATTTAAACCTTATAAAGGAATATACTTAAACTATACATAATTACAATTAGACACACGAAAATGTTACCAGCTTCAATTAATTATATACTTAAACTTAACAATTATAATATCAAACTATCACAAAATCGCTAAATGTATCCAAAAATTAATTTAGATGCAAGTGAATTTTGAGACAACTATATTAATTATGTATTCTTCGAGTGTTTAATGGCAATTATGTATGTGACATTTCCATTAAATGTCAATAACACATATCCTAACTGTGCTAATTTTCAGTCTCAAAAAAATTTGTACTTTTATAACCAAGCAACTTAAATAATTCAGCACATGCAACAACTGAAACAAGAAACATCAAATAGTTTTGCATTCTCTATTATTTATCATCCTGTAAATCAGTTTCATGATGCACAGTTGAAAGATACAAAGGTAATATTTCACAGAAATGGTTTACCAAATTCATCGGCACCCCCCTCATCCTGCTCAAGAACCCGCCTCCCGAGCCAGTCGAAACGCTAGGGAGTCGTAATATACAACATGAACGGCGCGTGCATCTGCAGAAACAAAACAAGAGCCAAAACACGACAACACGAAAAAGAGGTGCATAACTAACTCAGGCTTTATAACACCAGAATGCGTCGTGCTCCTCTCTACGGAGATTGCTAACTAGGCCCCCACACTTCAAACAGACGAAGCTGCTCCCGTCAGAGAACGCGTCGAGCATGACCTGCTTCCTACCTGTCTCAGCAAGGATTGACCTTTCTTGAGGATCAGGTTGGATTGGCTCCTCGCTAGTCTTTTGTTGTGAGATTTCGGGCTGCAAAGGGATAGCCTCCGCAATTGCACATTCAGCGAAAAGTGATGCTAACTCGTCAGCAGCAGAACTAGCATGGATTTTATTCCTGTATAGCTCTTGAGCACGATTCAGACCTTGGGATACAGCTATGTCCCCACCTTGTATTTTCATGGCCATTATTACCTATAAACAAAATCAGTCAGTTCAAGGATGGCATATTCTTCAAATTAACAAATGGTTAAGCAAAATGTAAAATTTTCAAATACACTTCCCAAGCATGCACGATGAGCAAGAGTGAAAAAACAGAATAAGAAAATCATCCTAGAACTTTGGAAAAATTAACATTAACAAATTGCAGTTCAAGTTAACAGCCACCTAGGCTCCCACTCATTTTCTGTCAGTCGGAAAGGAGATGAATATGATGCATGCTTTAATACTATTAAGCTCTAAGGGTTGGAACTCGAAATGATGGATTGAACACAGAGTTCAGTCTTGGACTGATTTTCTAAATGCATGATGCATCATTCAACTAACATACACATGCATCCTCATTTCATCCCCATCTATATGTTTACACGGCTAATGCCAACCTCACCATCCTCTCATCACAACAAACCTTCATTCAATGACACAGTTCAGCCTAGTGCATGGCGATATGAACAATTGTGTGTTTGTTATGCAATCGGAGAGTGAAACCTTTAGCTCTAAGAGAAAGCACACATCATGCAATAAAATTGAAGAATTTACAGGCATGGTTTAACATGGCATACTTGTAAGCTTTATAAACTAAGGTCGAGTTAACGCTTTCCTTTAAATAAAAAGTCAATCAAAACAAATATTCATCAACTTGAGCGTAAGAGCTCTATATGATTACAAGGTAATGCCTTTGAACTTAAACCTCACAAAAAGAATGAAACTTATTGTCAAACACATTCAACGAAGAAGTGATGCAAGAAGGAATTAAGAAAATGAAAACTTGGATCCTATATGAGTATCAAATGCCTCCAATTTGTGAACACCAACAATATATTCTGTTAATATCCTCAAATAAACTTCTATCCAAATCCAATAACCAAAAGCAAGAACTTACTTTTCACAATTAGTCAAGAACTAACATCCAAATCCAATTACCAAAAGCAATAACTTACTTTTCACAATTTGTCGAGAACTAACATAACTTCAGACTCAAACGCCACCAAAAATTCAGATACAATGACAAAAAACAAATAACGACATCTCTTTATGTTCGACATCAGCTGCATCACTAGCTAGTCCAATGATTAGTTGATTACCAGAAAGCATCACAGAGAAAATCCACAAATCCTTTTCGCGAAAGGAAACGTGAACGAGAAAGCAAATTACAACAATCGAACTGATCAAAACTGTAAGCAGACATGCCAAAGGTGGTTGATAATCACTAGCACCCAAAATTTCAAAATTAAGCAAAAATTAACGAACAATCAAAGAAAATGAAAGCAGAAAACAACGAAAAATACCGCTTCGAGAGCCTGGGAAGGCTTCCCTTCATTAATGAGCTTGCGAGCCATTGCCAGCAAATTCCTGATATCGGTAGGGTCAGAAGCGGCGCCGACCTCGCGCGGCGGAGCGGAGACCTCCGCCTCCATCATGTCGGCGTCGCCGCCGCTCATGGCATTACAGTTCAGTTTCTCGATTTCTCCTTTGCTTTTTCGCAGTAATATTTCTTTTGTTATTATTTTTTCCTTTTTCAGTTAAATTTGTTTAGCGATTAATCGAAAGCAGATGCTTCCAGTAAATTCCGTTTTCGGTTTGATTCTAATTTTAATGCTTTATGCAGAATATGGGCTTATTGGATCCATCGTGTAATTGGGCCGGCCCAATGAAAAATAATTAATTAAATAGGAGATTATTAAAAGGAAAATAAAATTAGAGAGGCTTGTTTTGTTAAATTATTGAAAATATGTGATTTTTTAGTTTTTTATTTTACTATGAAAAATGTATATTTTTATGGGGAAACCGTGATTTTATGGTTCAAACTTTTACTCTTATAGTGATTTTATAGTTTCATCATGCAATAGGCTCAATTGAGTCGAGCCAAGTTGAATATTAGTGATTTTACACTTTAGCTCGGTTCAATTTGTCTCGAATTCAACTTAAACTTTTAACATGTTATTCGAGTTTAGTTAGTGTTTTACTTGATATTATTATTTTCGAGTTTGGCTCGTTCAATATTCTTATTAATAGTTTTCGAATTTGAGCTCGAGCTCGTATAATTTTTATATTAACAAATTAGTTATTGTAGTTTGAAGTTCGAATGAAAGCTTGCAAACATGCTCGTGAATAACAGAGCTTGAACATATTCGTAGACTCAACGATTTAAATATTGTCTGGCTCGAGTTTGAGCTTAAACTCAAACAAGAAGTTGATTTTGATTTTGATTTTGATAAATGCAAATGTTTTCTTAATCTCGAAACTAAGTCATAAGTCATATTACGTTGATCAAAATTGATTTACTGGCCACTAAAATGATCTTCTTCATTCCAAAATTTGCCAAATCATATTTTACTTGGTGTTAATATTCAAAATAATAATAATAAAGTAGTGAAAAATAAATACAATTCACAAGTTTAATAAAAGTAAAATTTAAATATTTTTAATATGATTTATTAAAAAATAACTAAATTTTGTCCTCCTCTAAATTCGGGCCTCAATTTTATTTTTTATTAAAATTTTTAGATAGTCTTTTATTTTCATATTAAATTTTCTCTCATTTTTTTCCTTCCTTCTCTCAACTCTTTTCACGTAATAATTGTTGGAATCGAACAATCTGTATTAAATTAATGGAATCCAACAATTTATATTACAAGAGTATTGTATTAAAACAGAAAGTACCCAAATTTGTTGTATTTACATGCTAATATTGTCCCTAATATTGACGTTGGAATGTGTGATGTACTATTATAAATTTAGGAAAGATCGACGAAACTACCAAATTCTTGTTTGTATATTGATTAAAATCAAAATAACTACACAACAAGGTTAATTATATTATACTAACGTGTATCAACTACAAAAATATGATATTTATAGGATCGAATTATCTAATATATATACTTCCTCCGTCCATGAAACAAGTTTCTAATTTGTCATTTTCGTCTCTCCACAAAACATCTTCCTACTTTAAACTTTCCATTTATGGTAATGGACCCACCACACTCTCTACACACAACTCAATTTAATATAATACTTAAGTGAAACTCATATTCCACTCACTAAATATCATATAAAAGTCAAAAGCACTACATTAAAACTCGTACCGAGTCAAACTAGGAACTTTTTTCATGGACGGAGGGAGTATATGGAAAATTTGATATAATATCCACATCGTTCATTCCCAAGCACGACTCAATTACATCAGCCAATCAAATTGCATGATCCATGAAGTGGGGACCACTTTGACCGTTCAGGTTCTAGTTTAAGAAGTTACAAAGATTGTGGTCTGAATGGGTTTTGTTAGAACTTAGAATTGCAATCTTATTGATTTTCTAGTTTTATTATTCAGAAATAGTAATCGAAATAGTTTTATTATTCAGTGTTTTATGTTAGAATCGTAATTAAACTGTTTGGCTCTATGCTTTCGTCATTCAAAAATCATAATCGAAATATGATAGTCATGTTTCACGGCTCAAAAGGTTAAGATTTCTGTTATAATCGTAATCGAACTATCAGTTCTCCAATTTCATCATCGAGAAATCGTGATCAGAGTGCGGTTGTCATGGTTCATCGTTGGGAGTCGAAATTTTCTAAGTCGGCTTTGATTCCAAATTATCGACTTTGCTTTTTGGGCGCTAGTTGATTTTGAAAATGCCTTAAAATATGTATTTTACATGAATGATAAAGGTAAATTGTAGTAATATTATAAATTCATAAATCATAAATTAAAAAAATGTAAGATAAAATTCAATCTTTGATAGAAAAAAAATTATTTTTGAAAAATTGTGACTTCACAGTTTTATATTATCCTCTATACGATTATGATTCAGACATGAACCGTCGAAAAACGTTTCCATTCTGATTCTTTTGAAAATATTGAGTATTTATTTTGTCATTTCACTAGTAGTATGTTTGTCTTTAGAATATTTTAAGGGGAGGTAGGAATTTGAAAATATCAAAGTCGGTTTTTATTCTGAAATATGTTTGTTTGAATATATTTTTTTTTTATTAAAACGTCACTCTCTATTATTTATTATCAAAATTTTAGTTAGGTATTGTTATATTAAATGTAGTTTGCCCACAACCAATTAATTTTTGGATCTAAATATATTTATCTTGATCTCTTTTGCCCACAACTGGGCCCACAAGGGGACTTTATATATTTTGGTTACTTACACGCCTAAATAATGTCTTGAGATAATATAGATCACATCACTAAAATACTAAATAAAAAGAAAGTACTTGATAAAATACTTTACATTAAACAAACAAAAAAAAAACTTAATGTGTACATATATAACTATTGTTTCATCCACAATCAACATACACTCTTTCTAAAGTATAGTATTCCCCAACTTCATAACCAAAATGTAAATAATAAATTCGATTTCATCAACACGCACGATGTATGTATCATTTTGTCATAGTGAAAGTTGTATATATAAGCCGATTGAACAACATTATTGTACTCCCTCCGTCCCACCTTAAATGTCCCATAACTTTTCGCACCGCAAACCAAGACAACTTTAATTTAACACTTTAATTCCTATCTACCCACTTTCCTCTCTCTCCAACTACCTTACTTTTTCCTTATTTTCCACCCAAAAGTGGAAATGGGACATCCAGCTGGGACGTCCCAAAATGGAAATTGAGACATCTCAGCTGGGACGGAGGGAGTATAAATTAAAACTTTGTATACAAATCACACTATTCTTTTCATTATTGCGCGATATATTATAAATACTGCGTAAGGATATGTCATATACTCGAAACCCGAAAGAAACATAGAATTTAAGAGAGATAGGGTTAGATGGGACATGAATAAGGTATGGGTAGGCATGTCAAATGGGCGGGTAAAATCGGGACCGGAACCGTTAAATTAGATACGGTTCTAGAATCGGAATCGAACCGTTAAATATCAGATCTGGACCCGGACCCGGACCGTTAATTAATATATTAATGGTTCCGGTCCGGGAGAATACTCATGGGTATTATTGGGTATGGGTTACCCATGGGTCTCACTATGTTTTATTTATATAATTATTTTAATCACCAATTCGTTAAAACGAATCCGGATTCTAAATAAATTAATTAAATATAAAATATTTAATAATGAAATTGCACTCTTATTTTATGTAACCATTATTAAAAAATCACTTAAATATCATAATTATTTTATGACTTATATGTGTTTATTGTTTTAGTACATTTATTATTGAATTATGACGTATAGAGTGTTCGTCTATGATCAAGGATGTAACACGAAATATTATAAAATATTATTTTTTAAGATAAAAAAAAAATTGAAGAAAAAAAAATGAAAAAAAAATTGGAAAAAAAAATGATCGGGCCGGATCGGACTAGAACTGGAATCGTACCTTACGGGTCGGGCCAGTTCTGGACCGATCATGAGCAGGTTTGTACGGGTCCAGAACCGGAATCGGAACCATAACATTAAAATGAGCGGGTTTTGACCGGTTTCGGTTTCGGTCCGGGTAAAACCCACTCATTGACAAGACTAGGTATTGAGAGAAGATGTGGACTACATAATCACACTTCACCACATGTGTGAAACAAAACGTGGCATACTATACATCAATGAACAAAGGGTTGTTTCTTGATTAAGGAAAACTAGGCCTTTTAATGTAGTCAATGCTAATAAATTTACACAAATAATTATAATAATATCTTTGTCAGTTTCTTGTACTAATTGATAAGCAACACACTAAAAAATATCTTTTGATTTAATTAAATAATGCATTATTGAAATTAATAGGATTCCTTTTAGAAAGAAAAATCTCAAGAATCTTGCTTGTTTGGATAACACACAAATCACCCTTTTCACTGTCAAAAGAGAAAAAAAAACAAAGCATACGGAGTAATATTTTTTGGAACTTGTTTTAATTCATTCGACTATTTTTAAATAAAATGATATTTTTTCGTTTATAAATTTATTATCCACTTTAACTTTGACATGTGTTTTTTTAAAATAATTCAACTTAAGGTGTATTGTGCATTGAATAAAATTTAAATTTTGTTTAATTTATTATATTTAATTAAGTTGTATATAAAAATGGTAGAATTGATTTATCTAAAATGAAAATAAAATAAAATCAGATAGCGGATTCATAAACGAGAGAATAATAAATAATCATGAAATTACTACTTGAAATGGCTAAAAATAATCGGAAAAAAATGAACTAAATGAAAACTTTTTGTATTTAGTATAAATTTAAAGTTATTATGAAAAACAGAAATTTGAGAATTAAATTAATAAAAATGATTTTTTAGATAATTATTGGTTTTTACACTACAAAAAAACGTGAAACTGGCGACGGAGGGGACGACGGACTGGCGACGGATATCACCAAAAATAGTTAACGACGGACTGACGACTGTTTTTTTGGCGCGATAGTTGGCGCCATAGGTAACGACGCATTTGACGACGGACTTGTCCGTCGTCAGGTTTTTTATTTTTTATTTTTAATTAAATACTAACGACGGACTATATATTCCGTCGTCCGAAAGCCTAACGACGAACAAAATACAGACGGACATGATCCATCGTCAGTCTGTCGTTAGGCCTCATGGATGACGGATTTCGAGGCCTAACGACGGAAAATTCCGTCGCCTGTGGCCCTTTTTTTGTTGTGTTATTTTGTTTTTTCTCATAGTTACCATTTTTGTGAGGAGCTGCATGTGAGATGTAATTCCTTTAAGGATAACACAAAGCTTTTAAGTACGATTATTAATGAAGTGTAAAAGTGATAAAATGATAAATGAATTGTGTCAATTTTAGTGGAATGTCCGAATAAGAAAATAAGAGAATTATGACAAGTTTTATATGATTAAATTAAACAGGGGATAATATAAATAGTAATATTAGTAGTAATTATTGGCACAAATCAAACCAAACACGCCGTTAAGATTAGAAATATTATTGTACGCAGTGGCCCACCATTGGCCGTATACCATTTGTCTACTCTCCTACTTTCATTTTCGCCCAATCAAATCTCTCCACCTCACCCTCAAGACAACTAAATCCCCACCACCAAAATTACTACACGCACTCCAAATTTCTGCTACTCAACCTCGCTACAAATCCAGAATTTAGGGCGCTCATAGCAATTCTGGAGTGCGCCTATCAATACTCAAAATATCAATCTTTAATTAAAGTAAAATAATAACTAAAAACGAAAAAAATCCGCTTTCTGCAATTATATAACCTTCTCTCCTTCTCCACTTCGACTTCAAGTGTTCAACCATGGCTTCTCTTTCTTCTTCAACGCGCGCTCTCCTAGTTCTCTTCGTTTCTCTCTTTATTTTCTCCGTAGGAGCCTGGGCTTCCGACATGTCCATTATTTCCTACGGCGAGCGCTCCGACGACGAGGTGAGGTCGCTGCACTCGGCGTGGATGGCGGAGCACGGGAAATCGTACAACGCCCTGGGGGAGAGCGAGAGGAGGTTCGAGATCTTCAAGGAGAACTTGCGCTACATCGACGAGCAGAACGCGCTGCCGAACAGGAGCTTCAAGCTCGGGCCGAACCGGTTCGCGGATCTCACCAACGACGAGTACCGGAAGTCCTTCCTCGGCACCAGACCTGATCCCAGCCGTCGATTTTCGAGGATGAAGAGCGATCGGTACACGCCGAACGTCGGCGATAGCTTGCCTGACTCCGTTGACTGGAGAGAGAAAGGCGCCGTCGTGGCGGTCAAAGACCAAGGCAGCTGCGGTAATCTCTCTCTCTTTCGCACACACATAAACACACACTCACTGTTAGTTTTTTCGCTGCAGCTTTGACTTTTCTAGATGACTGATGAATTTACTGTATATGTTGATTGAGTTCAAAATCGATGAAATTGATTATTGATCTATTCATCTTCACGAAAGTTCTGGACTAATTAAAGTTTTGATTTTTCCTTCAATTAAATCTTATGATACAGTTACATTGGAATTCCTTTTTTCTAGGATTTATGTCTGTTTTGTAGATTTAATTAAACGGTAACTTTAAGCTGTAAAGGAAATTATTTACTTCTCTTCTCTAGTAGTGGATTAGTTGCTATGGCTCATTGAATTGCAGATGAACTTTCCTATCCAATTTAATACTATGTGAATGGTGGTGGATATAAATTTTAGCAAAGTTGGATGAATAGTTCGTGTATGTAAAATTTGTTCACCAAGTAAAATATCACGAGATTTTTGTAAGCATTTTCTTCAATAATTACTATGCGGTGCTCACCTACCATTCCATATATACCTCGTGCATGATATATAATTTATATGTTGTGCACCTAACACCTTTTATAGCTTTGCTCTACTTACCTGCTACATTTATTAGGACTAATTAATTTATTTAACTTGTTAACTAAATGCATGTATTATTACCTTTTTTGATGATTAATCAATAATCTTTGCTAACTATGTAATGATTGTTTGTGGAATGGTTGGAATTATGAAGGGAGTTGCTGGGCTTTCTCTACAATTGCTTCCGTGGAAGGAATAAACGCCATAGTTACTGGAGACTTAGTCTCACTTTCTGAGCAAGAACTTGTCGATTGTGATACATCCTACAATCAAGGCTGCAATGGGGGCTTGATGGACTATGCATTCGAGTTCATCATCAAGAACGGGGGCATTGACACTGACAAGGACTATCCTTATACCGGCAGGGACGGGAGATGCGATCAGAACAGGGTTAGTTCTCTCTATACATTAAAGAGAGAGAAAGTTATTTGATCAAGAGAGCAGAGGTCTAACTTTATATGTTTCTTGGTTGATTCTTCGCAGAAAAACTCCAAGGTTGTGTCTATTGACAGTTATGAAGATGTTACCCCATACAATGAGGCTGCGTTGCAGAAGGCTGTCGTCAACCAACCCGTAAGCGTTGCCATTGAAGCTGGAGGGAGGGACTTCCAGTTGTATGTATCGGTGAGTATGCATATTATAACGTGATAGGTAAAGTGAAACACGAGTATGAATGTAACATGTGGTGATGTGGACTATTCTATTTCTCTTTGATTAGGGTATATTCACCGGAAGCTGTGGGTTGAACTTGGATCACGGTGTGAATGTGGTTGGGTACGGTACTGAAAACGGGATGGATTACTGGATCGTGAGGAACTCATGGGGCGCGGCATGGGGGGAGAAAGGGTACCTCCGGATGCAGAGGAATGTGGATGCGAAATCGGGTCTCTGCGGTATTGCAGTGGAGCCCTCGTACCCGATCAAGAAGGGTGAGAACCCCCCAAACCCAGGCCCGACCCCCGTTGCTCCACCTCCTCCAGTGAAGCCCCCTTCCCAGTGCAGCAAGTACTACGCCTGCCCTGCTAGCGACACCTGCTGCTGTCTCTTTGAGTTCATCGGGATGTGCTTCGAGTGGGGTTGCTGCCCTCTCGAGGGCGCTTCATGCTGCAAGGACCACAGCAGCTGCTGCCCCCACGACTACCCCGTGTGCAACGTCCGTGCCGGCACCTGCTCCATTGTAAGTCTCCACTCTCTTTAGTGTTCCTTTATGTTGTGAAAATCTGCAGCCGTTCTTGTTTAATGACACTCTGCTTCCGGTGGTGGTGTACAGAGCGCAAATAGCCCGCTCGGGGTTAAGCCCATGCTGCGCGCACGTGCTAAACCGATCGGGACCTTTGCTAGAGACGCCGGAATTAGCAGCTTTTGAGCGAGTTCCGTGGGGAGGTGACCTTGCGGTTGGAGTAGCCCGAGGGCCGTTGATCAACGTCGATGATCGTACGGTGTGTCATCGGTGGATTTGGTGCAAGGTGAAAGAAGTAAATTGATTAGGGTCTTTACTTATGCATGATTATGGATAATTGGGATCTTGAATTTGGACCCTAAGAAACTAATTTATGTTTATTTACACCTTTTATGTATATGTATGGTAAGTTATTAAACATGGGCTTTATTTTGTGCCTTGTGTTATTCAACACTTCGCAAATTATGATCACATGATTATTATTAATTGGACTAAGGAGTATTTAAATGGATGCTGTTTTATCAGTGTATATCTTTAAATAATTCATTTTGTTTATTTTTACTACTTTTTTCTGATACAATTATAGTGAGTTAAGTTTCATAATAAAATTATCAAAAAGTTAGTGAAAAATAAATTTTGGTTACGAATTTCAGATATTTTTTGGTATGAAGTACACGAATTATATGACTAATTTTTCAGACAAAAAGTTTCAGATATTGTAAACATGTATGTTTAGATATTTGAAACGTGATTTGTGTTGCCAATTATTGGTTTAATCAAGACCGTTCATTTTTCTATCTGGTATGGTGCACTTTATTGAATATTGATGTGTGGATAGTGGATTAGATTAGTCCAGATTAAATTAATTCAAAATTATTTGAGATTGACCTAATATTAATTTTGTCATATATAGAGTAGGTCTCATAACTCATGATTTATCCTAAGTAATGGGATATTGTAAGTTGTAACGAGATTAAATCTTTTTCCAACTAAAACTAATTTTATAGACTCAATCATGTCAATTCAACATGCCATCAACATCTCAGATAGCTTATACAAGTGCGACATGACTAAAAAAAGAGGTTCGTTGTTATTATCAAGATGTTACATTAGTATAGAAAATATATAAAATTGTGTCTAGCTATTTTTGTAAACTTTTTGGAATAGAAGTTCATCACTTCATCATATTCTACTATTATCTACTCTCTCCGTCCTACTTCATTAGACACATTTTTCTTATTGGGACGTTTCACTCAATTAGACATATTTCTATTTTTGACAAATTTTAAAGTACAAAACTCTCTTCTTAAAAGTTATTATAACTAAGTATTGATATTCGAGGCAAAAACAAATATATAATGAAGTGGGATATATGAAGTATTTTTTATACTTTGATGGAATAGATAGACAGAAAGAGAATGGGTAAATTAGTAGTAATCACATGTACTAAAAGTCTAGACCTAATTTTGAGTTGACTTATAATGAAAGTGGATTGTTATATTGATATGCATGATCCATATTATTAGTCAACTCTCATAAAACGTTAGTGTAAGATCCAAGTTATATAAATATATATCTCATTTTTAATTTATATATTATTTCCAAGCACTTTTTAATTAGTCCAAGTTAGAATTACAAAGGTAGTTTACATGGGTTGCAAGCTCTTTTATATAGATATGGAACAAAATTTAGATCACGTCCATTGAAAACGACAATTAGTATTGTTTTTTTTGTAGTTATAAGCAAATTAAACGGGTCGAGTTTGGCTGAGTTCTGGCTTGCTCAAGCTCAAAGTCGACTCATAGATATCAAGCTTGACGAGTTCGATTCGATTAGTTTTGATTGATGGTATAACTTGAATTTTATCTCGCTTAAATTCGTGTACGCTCGTTTAATAATAAAGAGTATACATATAAAATTATTAAATCTATGCTCGATTAGATTCACGAGCCTATCAAACCGAATATCATTCAACTCGAGATCGATATGCACCTGAATAGCACAAGCTTGACACGATTCACATCAAATGAATTTTGAAAAAAAAATCGAAATGGCATTATTTTTATATGCACTTGAATAGCTCGATCTTGAACTCGATTATCCACGTTTATTGGTCAACGTCAACCAATTCGAATAATTGATTCCTTTATGAGCTTCCATCTTATATATATGGAATTTGACTTGTTACAATTCTCATGAAGGAGCTTTGCATTATTTTCACACTAATAGCATATTCCAATTTATTGTTCCCCATTCATTCTTTGTTGGTTTTGTAACGCTTCACTTATTTTCCTTTTCCAATAGTCATTTTCTCCCTTGAAATAATGTATATTATGCTTTTAGGTTATAGAAATAAGACAAGAATGTAAACGTGTAACTATCGAGACAAAGTGGATAATCTCGAGTAGTATATATTTATCTGACTTGGTCTTCTAATCGACTTATATAACATTATAAGTAATTATAATATGTACTTATTGGCAAAGATTATTATTATATACACCCACAAAGTCTTCTTGTTCAGTTTTGATTGCACATGTTATGTACAAGTTGGTAATATAATAACATCAATCCCCCTTTGAATTTTTCTTGCCACTTGATAGCTTTATTCTTTCTTCTTTAGTTAAATTAAATGTCATGATTTGGTATAATCTAATCATTTATGACTAATAATCCAAAATTATAAAATAAATACCTTCTTCATATTCCAAAGCATTTTTGTAGAGTGTAGCTTATGTTTCATTTATCACAAAAAAAGAAGAAGAACAAAAGTAGTGCTTCCTCCGTCACACTAAGTTTGACACAATTTTCTTATTTGGACGTCCCACAAAGCTTGATATATTCCTAAAATAGTAAAAGTTATCATTTAAAAATGTGTGACCCTACCACCTTTATCAGTCTTACACTACTGTATACACTCTCTTTAATAACTGTGCCCAAAAGTTTTGTGTCATGCGTATTGGGACGGAGGGAGGAGTAATATATAAAAAGAAATGGATTATTTTACTAAATAAATAGTATGATATTTCAAAGTCAACTCATTTAAGAGGAAGAATTTCTTTGGTGCTTCCTATTTTGCTTCTTATATCATTATAAGTTGATCACTTATTATTTTCATTGAAAAAACATTACTTCACACCTTCCACCGTCACCGACGCCATGGTCGGAGCACCAGTCTCTTACTCCGGCAACCAACCCCCGCCGCCCTCCGCCGCCTCCAACCCTTCTAATATGAATCCCGACGCGGCGAAATACGCTCCGCCACCACCTCAGATGTACTCCACCCCAAACGCGCCTATCTCCGCTCTCTTGCCTTACGGCGGCCAAGCGCCGCCACAGCCGGGAACACCTTCTCCCCCGCCTCCGTACATGAATCCGCCCACACCGGCGCCTACCAACACAAACTACTTGTACCCTTCCAACCCGGCGCCGGCACCAGCGTCTTACCCACCTGCTCAGCAGCCTCCCTTTCCGCCGCCGTCCGCGGCCGCGCCGCCCCCTTTCCCTCCGTGCTCAACAGCCCCCATCAACAATGCGTACTCTCCGAATCCGTCTGCGGCTTACCCTCCCAATCCATCGACTTACCCTCCAAATCAGTACGCTCCGCCGTCATCGGCGCCGCCCCCTCCGTTCGGCGGCGGTTACCCGCCTCAGCCCAGTAACAATCCGGCACCAAGTAGTTTCCCACCAGCTGGTAAAATTGCTATATACATATGATATAGTATTTGTTTATTATTATTATTGGTAAAATAAAATAAAGACTTCATTAGTGATTAAAAATTAAACATAGTCTTTGAATGTTTTAATAATATTAATTATTGTTATTGTTATGACTTTTTTTAAAAGTGTAATTTATTACATCATGTGATGATTTTTTGCATTAACCAATACATTATGATTTTAATGAGCAAAGATTTATGTATTACTTCACTAAATTCAAGCTATTTTGCATTATTGTATGCACTAATTAAACTCTTCCTTAGATCTCTAATATTGAATTTATGTGTTAATTGTGTTGAACCTAATTAATGATATATTAATAATGGTACAATATGAATTAATTGCAGGAACAAACTATCCTCCTCCTCCTCAATATAATCCCCAAACAAGCCAAGCACCACCGCAGTATGGGGCCTACTCTGCGCCGCCTCCGGCCGGCGGCGGCTACGGTGTGCCTCCGCCCAACGCCGGTGCCTATCCACCGCGGTATTAACACGCGCCACCAACACTAAAATAAATGTAATTTGTTTGGACACAAATGTGAAGGAGTTGGTTTCTTTTTTATTCATTTTGTGACAACAACTTTTGTTATATTTATGGAATGATTTTCAATTTTTCATTAATGTTGTATATGTGAAGAATTCCAAGAAATGAAAGCTTTCTTTAATTATGAAATAAGAATATATAAAAGATTATGGTAAAAAATTATAATTTGAATGTTTATATTTAATTTATACATAATTAATCTAGATCTCAGTTTAGTAGGAGTATTTTTTTTATTTTTTTTTATGTTTTTCTATCTATAATTTGAGATTATCTTATATAAATTTAGTGCATTTTAACAAAATATATATTTTTAATTAGTTTCTAACTTTCTTTAATTTATAAGCAGTCGTTAAATCCATGCATTTTTGTTAGTTTCCTAAAGTCATGAAAATAAATATAAAATCTATGAAAAGCCACTATATGTTATACATCTATCTCATTTTCGAAGTCCTTAATGCTTTACATTATTTTGCATTAATACAATAAAACCATAAATGTTTTCTTTATCTAACTAAACATGACACATAAAAATGGTTTCAACCTAAAAGAGAAAGAACACTTGGAGGGTATTCTGCTAAATTTCTTTAAAATAGCTTATAAGTTATAAAAGCTTATAAACTTTGCAAAAATTTATAAATTGTCAAGTGTTTGGATAAATCAACTTATAAGCTCTTTAAATAATGATACAAAATAACATTATCCATTATGTAAAAACTCTCTATTTTTTTAATACTTGTAATAATAAAATATTTTATGATTATTTATATAATTTTATTGCAGCTTATAAGTTAATGACAAAATAAGTTGGGATGTACTACTTATTTTTTGAACAACTTATAAATTTTAAGAACTTATTTTTACAACTTATAAGTTCTTATGGAGCTTAATCTGTCAAACACTTGAAATGAGCTTATTAACCGAACATCCCCTTAATTGAAATTTAATGAACCCATAAAGCATGCTTTACCTCCCAAATCTCTTTATCACTCAAACTTCTTTTAGTTTAATTTAGTTTGACTCAATTTCTTTTTAATAGATGAATTGATCCATTAAATGGATCAGGTTTGGATCAATTAGGTTCGAACCTACCGACTTAGGAGTTAGGGGTTTAAAGAGGACGAGTCAGGCTAGCACTGTGACAAGTCGAGCACCTAAAATTCGCCTAATCTTGTACGTGCCATAAGCTATCGGACCAAATCGGCTCAATCAAAATATCAATGTACATTTCGTCTTAATGTAAGAATTAAACTTTATAAAGAAATTATATGGATGCAATTCAAATCAAGATCTTCAATTTTTAACCCAAAATCCAACTGGCTCAATTAATCTACTGACCGGATTTTTCAAGTTCGATAGAATTTTTATATCAATTTTACAAGCTAACATTATTTTAATCGTAGGTATTGTGAAGTATTATCTATTAAACCAATTTCACAATTTTATAAATAATATTATCTGTCTTATTATAGTTGGCCATATTTAACCAAAACTGCGATTGTTTTTAGGTATAGTTGGTCTCAAGAATATGTTATAACAGTTAAACATGAATGCAATTAAAAAAGAAAACCCGAATTTTGATACTAAATATCAACATTAAAATAAATTAAAAGATAAATTTTGGAATAAAAAAAAGTAATACTATTACATTCAAAGAAAAGAAAGAAAGAAAGTAATAATGCAAAACACATTGTTTAATGTTTAGTAGTAGTAGTGTAGATCCAGCAATTCCAATTCGAAGCATCTGCTAATTCCTCTCTGCAACTCCACCCTCTGAATGTTTTTGTGCACAAAATTGAATTAGCAACAATCCCAATCGAGTAAAGGATAAGGGGAAATGGTGGAGATGAAGTTTCTCGGAATGGATTTTTCCTGCGCGTTGAATTCGCTGCAAAGCGGTGAAATTCCAGAAAAAGATTGTTTGCTTCCGTTGATATCGAAGCTTTTGGGTTACTTGATCGTCGCCGCCTCCACCACCGTCAAACTCCCGCAGGTAAGCGTTATTGGCTTCCCAATTTAGTGTAATGATGAGAATTAGCTCTGAATTTGTTGAAATTTTGTTATGATTGGATTCGATCTTTTTATTTTGTGGGTTGTTATTATGGGGGAGATTATTTGAAGAAAAACTTGATCTTTGGCTTGGGCATGTTGTGCTTATTGAGATTGTGAGGTTACTGTCTTTGTTTAGGCCTTCCTTGCTGCTGGAGAATTGTTGCTGAGTGAAAAGTTAGGAGTCTTATGAATCTAGTATGAACTTTGAAGATTTAATATGCAATTGTCTTTAGAATGTTTTTATGTAATTCAGTTATTCAAATGAGTATTGATCTTGCCCAAGTTTGTGTTTTTTTTATAAAGTTTAGTTTATGAGGTTGTGAGTATTGTTCTCTATTTCTTCTTATTTTGGTTCTCTCCTTTGAATTATTTTGTTATAGTTCATAACCAGTAAGTGGAAAAGTTAAAGGCAAGTGTGGGAACACTAAGGCTTCACTGAATCACTGGTGTTGTTGGATTATGAACAGAAGTGAATGCAAAACAAAATCATGAAAACCATTTGCATCAGCTTCGTCCTATCGAAGTACATATTGCCTTATAAACTCCAGATGTTTGTTCTAATAGCTGCACTAGATAAATGACATGTCTTGAAGCATTTCGTTCAAGATGAACTCAATACGTAGAATATGCTAACGAAACCGAGTCGTTGATTTTTGTTCACTAAAAGCAGAAGTCATCGCTTGATCTGTTTGCATGCTTCAGTATCGTATCATTATTATGTTATCTCTTTAAGAAAACCTATACCAGTAAAACAATTTTGTTGATTTTTCCCTTGATTAATAATACTGATTTTATTTTTCAGATTCTTAAAATATTACAGAACAGTAGTGTCAGAGGGCTTAGTGTTGTAGCTTTCGAACTTGAGGTTGTCGGCTACACAATTGCTCTGGCCTACTGTCTTCACAAAGGGCTTCCTTTTTCAGCATATGGGGAGTTGGCATTCCTATTGGTTCAGGGTATGTACTGCACATCCTTCTCCATCTTTTCTTGAAGATGAATAAGAGGGAGTGAAAGCAAGAAAAGTCACAAACTTTATGTAGTGACTGTTACAAAGGGCCCTATTTGGCTCTACAGGAAATGGGTGAAAATAGAAAGAGTATGTAATCTTCTATTTCCATCCATTTTCTGTAGAACTAGTTTAAATTATGACGAGTAAATTGAACGCCTTAGACGAGTACATCTCCAAAGTAATTTGGTATATTGATTACTTACATTGTATTTATTCCTTTTATTTTTACAGCCATAATTCTTGTGGCAGTCATCTACTACTTTTCTCAACCTCTGGGACTGAAGACGTGGATCAGAGGGTTATTGTATCCTTTGAGTTCTCCACTGTATACCATTGCCTTTTCTCGAATTAGGTCATGCACAGAGCTGTATATTTATATGTTGCATTCTTATTTTTATTTTGCGATAATAGTAAAATTCAACTGTTAGTTGTGTCTTGAATGAAGTCTGCAATCTCCTCAGCAATTTAACATAGATACTGTGCAATAGCTCCAACGATCTTGGCTGGCCAAATCGATCCCATGATTTTTGAAGCTCTATATGTGAGTACTAGCTTATGCTTTGAAGTTTTGGCCAGCTCATGTCCCTCATCTCCTCCCTCCTGTTTCTCCTGATAATTTCCTTATATTAATTCATCCTATTCCAGTTATTACTTTTTTCACAAGTATCTTAGTGGTTCGTTTCCATCAAATTAACAGGCTTCTCAGCATGCAATCTTCTTCTTTGCTCGAGTTCCCCAAATATGGGCAAATTTCAAGGTAAGTGCTTAATTCACTTGTGTGCATGGACTTTGGATGCTCATTCAAAAAAAAATTGAAATGTTTTCGATGCAACCAAAAGTAAAATCAGCCTTATAGAAACTCTTGACTTGTTATGAACACGTTAAGTATTTGCCTACAACGTAGAGGGTAGCTTAATTTTGAGAAGTAGATGTGTTTTATTTCTGTTAACGAGGCTAACTTTACATCGAGCAGAATAAAAGCACCGGTGAGCTTAGCTTCTTGACCTCGTTCATGAATTTTGCTGGCTCTATGGGTAAGTCTGCATCGACCATTTCCTTTAAATAGCAGATTCAACAAAGTTTGTAGACTAAACATAACTTGTGATGTTTGGCAGTGAGAGTCTTCACCAGCTTGCAGGAAAAGGCCCCGATGAGCGGTACCCAATACTCACCCTCGATCGTAATATCCTCGTACCTTTTATCGTCCATTAACGAGTTTTAACTTCTTGTATTCTGCTTTTGCAGTGGTTATGGGGTCGGCGATAGGAGTTATGACGAACGGTACGATCCTAACGCAGATAATTGTATACCAGAAACCTCCTGCAAAGAAGGAGAAGAAAACTGACTAGAGAAGGTGTTCAGAGTGGTGATGATCCCTTCAGGAAGAGGGTATAATGGTCTTTTCTCCTTTAGTGAATGTATCTTCTTACATATACTATTTGTTTTCTTCATGTTTTCAAATATAGTTTTTTCATCATAACATATAATTTGATACTATATCGACTCTAGTTTCATAACTTTAGTTGTGTGACTTAGATTTTTATTTTGGATAGAATATATAAAGTCATACTTTGAATTCTAATAATCTTTTTTCTATAATTTCCGCTTACAATATCTCGATTTTGTGTATTAATTGCATCGAACTGAAAAAATCTATTATAAAGTATGCAATAGTTCGGCACAAATATTAAGAGTGTTGAGTTGTTTATAATAAAAATGAAAGTGTTATCTTTCTAAATAAAATTGAGTTCTTTATAATGAAATAATATAAATACTATAGATAATGTAATCTTTTTTAAGCAGGGGTGGATCAGGGTGGGCATTGGCCCCCAATTTATTTTTTTACCTATATATAATAGTAATTTTTGTAAAAGAAAATAAATAAAAAGAATAATGGATTAAAGTTGAGGTGCTCAAAAGATTGTTGGAATCGAATCATAATTGAAGCGATTCCAACAGTTTTAGGAACTGTAGCGATTCCGACAGTTCGATTCTGAAACGTAATCGTGTTGGATACAGTTAAATTCTGATTCCAAAGCTTTAGAACTATGAGCCTACGATTATGAACTATCTATTTATCAATATTTTTTATAGATTGTATCTCTTATATTAAATAAAATAATTATTTATAATTAATAAATTATATTTTAGCTTGCTCATTAATGAATATATATATATATATATATATATATATATTTTAAGACGGTTCAAAAAGAATTACAATTTTGGACCGGAACTGACAATATGCAAACAAAATACTAATAAATTCATAAACCGACAGTTCGATTAATGTTCTAACTTTACTTGTATACATGTTCAGTGTGAAACATTTTTTTCTTTCATTCTCTTATTCTCCATCATCTGCTTTCATTGGGCACCACCGGCCATTCTTTCTTTTGCATCTACCGAGTCAAAAGTCAGACTCTGAACTAAAATATATTTTTTATATTATAATTCTCATCACGAAAATGCATTTAAATAAATTGGACATTTCAAAAAGAAAGTGTACAAATTGAGTAATTGAATTAGGGTAGCTTTTTTTATAATATGGGTATATTTCGGAAAAAATAAAAAAATAAGTCCTCAATATCTGAATTTTGAATATTGATTTAAGATGGATGTATATATTTCAATTACAATATTACCAATAAATCAAGTGAATCTAAATTGCATAAAATGTAAAAGTTTTGTATTAAAGTAATAAAGTAGTATTAAAAGTTGGTAGCCAAATTGTAAATATCTCAAACATCGGGATTGAACTGCAATTAAAAATCTTCGCAGAATGGCAGGAACATATATAGCCGCAGAAATTTGAAATTTTGTACTCTCCACTCTCTTCTCTCGTGCAATGCTGATTTCTCCGAAGCATCGCCGCCGTTGCACCGCTGCTCTCCGGCCACTGATTCCCAAGCTCTGTTTCTCTTCTTCCAACACAGCTCATCACTGCGTTTCCTTATATGAGGAGGATCTCATCCAACCCAAAACTACCGGGCAGTTCCTTTCAGAGTGGCTCTCCGATGGCAGGCACTCCGACATTCTTTCTCTCCTCCGCTTAACTCCTCCCTCTAGCCACCTCGTCTTCTACTGGAACAACCTCATCAGGCGGAGTGTCTCGTTGCAGGAGAATAAGAATGTCCTCCACTTGTTCGATGAAATGCGGCGGCTGGAATGGATTCCCGATACCCATACTTACCCTTACGTTCTCAAAGCGTGTGGAGATTTTAACTCGTTGGCTAAGGGGATGTCGGTTCACGCGCTCGCGCTCGTCTCTGGTTTCACTAATTGCAACGTGTTTGTAGATAATGCTGCGATTGCTATGTACGGCCGCTGTGGGTCGTACGACATGGCGCGACAGCTGTTCGATGAAATGCTCGAGAGCGGTGTGTTTGATACGGTGTCGTGGAATTCGATTATATCTATGTACGCGCAGAATGGTGACAGCAGAAAGGCTTTGAGGATGTTTAGAGAGATGGTTTCTAGAGGTGATATAGTGTTGCGTGCGGATGTGGTGAGCTTGTCGAATATTCTTCCTGCTTGTGCTTCTCTCAGATCATGGAGAGGAGGGAAGGAGATTCACGCTTACGCTGTAAGGAGTGGCTTAATTGAGGATGTTTTTGTGGGGAATTCTGTTATGGATATGTATGCAAAGTGTGGTAGAATAGATGAGGCGAAGAATTTGTTTGACAGGATGGAGGTGAAGGATGTAGTATCTTGGAATGCGCTGGTTACGGGGTACTCTCAAATTGGGAAATTTGATGATGCTTTAGGATTGTTTGATAAAATGAGGGAGAAGGATATTGAATTAAATGTGGTGGCATGGAGCGCTGTGATAGCGGGATATGCACAGAGGGGTCGTGGTTACGAAGCTCTTGATGTTTTCAAGCAGATGATTGTCTCACGATCACAACCAAATTCTGTTACCCTAGTCTCAGTTTTATCAGGCTGTGCAGCAACTGGTGCATTAGCTCAGGGGAGAGAGACTCACTGTTATGCCCTTAAACAAGTATTGAATTTGGAAGGCAATGACCCAGGGGATGATATGATGGTGATCAATGGATTAATTGACATGTATGCAAAATGCAGGAATTTAGAAATAGCTCACGCCTTGTTTGATTCGATTGAAGTAAAGAATAGGAGTGTGGTGACTTGGACAGCCTTGATTGGAGGATATGCTCAACATGGGGAAGCCAGTGACGCCTTACAACTCTTTAGTAAAATGCTAAGTGATGGGTGCAGAATGATGCCAAATGGTTTCACCATATCTTCTGTACTTGTAGCTTGTGCTCGTGTTGGTGCACTAAGACTTGGCCGGGAAATCCATGCCTATGCTCTCCGCAACCGTTATGGGGACGCTATGGTATTTATCTCAAATTGCCTAATAGACATGTATGCCAAATCTGGGGATGTAGATGCAGCTCGAGCTGTGTTTGATAACATGAACCATAAAAATGCAGTCTCTTGGACATCCATGATGACGGGGTATGGAATGCATGGTCGTGGTGAGGAGGCTGTCCAAGTTTTTGAGGAGATGAGGACTGCTGGTCTTCCAATTGATGGAGTTACTTTTTTGGTTTTGCTTTATTCGTGTAACCACTCTGGGTTTGTTGATCAGGGCATTCATTACTTCAACGACATGGAGAAAGATTTTGGAGTGGCTCCAGGAGCTGAACACTATGCTTGCATGGTTGATCTGTTTGGTCGTGCTGGTCGCTTGAATGATGCTATGGAGCTGATTAACAATATGCCAATGCAAGCAAACTCGTATGTATGGGTATCATTGCTTAGTGCTTGCAGGCAACATGGGAATGTGGAAATTGGGGAACATGCAGCTAATCAGTTAATAGATTTAAAATTTGAAAACGATGGCTTGTATACACTTCTCTCAAACATATATGCCAGTGCTAGGCAATGGAAGGATGTGGCAAGGATTCGATTGTTGATGAAACGCACAGGAATCAGGAAGAGACCTGGTTGTAGTTGGGTGCAAGGAAGGAATGGAACGGCCACCTTTTATGTTGGGGACAAATCTCATCCAATGGCTAAAGACATATACGATCTCCTTCATGACCTGATTTATCGTGCTAAAATCATGGGTTATGTACCTGAGACTAGCTTTGCACTCCATGATGTAGATGATGAGGAAAAAGGCGATCTTCTACTCGAACATAGTGAGAAATTGGCTCTTGGTTATGGCATTCTTACTACATCTCCTGGGATGCCTATAAGGATTATCAAGAACTTGCGTGTCTGCGGTGACTGTCACACAGCCATTGGTTACATATCGAGAATTATTGACCATGAAGTTATTCTTAGGGACTCAAGCCGCTTTCACCATTTCAATAACGGGTGTTGTTCCTGCAAAGGATATTGGTGAATAGAGGTTTCCATCTTGATGATTCATGAGATGACTCACCCATACACCATTGTACCAGTGCCTTGATGAACGGCTTTGATGGACCAAGGTGCGATAAATTATTTCCTTTCTTTGAGTGAAGAACACAATGCTTGCAAAGGGCAATTTTTGTTTAAAATTTTATTTTCATGAAGTAGCATCAGAAAGTCCTGCTAATATAGTTTCATTCTGTGTGCAGACATATAGGGCTTAACTGCCTCTACGCTGAAGGAGCATCCACACTGCATCATGTAGCAATAGTTAAGGTGAGCATGATCTACATAAAGATTTGGTGTCTCTAACTATCCAATTCATGCATTTGGTGGTTCCTAAGAGATTACAATTGGTTGATTAATGAAAATTATGGTAAATAGTCTTTACCCTTTTGATTCTGGGACGTATTAGTTGGTTGATGCTGTACCTTTGATATATTTCCTTTCTACAAATTGTTCCCTCACGTGGATATTCAATGGGCCGTAACTTAGGAGTTCTTGCAGCAGAAATTTTGAACCAAAGTCTGTGTGCTGCTTGAGCATGTTCGTGGCACACATTTCCTCCTTATGCTATCAAATGCCAATTTATCTCGACTGCAAAAACCTGTTTTGGTGGGCATTTTTGCTGCTGCAAATGTTTGCTGTTGTTTTAGAAGAAGCCGGAAACAAGACATGCCCCCAACAGCTTATTTGAGAATAGCTTGTTTTTTGGCTTTATTTGCCCGGCCGTCTTGGAAATCTGGGTAAAGGTGCCCCTCTTGGTGCCAAGAAGCTGGGAGAAGTATGGGACTTGCTGCTGTTATTATGTCTGATCCAGGCTCCTCACTTTGATGGGTTCTGCTACTTCAATGACGTGTTATTGCGACTCCAGTTAATGTGCCTTCATTCAATTGCTGCTGCCCACAAAATTGATGTTTGAACTTTGAACTGGCTATGAATTGAAGTGATGCAATTCAAAGTTGATACATATCCTGCATCCTATGTGCTGGGATTGCTGCAGAGCAAGAGCAGCTTCAGAGCTGTAACAGAGGTTCAACATTAGCAGTTTTGGGATGTTTTCGCCACTACAATACAGATCCCATATCATTATTATCATTTTGTTCTTCTGCAGCCTCCGACAAGGTTTTGTTACGCGACTTTAGATGATACATATGACTAAAGCCGTTGATTTCAGGATAATCGGGTCTTCGTCTTCATCGTAGAGGTGTGCAGACCCTGCAAAGCTCACTGCAGAAGTCCCAATAGAAAGCACAAATGCTGACATGAAACCTCTGCACTGTTAAAATTATGGTACATTTCGTTGCTTATTTCTTTCACACACAATTTTGCTTTTCTGGTTTTACTCTAACAAGCAAAATTATGAAATTAAGCATACCAAAATCTCAATTTCACTTCTGGTAAAGGATTCAACTGATGTTTTGAGAAGGTCATAGTGCACTTTAAATCTTGTTCATATTTATCTGTCTTAAATCTCATTTTCTTCTTGTATATGATTAATGTTTCGTGCTAACCTTATGTTCAGTGTGTAGAATTTTTCTTGAATTATGTTACTTAGATTCTCACAGCTGGGGCTTAAAAAAGTGATCTTTGGAGAGATTTGTTGGATTAATTATGTTATCGAAAAATGTGAATCTTTAATTATGCAATACTGTAAGAATGAGTAGATAACAAGAGATTGAATAACCTTTATAATTTGTTGGCATCCTAAATGAAGAAGATAATCACAAAGTGCAGTGAATTAGTGTTCACAATCAACATTCTTGAATCTTGATACCATTCAGAAGCATTAATAACAAACATAAATAGCAGAATTGAAGGATTTCAACAGCCAAAACAACAGCAAAACAAGTTCTAATGAGGTTGAATAACCATTTTTGTGTGTTGCATAAGCCTAATACAAGGGAGTGCAAAAAGCCTTTCTCCCTTCCCATTCAATCAATCAAAAGCACAGATCTTGCTATGACATAACATGTTAATCAACGACAAACTCGATTATTCAGAAGGAACGACTCAGAGTAAATATACTGCACGTCACCTCCTTCCCGAGCTGCTCCTCAAACTCCCGGCAAAGCTCGACAGCCTCCTGAAAGTGGACAACACCAAGCTCCTCCGAGGAAACGATCCTAGCCTCATCTTGAATGAAGACGACCTCCCGGTGCTGCTTGATGCAATGCTAGGCTCTCCACCTACAGGAACATCAGCAGCATCAACAACTTCTTGCTCACTTATGCTTGCATTGGGAAACTCAGGCTCGACCGCATCCAAATTCACGGAGAGAGAACCCCTGCTCGCCCTCAACCAGTCTGCCCCTTCGGAGGTCACCCCCCTACACTTCTTAACCTTCACCTTCACCAGGTTAGGACACCCACCAGCCAATGCTTCCATCCCGTGATCCGAAACTAGACAGCTTTTGATGCATAGCTTCTTCAATGCGAAACATTTCGCAGCAATGCACGATATCTCAGTGTCCCCAACGGTTTCACTGCCACAGAGGGCTAACCTCTCCAGATTCTGGCAGTTAGTAGCCAACTTCTCTAGACTCAACCACGTAGGATTCACACCGATCAAGACGAGTTCTTGCAGATTAGGGCAGTAAGTAGCAACGGCAATCAATCCGTCGTCGCCTATCCTATTAGTCTTCCATCCATCAATGTGGAGCTTCCTGAGCAATCCACACTTCTCGGCCACTGCCATGAGTCCGATATTCGTGCATTCGGGCGTCTTCACCAGATGCAGCACTTCAAGATTAGCACATTTGGATAGGGATGAAAGCCCTAAATCACTAACTTGAATCCTCTCTAAGTGTACCTCCACCAAGCTATGAACCCTGTCTGCAATCACTCCTAACAACTCATCCCAATCCCCAGAACACCTAAATAGCTTCAAACTTCTCAAATTCTTAGCACCAATGATTAAAGGTTTGAAACACTGACCATTGTAAAGATCCTTCAAACAAATAGTTTTCAATGAATCAGCAGCCTTACCCGGCCCGATCGCCTCCGCTGCATCGGTGATTCCTCGCAGTCGCTTCACCGATAATTCCTCGAGGAATCCGCAGTTATCCAGTAACGCGTTCATACCTTTAGCACCGAAGCTACAGGAGCCGCACGAGAACTTCCGCAGACTCCTGCAATTGGATGCGAATACAGACATACCTTCGTCGGTGATCTCGCGGCAGGCGCGGAGCTTCAATCGCGTGAGGTTCCTGCACTTCTCCGAGATCAGAATCAACGATTCGTCGCCTATGCTGACGGATCTGCGGTCGCATTTCAGCGCGAGCTTCGTGATGGAATCGAATCGGGCCAGGAGGTTAGGGATTGCGACGGAGAGCTCGGCCACCGCGTTGAGGGAGATGCGGTGGCGACTCTGCCCCTCCACCGCAAGCCACCGGCGGCACACCACGGAGGCGCGCTTTCTATCCCCGGCGGAGAGCGGCTGGAAAATACACGCCAGGCATTCGTCGGGGAGGCTCAGCGAATAGTCATCGCCACCGTCGCCATCAACGGTGGCGGAGGCGGCCGAGACGTTGGATCTTTCCGAATCCAACTCCGGCGGCGGCGGAAAGACGGCGGCGGCCGATTTGGAGGATCTATGCCTGGCGGCGGAGGCCGTTTGCCCCATTGGAAGCGGCGATGAAGGTGGGTTCCCCTTTTTACCCTATCCCACTCTTCTATGCAGGTGCATCACAGGTTTGATTGTTGGTGGTGGTGAAGGAAATGAGGAATGTAAGCTTGAATCTGATTTGCAGCAACAAAAAAGGGTTTGTTTTTTAGTGCTAACTTTTCAATTATCTTTTGATTAAAAGGAAACTAATTCTAATTTTCTAATCATTTGATTTATTTTAATTTAAAATATCTTCTACTTATTTTTTTGGTATTTATGTTTGTGTGATTAGGAATCATAAAGCCATTATTTTCTTTGAATTTAATTGGAATTTATTTTCTTCCTATTTCAAAGTTTCAAGTTTCAAATGTAGCACCTAAAGTTTCCAAAAAAATAGTCTAGTGATAATGACTTTAAAACTATCTTTCATTTATTTGGAAATATAATATGATAATAGTGAAATTAAATATCTTTCTTTTTATAAAATTGATTCAGATTAGGTCAATTTATTCGACACACCCTTAGTTCAGATAGATATGCTAATTTTCTTGTTGAAAAAAATAGTAGTATTCATTATTGTATTAGTGGAAAATTGACCTTCTCCAAAAGTATCTTCTGTGATTTACACATATTTCCATTAAATATGTGAATGGTTTTTTTTTTTTTTTGACAAAACACATCAATTTTAACATAAATGAGAAAGTAATATAAATATATGGTGAATATAATTGAGCACAATAAATTAAAGAAAGCACATGAAATGTAGTATTAGAAACTCACCAATTTAGGGTCCATTGTCATAGTCAATAGACCCATTTTTTCATCTTTGGTGATATAATAAAACAACACTACTTCCAAAATTAATAGTGTGATCTTTTTTTCAGAATCGTCAACCACAACAATATTTTGACACGTGACATTTATTTAAGATTTTATTAACACTTGTAATAAACTTTATATTTTATTTGAATAAAGTTTAGATCCTAAAAATTTATAAGTTTGTAATATGGCTATAGCATGTTAATGTTTATGGTGTGATGCATAAACAGGCCTAATTATATAGCAACATCTTGTTGTAATATATATATTTCATTAACGATGATTAACATTTAAATAAGGAAATTAACATTTTAAACCTAGCTTCTTACATAAAAATATATGTTTGATTAAGCAAGAATTGAGTGTATAGACTATTAAAATGGGCTGCATTGAAATTTCAAACCCACTTAAAGTTGGGCCTGAACTGCCCACCTGTTTAGGCCTGTTCATTGTAATCAAATTTATATCACTAATTATGAATATGAATAATTAAAAGCATTAACATATAGACATAGTATAAGATTTTTGGGCATTATGTTGCATCTATAGTCACATGATTTCTATGTTAGTATTAATTATTAGGGCTATAAGGGTTCACCAAACGCCAAACGGTACCAAAAAATTAGGTCTTAGTTTTAACTTTACCATTACAAAAAGCATAAACTAGTTTTTGGAAAAAAGTACACAAATTTGTTTATTTGCACAAACCAGCTTCTTGACCGCCAAAAAACCTGCAAAATCCAATGCGGAAGGTTTTAAGAAATATAAAATCATTTTATGGACTACAAATTTCTCAACAATAAGGCCCACCAATAGTTAAAATTGAGTTTATTGTTAAAGAGACGAAGGAGAAAATAAGTGAGTTTTTAAAATATAATGTATCATCTTGAAAACTGAAAAAATAGGTTTATGATTGTAATACCCTAAGAGACGAACCAAATAGTATTCGATTTGACTTGACTTGTTTGAAATATTATGATATTCAAGCTTGATTTGAGTTTTTAATATATTGTTAAAGTTCGACTTAATACGTAATTATTGAGTTTGAGTTCGGCCGTAAATGTGAATAATATAACGGTTAGTCATTTTGTTTGTCTGATTCAATAACGTGAATAACATAAAAATATAAAATAATTGTAATTTAATAAGAATTGAAGGAGTTGGAAATAAATAACAAAAGTTGTAGTGTAGTGTTCCCACTCTTTTGTTTTTAGCACAAATTTGATCGGAAGAATTAGCTCTGCTGCTTCACAATCAATGGCTGCTCTGCTACTCAGAGCTCCCCCTCTCCTCCGCCTCCGACTCCGCCTCGCGCAGCGGTGCTACCATATCTCTCTCATCTACGGGCCCACGCCTCGCCGCCCTCTCTGCACCTCCTCCGCCGATTCCACCGGCGATAAATCGCCGAAGCCGCCGCCCTCTCTAGCCCAGATTTTCCAACCAACCACTACAGTGAAAGACCCGGCCCATTATCCTAGGTTGAACGACCCGGATTTCCGGAAATGGAAAGATAAAGAAGCAGAGATATTTGAGGACATTGAGCCCATTGTTTGCCTCGCCAAAGAAATACTTCACTCTGATAGGTGCTTTCACATATCTTAATCTGTTTCAATTATTTGTTATATAATTTTCATTTTATTGTATGTCCTTGTTTGATGGTGGGAGAAAGCTTTGTTTTCATATTGGTTTTTTTTTGTTGGCGCCATAGTAGCAAAAGTAGCTCCACAGTCAAGATTATTGAGTGATGCAGTTAGCCTTTTATATGAATGAAGGATTATTCTTGACTTGTGGAGTTGAGTAAGCGTATTAGATGCACGAGATGTGGGTGTTATTAGCAAAGTTTCGAGAAATGTTATGGGGGAGTAAGTTATGGAGAAGAGTACATTGAAGTATGGGAGGGAATATTAGTTTCTATGGTGGTAATGTGATCAAGAAATACGAAAAAGGATAGTTTTTGTTATGTATTGTGAGGAAAGAAGAGATTCAAAGAGGGTGGAAACCCAAAATCCAAAGAATGAGACTTTGTTACCCTCTGAAATGATGGAAGTAGTCTGCTAAGTTCTTGTAAATTTACGCGTACTAATTGGCCTTTATTTTACGTAAATATCTAGTTCCCAACGAGTGAAGTTGTTTAGGCTGTGAACTTAGGTGTGTTGGTTTCTAAGTTGAGATCTTTTACTACAATGTTTACGACTATAATCCAAAAGCACAACGATTTTCCCTTTTCATATTGTTGAGTTGTTCTTATAACTTATAAGCCTTATATTCTAATTTATTTGAAGTGGAAATAGATACTGATTAGAACAAACTATCTTTTAGCCAGGGAGATCTACGTATATGGAATATCCAATTTAATATATTGTCTAAATAAGAAAAATTAATGTTAGTGCATCCGAGGAATTGCTAATACTAATTTTTGTCTGTTTTGGAGAATTTTTGAAGTGATTTATGCATGCTTCAGTAAGTTAATATAGTTCTGTTACACATGCCATACATTTTCTTTCTCGTCTTTTATAGTTTCAATTGGATGGATCTACAAGCTTGTGTTGAGATAACTTGTTACATAGAGCATCTATATTATCTGGTGAAGAAGAACAGGTCGTGTCCATGGCTCCAAGCACAATTTGAGGTCCATTCAGTATTGCAGCTAGAATTTCAAAAAAAAGCCTTCCTATTTTTTGATCCATCTCGAAGCCATAGATTATCATTTATGTATCTCGGCTTGTGATCTGAATGCCACGTTAGAGAAAAAGAGAGAGATTTATCCTCTCCGGCATATGGTTTTTTCAGTTAAGGTTACTTTTCTCCATCAATTGTTCAGCTTCCCAGATATGATGTGCACATACCATTTCAATCAATGCCTTTGTCTCTCTGATATGCTAGACCAATTTTTTATTGAGAAACTCAAGTTTAGTTAGCTGAGGGTCTCAATCAGTATTATACAAAGCTGTGATGAACCCTATCATCTCTTAACTGCTACAGCCACCTATGTCTCATTTGTCTTCTGTCGCCTACCTTGAACCTCATCTAATATTTATGGTGATTCCCATCAGCACCTTCTTGGTTTGAAAAGCTCGTAATTTTTCTGGCTCTTGAGTCTTGAGACTTTCATTAAGAAACACTACATGTCTTTTTTTTTTCATCGAACTCGTTACTTATATAAAAATTAATTTATTGCCGCTTGAGAAAGAATAGAAGTTGATAAATGTACAGATTACAATGACCATATATAAATACACAACGGAAAATATCTTGAAGGTCCCTGCACTCTATCTTCTGCTTAAGAAGGGCTGTGAAAATAAATGATGCTTTTACGCTTTATAGAGTTAGCATTTTGAAAACTGCGCGTCTAAATTTTGCTTGTGCATTAAAAGATTATGCATGTTTACTTTTGTTGCATCATAATTCATATTTATACCAACTCATTTTCCTCTTGTGATCTCTGCATCTCAAAGAAACCAGTATTATGTTTATCCACTATTTTCCTTTATCTTGTGAAGTTCCTCTATAATGGTGGGAAAGAAATAGTTGTTCCACATCTGTTAATTGTATCGTGCACAGAGTCCTATGCATTCTAACTTAGGATGTTCATACTCCAGGTATATGGACGGACAACGTCTCACACCAGAAGATGAGAAAGCTGTGATAGATAAGCTCCTTGCTCATCATCCTCATTCTGAAGACAAGATTGGCTGTGGACTTGATTCAATCATGGTTAGCTTCATATGTGTCACAGACTAATTGCCTGTTCAATTTGAATTTGTTCATCAAGAATACGTACCCGTCTACCAATCAATTATCCTCAAACCTTACGTACATCCATCTTTATCTCGACTCTCAATTATTTACTTTGATGAAGGTTGACCGACATCCTCAATTCACGCATTCAAGGTGCCTCTTTGTCGTGAGAACCGACGGTGGATGGATCGACTTCTCCTACCAGAAGTGCCTCCGAGCCTACATCCGAGATAAGTACCCTTCTTATGCAGACAAATTCATAAAAGAGTATTTTAAACGCTGAATATTCACTAACACCTAAGTTCCTCCTATGTCGATACGGGACTAGAAACGACTCTCCGAGCATCACTTAGAAGGCTTCTTGAAGAGCTTATTTTCTGTAGAGCTAATAACTGCAAATAAATGCTCATAGTTTTGTGCTTCTCAGTAGAAACTCTGATAAATGTTGATGATAGGCTTTGCATGTTTGTTTAGTTTGTGTTGAAGTGAAATTGGTTGGATAATACCAATTCCCTTAAACATTTATCCTTAACTATTATGTTGAATCCATGCTAGAGACTAGATTATAAGAAGTGAATCCAACATATGCACTCGTCTTAGTTAAAACGACTTCGTTTTTCATTATGAATTTTGCTAGCACGAATCGATAAGTATTACCGATAAGTTTATATAATTTGGTGTAAATAGGTAAACTTTCACAAATACACATATAATTTACAAAATGATATTTTTATCGATCATGAATTCGTATTATAAAATTATCGTCATTGAGATAAAAAAGCATAACTGACCGAGTTTAATACTATCTTAAATATGAATCATAATCCGCCCTTCTCAACTCAAATAGAAATATTACCTCTCACCCTATTGTTACTCATTTTGTCATTTTGATCTGTATGCGAAATTGTTACACGATAGGTTTTTCTCATTATTGGTAATTGGACATCATTACTGAATGTACACAACTTAATTAACAACAATAAATCAAACGAGATTCAAACTCCAATTAGTACAATATACATCTCATGTGAAACTACTTTTTTAGGACACGTAACGAGTCGAGTCGAATTGAGTAATAATTTCGTGGATAAAAAAAAGGAGGAAAAGGGAAGAATGGTCAAAGGCATGAGGGAAAAGGGGAGTGATGGTGTGATTGGGACTTTAGAATATTGTACCTCACGCCTTTTCAGTGGGACTTTACATCACACTAAATCATTTGCAAATTTTTCCAATTCTATGTTACAATCCATTTCTCTCCATTTGTCTTGTGTTTTATTCAATTCATACAAGATATATAGGTATATATGCAATTTACATGTATAAAATGCAAATCTATTAACCAATTATAAAATGTAGATATATGCATTGATTTTTAAGCTAGCACGAAACACGAATGTCGTACATTCGTGTGTTTATTCGAACATTTCGAATGGACAAATGTATAATCCAATCCCTTTGCATATCCGTGCCCGTACTATATGAATTTCATGCTATATATATGCATCGATTACGACTCTTGTTTTTTTGATGTATCATCCAATGCAGTGACCCATCTCGTACATGATCAAGAACCGGCCATGTACCTAATGACACATTGATTTTTATAATTTTAATAAGTTGTGACTTTTGACATATAATTTTATTTTTACCATAATAAAAGAAACTATAGGTTATGAACTTTTAGTATACAGAGCATGAGCATATGTTGGTGTATTTTTTTAAAAAAATTGGATTACCTTAATTTTAAATTATATAGCCGCGTTACAGATCACTCGAACATGAGATTTATTGTCTTGGGCATTAACAAAATACCCATCATTATAAAACGGTACAAAGTGTCATTGCATTGCATGTGTGTTTGTGTTATACTTATACATACATGTCACATTTACTAAAGATTTCTTTGTACTAAAATATCAAAATATGACTTCATAATTCATAAATACTCTTCTTCTTGTTGTTGTTCTTCTGTAATGTATTCATGAAATGAAAGCAAAGCAGAAGTCCCTTTAATTTGTACTATGTCTGCAGCCATAGTTTCAGACCTCAAAGATTGTGTTTGTGTCTATCTCTCTCTCTAAAGCAGCTACAGATTTGAAAGAGAGAGAGAGAGATTTGAATTGAAAGAGAAAGCAACGCATCGTAGCAGTAGAAAAGCAAGCAGCCATGCAGCCCCCTCTCCAATTCTACCTTCCAATTAATTTATATCTTTATAATTAATTACTTATTCTCACTCCAATTTATTTCTTGCACCAAACCACCTTACATATATATTATTTTCGAAATAATCGAGGTTGTTTAGTTCTTACAACTTGGGTTCATCATGTGTTTGTTTAGTTGCTACTATTGCATGCATCAATTAATATTGAAAATATAGTCATTATGGAACAATAATAATATTTATTCATTTACAAAATTAATTTTAAAATTCTAGTGGTGATCGATGATCACGGTTATTTCTGATATATATTGGCTCGTCTTTAGAGTTTAAGCGGCTATAATAATAGACAATCTTTTTTTTCTATACATGAAATTCATGATTATAACTTTACCCTTATTTACGTCTCTCTCCATATCTCACACACTATATATCAATACTTCAACATAAATATATAATACATAAACTTTCAATTGAATGGAATACTCTCATGCTCAAGATTTTCTTGAAATTTGAATGGAATTTTGTAAATCAGATTATTTATTTGATTTGATAATGTATTTGAATTTGATCTCAAACTCGATTTAAATTCTTTATTATTCAATTTCGAGTTTGTTAAAAGGTTCACTTATTAAATTATTTTAATTAAAATATATTTTTAAATTAATTTAACAAATTTGTGTACTAATATCATGGATAAAATTCAAAAATCATTTGAAGGTCACCTTAGTAAGATTATCATCAAAATTGTCCAAAAATCTTTGGAATCAAATAACATTAGATTCAAATTCGAAAAAGGAACAAATATGAAATAAACTTTTATCGATATCAAGTTCGAATAGTTTACAAATAATTTAATTATGTTAAAATACGTACAAATACACAAACATACACACATCAAACAAGTTAAAAGTGCAGGGTTCTCAAGCTCAGCACCCAAAGCCCATTAAAGCAAAAACCACCCATAAAAATCCAATCTTTAACAAAATTCTTCCACTCTCCCCTACTCTTACAGATGTCTCGCACCACATCTCTCTCCCTTTCTCTATTTCACTAGAATGTCTCCTTCCCTTTTCCCCAAACCACCATGGTTTCTCACCACCAACTCCTAGACCCTCTGTTTTGCGAGGAAGACAACTCCAACCTCCTCCAACAACACCAACAACAAGAATCAAACACCTTCTCCCTAAACGCAGATTCCTTTCTCAAAGCCTTCAAGCAAGACGAGCAAGAATTGAGATCCCTACTTCACAAAGAGGAGGGCAAAGAACCGCACCACACCATCGAGGAGTTCCCCCCCTCTTTATCTAACGCAAGAAGGGAAGTAGTTCTTTGGATGCTTAGAGTCATTGGGTACTACTCCTTCTCTGCTCTCACTGCGGTTCTTGCAGTCTCCTACTTCGACAGATTTGTACTCAGATTCCCCCCTCTAAACGAGAAGCCATGGATGTTTCAGCTCACTGCTGTTGCTTGCCTCTCCCTCGCTGCGAAGCTTGACGAAACTTATGTTCCTCTCCTCTTAGACCTTCAAGTATGTGAAAGAACAAATAAAAATCGAATCTTGAAAATAAAAATTGATTCTTTTTTAACTTTGCTTACATTTTCTTGGTGGGTTTTGTCTGATTTGAAATGGGCTCGACTTGTTTTTGCAGGTTGAGGAGCCTAAGTATGTCTTTGAGCCCAAAAATATCCAGAAAATGGAGATCTTGGTTCTGTCTACTCTTCAGTGGAAGATGTGCTCTGTCACTCCCATTTCTTTTCTTGATTACATTGCAAGAAGGCTTTCTTTGAAAAGCCACCTTTGTTTGGAGTTTCTTGCAAGATGCGAACGCCTAATTCTTTCTGTCCTAACCGGTAAAAAAAAAAAAAAAAAAAAAACTAAAAAAGAACAATTTTTTATGTCTCTTTGTAATGCTTAGGTTTATATTAATGTGAATTGTATAAATAAAACACAGAAAGCAGATTCATGGCCTATCTTCCTTCAACAATGGCCACTGCCATAATGGTGCATGTAATAACAAGCATTGACCCCTCTTTGGCATTGGAACACCATGATCAATTACTAGGCATTCTTGAAATCAACAAGGTATGTGATTTCTATCGCGAGCTATTCGGGATTCAACTCGATTTTAACTCTGGTGTGAATGGAACAGGAGAAAGTGGGAGAATGTTGTATGCTAATTGAAGAAGTGGCAAGAAATGTTGGGATTGAACCAAACAAGAAAAGAAAGATGGGATCTTTGCCTTGTTATAGCCCTAAAGGAGTGTTTGATTTGTCACTCATCTCTGATTCCTCAAATGATTCTTGGGCAGTTTCCTCCTCACCCGAGCAGCCTCAGATCAAGAAAATCAAGATCCAAAACAACTTTCAATTTTCAGATATCTAATTATCTATATAATATTATATATATGATATATGTGTGTGTAGAATAAAATGTGTATTGGTATGTAGTCAAATGCCAACCATCCTTGCATTCCAATTTAAAAAATAAGAATCATATTTTGGTCCATCTCAAAATGGGCAATATCTAGTTATGTTGAGGCCAAGATGGTTGGCATTTTATGCGGATGAAGCCATAGAAAATGCAGAGAAATTCAAGTATTTTCATTTCTTATAATTATTACAAGTGTTATGATGTGGTATTTATTTATTTGGTGAATATATGGCGTTATTTAATTGGATAGAATTTAGTGTCCTATATGTCGCAAGTAAAATTATTATTTTAATTTAATATTTATTAAAAATAAAAAATTATAATAATATAGTAAATAATGGTAAACATTTAGTTAAAAAAGTAAAATTTTTAAAATTATACACTCTATTTTTAAATATATCAAGTCTAATAATTATTTAAAAGTGATATTAAATATTAAATAGTTATACAGTTGTGATAAATTCATAGTACTATGTAAAAAAATTAAAGTATATAAAGTTAAAATTGAAAAATATAATAAAAAAATACATAAAATTTAATTTGTGGAACATGAAATATGAGAATGAGATACTCCATCCCTTCTTAATATTGGCTGGTTTTACTTTTTGTGATGTCTACTAAAATTTTCTTGTTTTCATAAATAAAAGAATAATCATTTGAAAGTTATAAAATTTATCATTATTTGATTTAATTTATGTACTAAAGGAAATATATCAATAATAGTAAGAAAAAGGTACCATTAAATACCATTTGCTATTTAATATTTGCTATTTAATAGCATAGGGCAGAAATTATTTGTTTTTATATAGAGATAGAGACTAGTGAGAAAATATAAAGTGATTTGGTTTTGGAAATTTGTTTGCATGTGAGGTGATGGTAATATTTATTTTACTACTTTTATATTAATTTATTTATGGGGATGAATGTCTTCTACTTAATATGTTTATTTAAACACTTTTAAATATGTTTGTATATGTAATTAATATAGAGATAATAAAATTTCAAAACTTGTTCTCATCTCAATAGCCCAACTATCCTATCTTATCACTATTTTTTTTCCCTAGCTGTGAAATTACTTTTCTTAACAAAATTGGTTGTTAATTAATTTTAAATTTTAAACAAATTAATAAGAATGGAAATAATAATAATGATGGCAATAATAATTAATGGTAATATTACTTTTGTTGTTTGGTTAAATACAGTCAAATATGCCAATTCTAATTGGACTATATATAATTAGAAAATTGAAAATTGTCCTTTTTACATCCTAACCCTAATTATTGATTTGGATTTAAGTGAAGTTCTTTAATAAATAGTTAGTAGCACATTAATCAATTCCTAGTTAGTGAATAACTTACCTTGAAAATATATTTCGATAATTGCATTATTTTATTTATTCATACAAAAATTATGTGAATATTGAAAGATAATAAAACATCACTTTTATACATTCATGTCATAAAAAAATTGAATTGAATACTATTTCATAATTTTTGCAAACAAACCATAAATTAAAAGTCACCAGTAAAATAATTCACTTTTGAAATAAAAGGAGCGTGAATGGCGGTAGCATTTATTTAATTAATGCTCACACAATTCTCATACAATCAGAACCAGTCCAGACTGCAATCAAATCGTAACCGACAATTTTAAAATTTGTAATTGTTTTCGACAGTTTGATTTATAATTATAACAGAGTAAAGAAGAACAATTCCGTTACAGTTCTAAATATTCAAAATTATGAAACAGGAGTTCCAACACCTCGGATACTACATATAAATTTTAATAAGTTTTTTTCTAACAATAATTCAATTTTATTTATTGTTTTATATAAAATCATTGTTTATAACTTCATAAAATTACATTTTAACTATTAAATTCATGTAAAAATACACTTTTTAAATGCGGTTTAAGAGAACCGTCGATTTGATATCGGAACCAACGGTTTAATATCGAAACCGCCTTAAAGAGTTTCAATGGAACGAGCAGTACAACCTGAAATCCACTCAAAGACAACTATCGAACGAGCTTTTCTCTTTCTCATGGCAAGGTCGAAGACAACCACTACTCTCAGAGTTTATGTGCTGATGCAGCACTACGCTGGTTTTTTTTCTGAAAAACGAATTTTTACTGATATTGAGTTCTTGCGTTCCAATAAATTGGACCGCGAACCAATGTAAATACTGTTCAATTACAAATTCAAAATAATAAAATCGTGTGGACAGTATCTTCAAAAGAAATACACTTGTTTATATTAATACTTTTTATTATTAAAGTGGAGAATTTATTTCTGCACAATTTGACTGTGTTGTGGAGTTGATAGATTGAATTATTAAGAAATGTGGCACTTTTTCTTTGGAATTATTACATGGTTTTCCTCTACACTGTTCTGTGCAGCTTTAATAAGCTGGCAAACTTAGCTATAGCTTGTGGGAATTAAATTATTGATCATCAATTTTTAATTCCTTTAAATCAAAGTGTGTTATTAGGGTGAAAAAGTGTTGTACTATTCCTAATACATTTCTTTGATTATCATATTTCATTATTGTCCTTTAACATTATTATTATTCCAACCGTACCAAAATATTTTTATGTTTTTGGGGATTTTTTGAGTTTTAATAAAATGAATTTGAGTGAAAATGATTCGTGGTAACATAATTAAAAAAATAAAATGAAAATATCACAATTTTATTAAATGTATTGAAATAGTAAAAAGATGTTGTGATTTCCATGCATTAAAATTTTTAATATATTACCATGTGTTCACATGCATATTTAGATCAAAATATAATTGTAGAAAACAATAATATCCTTATAATAAACTTTCAAGAACTTATTAAATAATTATGGTTTATCACAACATATATAAATACTAAAACAATGTGGTGTGTGTTAATATAATGATAGAATATCTAAATTTTGATCAACATATATAATATTATTTGGTGGAAAATGGCAATGAATTAGAGGTGGATTAAAAGATTAAATATTAATATTAATCCAATAAATGCACATGTCATAATAAAATAAACTAAAAGAGTGTTGAAAATAGGGGACAGTATCTTTTGATTTATGGTTTAGATGTTTTTGTTAGTAATCACAAGAAATAGACTTTAGTGTTCTTTAAAACTCATAATTTAATTACTAAAGAAAAAGACAAGTGTGACACACTTTATAATTTATTCATTTTTTGACATATAGTATATTATTTTGCCATGATTTAATTTACAGAAATGTACCTTTCTGTTGACCTTGTCAAGGCTGATACATAATTTATATAATATAAAATAATAATATTTAAATTAAATAAATTGTTACAAGGGAATCTTGAATTATTTATTCTTTTTCCCCTTTGGGAATAAACAAACCTGACTATAGTACTGAAACTCTGCTTGCTCATCATCATATGTCTCTGAAACAAAATGATTTTTGAATAAATGAGTTGCAATTAATTGTTATATCATTATTGCTAAAAATTCATTTACAAATTTCCACATATAGACTCCCCAATTTATACATCAAAATATTACCAATTAATGTAGCTTTAACAAATTATTGTGATAATTTAGGTACAGTTTCTGGTTATACGTTGGTAGAGTGAATTATTTTAATTTATTTTACAAAATGAAAAAAAAAGATTGATTAAGATTAAGTAAGATTTTTTTTTTTTACTTTGAAGTCACTGTAATAGGTGGACCAAATTGAGACAATTTTGAGTTGTATCTCACCTAATATTCTTGTCTTGATGATTTAGTCATACAAATTAGTATAAACTTGGTTTTACCTATTTAAGGTGATAATGATTGATGCACAAAAGGACATAGGTAATTGGTATATAATTTATTTCAAAATATTTAACAAAATATATTATCTCACTAAACTTGACACACTTTTCTTATTGGGGCGTCCCACTAAGCTTGACACATTTAAAAAATAGTAAAAGTTATCTATTAAAAAAGGTGTGGACCCTACCACCTTTATCACTCTAACACTACTTTATACACTATTCTTAATAATTGTGCCGGGGAAAAAGATGTCAAGTTTAGTGGGACGAAAATAGTATTATTTCCTACTAGATTACCTTCCATTTATATAATTATTAATTAATTGACCATCGCCATTGACAAATGTACAAGATTGAATGGTAATTCATATAGTGTTTGTTTTTTTATTTAAAAAAATTTAGGTTACGTTAAACTGAAATTATATAATCGTGCGTCATGAAAATTTCATTCTTATTGAATGGAGATTTATTATTTTGACATTAACGTCACTATTGTTGTTGGACTACTAAATTAATTATTATTAGCAATTGTATATTTCTTGATATTTTGTTGGGCTACTAAATTAATTATTCCCATCTTTGATTTTAATCAGTTACAAAAATTGAATTTTTCAACTGTTGTAACTAAAACTATAACTTCAAGATTCAACAATATAAGGATACTTTTATTTAATCCAAAGTAAGTAGTCCAAAATTGACCCAATAAGCAATCTTTTATGTTTTCCAATCCAAAATTTGGCCCAATAAGCAATCTCTTATATTTTCCAATTTTGAAGTACAACTTAGGCTAGCCCAAATATTTGTCATTAGAAAAAAATTATTTTTTGATTATCAAATATAATTTATTTATTGCAAAATACTCTTAATATTTCTAAAGAGATGGCCGACATAGCCGACATAATTTAACGTAGTAAAAAATAATATAACATGCTAAAGATATAAAAAAAAATCTCTAAAATAAATAACATCAATTAAAACGACAAGCGTTAAAACTTGTGATATCAGTCAATTATTTAATACTTATAAAATTGAAATAATAATAATAGAGAGAACATAATTAGTCGGTCTTGTTAGAAACCACATCTTTGGAAGATTGGAATTTCTCGGCCGCTTTAGCGGCTGCTCCGGCGATAACGCTGGTGGCGCCGCCGGTATTGTCGTCGTGAACGAGGTGGGTGACCGTCACATTCTCCGGCTGGGGCTCTTCCTCCGCACCCGGCGACTTCCGGTAGTCCACCGTCTCTACGTTTATCTCCTCCTTAACTCTTTCCTTATCCTATAAAACATTCCCAATAACAGAATTAATTTAATGTAAATTCATAATTGTTTTTCTTATAAAAGAAGAATTGCATATATAGTACTCCAACTACACCATAAAACATAAAAGAGAAAAAGAGGTACATACCTTTGAAGTATTCATTTGTTGAAGAAGATGAATTGATTTATGCAAGAAATAAGAACTTGTATTATTGTCTCAACTCTGTAATGTAAGAATTAGATATTAGTGGCTTCAATTTGTTTAGAGTTATATATATAGAGTTAGTGCTCGACTACGTGGCAGATTCTAGTTGGGTGAAAGGTGAGGAAATTTGTAGTCCAACCACGTGTTATACAAAAAAACTTATTGCATGATGAGTCAAGTTTTTTTTTTAATATAAAAATATTTTTTTAGATATGGAGAAGTGAAGAGAAACATATCATCATTTTGAATTCTCTTCTTGAATTTGAGATCCCCAATCCATATTTTATGAAATAGTTTAATATAGAGATCATTAATTCAATTTGGATTTATAGTTAATTTTAGTGCAACCTTTTTTGCTTCATTTAAGTTTCTTTAAATCATATAATTATGTTTTATTATGTACAATATGACCCCTTTTGTTTATTTATTGAATCATTATGTTAGTTTTTGTTATATTAATATATTAGTAAAGAATCAACTAACACTTTGAGTAAGATGAAGATGAGAACTCAAATTCAAAGTTATTTTGGAATATTTATTTATTTATTATTCCGTGTAGTGAAAAATCTCAAATCCAACATTATACATAAAATGTACAACGTTGGATTACATCGATTACATAAAATTATTATTTCCAAATCATCCAAACAAACTAAGCGTGAACGAGAGTGTGCTTTTAAAATTGAAGGAAGGCGTCGGCCAACATATGTCCCACTTTGACTGCAGATTCAGAAGTCAAATGAACATTGTCCCCTAAAAAGGTAAGACCAGCTGAATCAACTTGCTTCAAATTAGGAACATTGATCGACTTTTGAACTTCTCTAATTTCTTTAACAAATTCACCGTCTCCAGACGATACAATCACCTGCAACCACCGGTAGAAAAGTTAGTGGTTAATTAATAAATAAATTAAATATATTGTGAGCTGAATGCGAGTCTTACATTATTCATAATTAAAAGCATACCTGGACCACGGGCAATGTGGGTGCTTGCAAGTCGGCACGAACATCAACAATCAATTGTTCGAATTTGGCTTTGTAAGTCTCAACATCGCTCATTACTTTTGTGTCGGACTCACCCTGATACCACATAAGACCCTTGAGAACCCCACCGTCCTTGAGGGCGGCCTTCGTCCGTGAAATCATGTCATTGTACAACTTTTCGCCGCGTTTCCACTCATCTATTTTTGTTCCTCCGACCGCACAAGGGACCAAGCCGATCACTCCAATGTTGGGGTCTTTTTGCAAAACTGTGTTGGCAAAGGACATCCCTGGCCCTACCCCGCATACCTTAGTAACATCAATGTCCGCATGGAGAGGGGGTCGCGCCTCCTCCCATGCGAGACTGGCGCTGAGCCGTTGGATTTGTGGGCTGGGCTTGCACTCGGGAGGGACGACTTCGTTCCACTTGTTGTTCTCGAGCCCGCCTCGTCCGGCCATATTGCTTTGTCCGGCCAATATGAATATGCTCTTGCCTTGATTTTGGGCACTCACTAATGTTGAGCAGCACAAAACCACTAACATGACAAGGGAACCCATATTTGGTCGGAACAAAATATGCAATGTTAGAGAATGGATTGGATGGTTTGGAATGAGAGCTCACTATCATCTAACCACATTATATAGAAAATAATCCCTACTATTTCGAGTAATTCAAACCATGAGAATCATAATTCATCTCTTATTTTAGTGGTTCTTGATATAACTAATGTAGTGGTAGTCCGATAATCGAGCAATTTTCTAGGATAATTTGATGTATTAAAAATTATATGAATTATAATTCACCTTGCAAAACCGAGCATTTTTAGGGTACTTTGTTCGTTATAATTATAAACCACTAACTTGATGTGAAATAGTCTCATGACATGTAGTAAACTTTAGGACATTATGTTTCATTGCAAGTATAAAGTCTTTTATTATTTTTTTCTCTATAGTTGAAGAAATCGAACATCACAAATCAATGATATAGAACATCACAAAAGTATTTTTTACAATATTGACTTTTTTTTCTCCTATCAAGGCTTCTTCGTTTATTTATTTTTTTGTATTTCCTTTCTTCCAATTTTCAAATTTCTAATTTACAATGATGTTTTTGTATGATAATGACATCCACGACATGAAAAAGCACAAGAAAATAGTGTGGATTCATATATATATATATATATATATATAGAAAACAATAAATATTTTGTAAGAGAAATGATAAATGCATTAGATCAGATAATCATGGATTGATGGTCACAAATTAATTATATTTAGTATTTATTATTGTAACCTTTAGCCATTAAAAATGATTATATTAATTAAATTTGTCTAATTAATAAACACTATTGTATTGATTAAAAAAATATTAATAAATAAATAGATGAGATTGGATCCTTTTACTTGGATTCTCATTTGTTAAAAGGTGAGGAAATTCGTAGTCCAAACACTTATTATAGAGGAAAAAATATTGAATGGAGTGATGTTTTCTTAAATTAAATTAAATTAATTTTAATCATTGATACTAAATAGATGGAGTGTATGAATTCATTATCATTTTTCATATTTGATTTCTTATGTATATAAATCTAACAATATATATATATATTTTCTCAACTCCTCTATTTTAATAAATCAATGATTGTGATACTTTCACGAGTTAATTTCCATTTAAAAATTAAATCCACATTTATAAAATAATAAATATATTTAAATTTAATTTAATCAACTTCTTGATTATAGATAGATTAACGGTTAGATTCATTCTCATTACATGCATAATTTCTTTTCCACATAAACATATAATAAATATTATTAAAATAATTAATAGTGGAGCCCATGTGATTAAACACATAATTGAAATTTAAGGATATATCATTAATATACCTTTTCTTAGACAAACTCTGTTGCTTCATTTCATATTCTTTAAATCATATAATTATGTTTTATTATGTAGAAAGAGCCCTTTTCGTTTATTCATGGAATCATTATGTTAGTTTTTGTTATATTAATATATTAGTAAATAATCAACAAACACTCACTACAAAAAAAAGTTTATTTAGCAACGGAATTTTTCCGTCACTAAAATAAGAAATTCCGTTACTAAAGATGTTAGTAACGGAATTGTAACGGATTTATCCGTAGTAATATTGATGGTTGCTAAAAAAATTTAACAACGGAATATATTCCGTTACTATATAACAACGGAATTGTAACGAAATTTCTGTTTCTAAAATGAATTTTTCAATTTTAGTAACGGAATTGTAACAGAAAATTTCGTTACCAAATTTTAATAATGGATAATTCTGTTACTAAAATTGAACAAAAAATTCCGTAACAATTCCGTTGTTAATCCATTAAAATTTAGAAACGGAAAAATTTTCCGTCACTATTCCGTTGCTAGAAAATGTGTTTTTTGTAGTGACTTGTGTAAGATGAAGATGAGAACTCAAATTCAAGTTATTTCGGAATATTTATTTATTTGTTATTTCGTATAGTGAAAAATCTCAAATCGCACGTTATATATAATATGTACAACGTTCGATTATATCGATTACATAAAATTATTATTTCCAAATTATCCAAACAAACTAAGCGTGAACGCAAGTGTGCTTTTAAAATTGAAGGAAGGCGTCGGCCAACATATGTCCCACTTTGACTGCAGACTCGGAAGTCAAATGAACATTGTCCCCTAAAAAGGTAAGACCAACTGAATCAACTTGCTTCAAATTAGGAACATTGATCGACTTTTGAACTTCTCTAATTTCTTTAACAAATTCACCGTCTCCAGACGATACAATCACCTGCAACCACCGGTAGAAAAGTTAGTGGTTAATTAATAAATAAATTAAATATATTGTGTGTTGAATGCGAATCTCACATTATTCATAATTAAAAGCATACCTGGACCACGGGCAATGTGGGTGCTTGCAAGTCGGCACGGACATCAGCAATGAATTGTTCGAATTTGGCCTTGTAAGTCTCGACATCGCTCATTACTTTCGTGTCGGACTCACCCTGATACCACATAAGACCCTTGAGAACCCCACCGTCCTTGAGGGCGGCCTTCGTCCGTGAAATCATGTCATTGTACAACTTTTCGCCGCGTTTCCACTCATCTATTTTTGTTCCTCCGACCGCACAAGGGACCAATCCGATCACTCCAATGTTGGGGTCCTTTTGCAAAACTGTGTTGGCAAAGGACATCCCTGGCCCTACCCCGCATACCTTAGTAACATCAATGTCCGCATGGAGAGGGGGTCGCGCCTCCTCCCATGCGAGACTGGCGCTGAGCCGTTGGATTTGTGGGCTGGGCTTGCACTCGGGAGGGACGACTTCGTTCCACTTGTTGTTCTCGAGCCCGCCTCGTCCGGCCATATTGCTTTGTCCGGCCAATATGAATATGCTCTTGCCTTGATTTTGGGCACTCACTAATGTTGAGCAGCACAAAACCACTAACATGACAAGGGAACCCATATTTGGTCGGAACAAAATATGCAATGTTAGAGAATGGATTGGATGGTTTGGAATGAGAACTCACTATCATCTAACCACATTATATAGAAATTAATCCCTACTATTTCGAGTAATTCAAACCATGAGAATCATAATTCATCTCTTATTTTAGTGGTTCTTGATATAACTAATGTAGTGGTAGTCCGATAATCGAGCAATTTTCTAGGATAATTTGATGCTTTTAAAATAACAAGAATAATAATTAGCTTGATGTAAAATAGTCTCAAATATCAAGTGACATATTGTAAATTTAGGACATTATATTTCATTGTAAGGATAAAGTTTTATTATTATTTTTCTTTATAGTTGAAGAAATGGGACATCACAAAATCAATGTTTTTGAACTAAGATTATAAAAGCATTTAAGAATATTGACTTTGCTTTCCTATCAAGGTTTCTTCATTTCTTTTTTCTATTTCCTTCTTTTCCATTCACTCTATACAACATATATTCCAATTTCCAAATTTCAAATTTTACATATAAATAATATAAATTTGGTCCCTACATAGGTCGGCCATAAGCGACATCTAAGTTGAATTAAAGAAAGTGACATTCCAACTATTTTGGCATTTTTATAGTTACAACTATTATATTAATATATATGAAGTATGCCTCATGTTTGGTGAAACTCATTCCCAACCACCTCAATAATATGTTCACATCAATTAGGGCTCATGAAGTTTAGAATAAATTAAATTAGTCTTTTTGTAATCCTATGCTCAATGGTTAGAGGTTCATGAAGTATAATATAAACATGGTTATGAAAAATATCTACCTAATTAATCCATCTATGGAAGAAGTCTAGAAAAAAATTATTGAGCTTCTTGTTAGCACCACTACTTTGGACCGGGAGAGGAGCCATGATATGGAAGAATGCGTCGGCCAGCATGTGGCCGAGCCGGACTTGAGCTTTAGTCGAGAGGTGCAACCGGTCGGGGTTGAGCTCTAGCCCCTTAGCATCTACACATCTCACATTGGGAAGCTCGAGTTCGATTTTTAGTTGAGCTTTTCTAACTATATCTACATACGGTCCTTCCCCTGATGCTAATGCCACCTGTACCAATCCAATTAGTAAATGTGCAAGTTTTTCGTGGATGAAGAGAGTAATGAATGAGGAATCATCTATCGTACCTGAATAATTGGTAAAACAGGTAAAAGTAAATCTGTGCGAACATCGTTAAAGAACTTCTTCAACCTCCTCCCGTACAATCTAGCATCTTCGCGCTCGACCGTGTCGGACTCGCCTTGGTACCACAAAATAGCCCTAATTAGTCCTCCCCCGCCGTGCAAGGCCGCCTGGGCTCGTGTGAGCAACTGCTCGTAGAGGCGACCCCCGCGCCTCCACTCGCTTATATTAGTCCCTCCGATCGCGCAGGGGACCAAACCGATCACCCCGATGCCGGGATCCCTCCTCAGCACCGAGTGCGAGAACGGCATCGCGGGTCCCACACCACACATCTTCATGTAGTCGATGTCCCGGTGGAGTGCCTCGCGCGCCTCCTCCCACACGAGGGCGGCGTTGAGGCGGAGGATCGACGGGTCGGGGCGGCATTGCGGGGGAACGACCCCATCCCACGTGGCGTTGACGACGCCGCCACGGCCGGACATGTTGCTCTGGCCGGCTAGGATGAAAATGCTCTTAGGTTGGGAGGCATTGCCACTAGTTACTACAATGGAGTAGGCTAAAAGTAAGGAACAAATGAGGAGAAACATACCTATGCCAATTGCAAGAGCCAAATGCAAGAAAATAGAGACACACACATACACTTAATATAAGAATGACATTAGAGAGCTTTGAAGGAAAGCAACGTCACAATAATGCAAGAAGACAACCACTTTTATGCTGTGAGTTGTTTCAGAATCTTTTTTTTTTTTTTTTTCAATAGATTGCTACTTCCCCTAATTTTTTTAGTTTGGATTTATTAGTAATTAATAATAAAAGTTCTATTCAAAATGAGATACAAGACATAAAATGGCCACTTGTGATTTGTCATACATAACATGGTTTTCTCAGAACTATATGATAAACGACAACAACGTTGTAGCTCTGCCTCTGACCTGGCACTCTGAATTAGGCTGGAATTTATTTATTTATTTCTTTTTGTTACTTTAGTTAGGGATTTTTTGAAATTTTGAAATCTTGAAATCCTAGCTCATGTGGGGTTATTAATAATAATTATGATTTGTCAACCCAAAAAATGATAGTAATAGTAATTACTAATATTAAATACATAAATTAAGTGAGACACAAATTTCACACGACACATAATATAATCCAAATCAAAATATTTTATTAAGACGTGCTGAGTCAAAATGAGTAGTAAATTCTAAATGGTTATTTTAAATCATTTAAAATATTAAGAAAACTCTAATTGGGCCATTGGGCACTCTTTAAGTACAAGTTTTCTTTATTTTCTTGACTATATTAAGCCTGTCTTGGTTTATTTGAATGTTGTTTTCTTATTAAATGTTTTCAACCTTCAAATATAATAAGAAAATACACTCTAATTTGAATCTCAAAAAATTTAAGATAAAAGGCCTCATAAAAAAATTTCGGCTTTTGGCCCAATAAATGAAGTAAAGTGGGCCTGATGCTGCAATTCTGAATTAATTAGAATATATTTTTGCATGAATTTGTATTTATGAAAAATTGATTTAAAAATGTGATAATACTTTCATTAACAATTTTTTCCCTTTCAAAACTCATCTATATTATAATTATATTTAAATATATGAATTATAAAATGTATGGTTATTAATGTAGTGGACAAAATTCAATAACCTAACAAGTTAAACCAAATCGTTTCATTTATTCAACTATTAGGACCGACTAGATATATCGATCCACTAAAAATATAAAATCTCAACGATTTTGAAAATTTTATTTATGTTTATATCTAAGTTAAGGTGTGTCCAACAAATCCAACGAGACATATAAACCTTAATGTACGACCTAGTCGAATCCAACGGGACATGTAAACCTAAGTTGCTCGATCGGATTGTGGTCCGATTTATTGAATTAGGTCGTTTGGAATTGATGAATTGACAAGCCATAGTCGAAGCATCTTATCCATGCTTTTGCATAGTCAATTTATACCAAAATAATGGACTCAAGTATTTTAAAGATATTATTCTATGCAAAATAAAATCCAAAACTCAATACATCACCTTCTGTTACTTATCTCTTCCTTGTGTGTATTGTTTTTTGGAAGATAATTGTTTTATACGTTTTTGGTTCTATTGTACTTTTTGGTTCTATTGTACTTTTGGTCTCATAATGTTTATTTTTATTATTCAAGTTGATGTTTTGGTTTTCTATATGCTACATTATAGGTGAGAATCAACAAAAATGATTAATGAAGCTTGACAAGAGAAACGAGACAAAAAGACGAAGAAAAGGGCAGAAATTGCATACTTGGTCGAGAATGGACCTAGCGGGCGCTAGCCCCTAGCGCTCGCTAGGTCAAGAAGCTGAACCAGGACAGAATAAGGGGCTAGCGACCGCTACCCCCTAGTGGCCGCTGGCCCTTGCACGGTGAACCAAGGCAGAACTTTAGGGTAGCGAGCGCTACCCCTAGCGCTCGCTAACTTGACGGATTTTCTTCCCCTATTTAAACCTCCACGCGCGATTTTTAGCAATTTTTTTAGGTTTAGACCACGAGAGAAAACACTACTAGGTTAGATTTTCCATTCCATTGATCGTTTTTCCAATTTGGTTGTGGATTCGTTTGTGATTCAAACCTGGTGTTCTTTAATGCGTTATTTGTCTTTCCAATTCGTGAGTTCTTTTACTGCTTTCCTTATTGTTTTATGATATCTTTTCTTCTTGTTCTTTACTTTATTAATTCATAATTCGTTAATCCAAATCTTTCAATTATGTTAATTAATCAATTCAAGGCATTTTTAAATTCAGTTTCTTTAAATCTTAATCCTTAGATTTAGGATTTAATTGCTTTATTAATTTTTGCCTAGGTAATTTGTATTTTAAATTCTTTAGTTTTATTCGCCTAGATAGATTAATTAGATTAGTTAAAATCAAAACCCTTTCTTTTTAATTGTTTTCTATTCTGCAATATAAATAAAGCTCTGCTTAGCCTTCCTTGAGAATACGACTTAGGGTCAACTTATTAATCTATAATAAACTCGTTATCTTGCGAGTAACTTAATATAATAAGTTTGAAACAATAATAATGCAGTTCTTTTCCCCTTTTTTTTATATAAAAAGATACACACGCACACACATATATATATATATTTTTGTAGTTCTGGGTCTTCAAAGTTCTTTTATTTCTCGTAATATTAATGTTTTGTAAAATCAAAGCATTGAAACTTTGAAATGGCATTTTTTAGACCTTGAAACGTTGAATAAATATTTAAGACTCAAATATTGATATATTTACGACAAACTTTGATAAAATTATGAAATAATCGAAATTTGTTGAAGTTTTTCATATTTAAATTAGATGGAGCCTTTTCCAAAAACAACGTGTGAGTGTGATTTTCTGAAAAAGAAATGCTTGAAATCATTATGATTTTATTCTAAAATTAAAAAAAAAAAAAATGGGCCGTAACGCGTCCACTGTGATGCTACAATTATATCATTATAATCTTTATTTTTTATTATTTTGTATTAAATAATATTAAAATATACTATAATTGATAAATCATAGTCAAAATTTGAGAATTAATAAAAAAAAATATTGAAAATTGGGATAATTGTCTGTAAATACACAAACTAACAATCATTTTTGATATTACACTTGAACTTTAAAATCTGAATCACAATACACGAACTACCATTTTTTACAATTGAATATATCAGACTATATTTTAGTCAAAATCATGCATACGTAGACCCGATTACACACGTGTGGTAGGTACAGAGGAAGATGTTGTTGATTTTGACTAATCGGGCTATATCAACCCTATCTCACATGTGTAATAGGGTCCACCTATCATGATTTTGACTAAAATTTAGTCCGATGAAAAAATGGTAGTTTGTGTATTGTGGGTCTGATTTTAAAGTTCATTTGCAATATCATAAATGATGGTTATTTTATGTATTTACAGACAATTATCCTTTAAAATTTTAATATTTATCTAAAACATATAATGTCACATTACTTGCGAACGCATAAACCTCATCTGCAATGGGCCGGTAAGCATTTTCGTAACTATATCCCCCATGTCATATTATTGATTAAGTAATGAATTGAAATTGCAAATTATAGAGTAAGCCATAGCCCCACCTATAATAACTTTCAACAACATGAAGAAAAAAGCACAAAATTATCAACCACCCATTCTTCAAAAGTCAAAATTTGCAGCCATTCTACTGCTTAACAATCTTGGATTTTTGTGTAACATTTAATTTATTTCAATCACAACCCCACAATTTTCTAAATGCCAACCTAAAATTTTGTTGTTTGTTTAGACAAGTTTCTGCACCTCAATGTCCCATTTCTTTCAATTATTTAATGAAAAAGTCTAACTTATATAAATGTACCATTAGTGCATCATTTATTACATGAAAGACTTGCATTTGGATTTATGCATTTCTTTGAATGTGCATTTTTATCTTTATAGGTGGCAACTAACTTCATAGTTTGGAAGTTTGTAGTTGGAATAATAGTGTTACTATTTATTTATTTTTTGGAAAATGATAGTTTATCAATTATGCAAATCTTGATGCCATTATTACCCTATAAAATGAATGTTATAAACAATATGTAGACAAGTGGAGAAATTCATAAAATTACAATATGCAATTTTAGCCTTATAAATCTAATTTATGATAATTTTAATTTACTTCAAATTAACTTAATATATATATATTTCAAATTTCATAAATTAAAGTTTAGGACAGTTTTAGTTTTATAAATTTAAAATTTATTATTTTTCTCAATAGTTTTGTACTTTGGTAGGTAAACCGGCAAAAGACATAATAACATAAGGAATAAAAGTAGGTTGTCACATTTATTTATTAAAATAAAAAATAATACTTTGAATCAAAATATAAAGCATCATTTTTTGTTAATTTACGATAAGGTTTCGTATTTATTTTGGAAACAATAATATTCATGTGTAGATTTTTTTCAATGATGATGTATTGTATTTATGAGTGTTTGGTAATTGTCAATTATGTAGAAAGTATGCATCCCATTTTGGAATAAATACAGATTTGTACCTCCTGTTTATGTCTGCCCATTTTAATCATTAGAAATTAAATAATTATATTTCTTATGGAATTGATTTAGCAAAACAATGCCAACTTTTAATCTTGAATTATTTAATAAAGGAATTGATTTATAATTAATGAATTTATTTAGAAATATTTATATTTCAATTTTTGATATAGTGATATGTGATTTCTACTGCCTTTAATCTCATAATTCCAGATTGATTTAACAAATAAATGTTAGTACTTTTGAGTTCTGTATTTTTCGATTACTGAATTATAATTTATTAAATTGGGTAGACATATTATATATATATATATATATTATTTTCCTTTTTGTGATTTATTATAATTTCTTGCAAGGCAGTTATAACTTATAATGAGGATTGAGGAAGGTCCGAATTGTAACTGTGCATAAACCGTTGTACCTTGGGCATGTGAAATTGGACTCTACAAATGTACAATGACATTAAGTGGCCTGTTTATTAATGCAATATGTTTACTTTACCTAACTTTATTGGTCAACCATTAATCTCAATCAACTTATTTGATAAGACCCTAATTAAGTATTGACTTAAATCATTAATTTATTATGATTGTTGTTAATCTACTCGCAGAAACCCTATATATCTAATATTTGGTGTTTACTTTGCCTGATATGATTGATTAATAAAAATAATTCAAATTAATTTAATGTTTACTTTGAGATATAAATTACAGATTACTCAATTTTAAACTAATTTAATTAATAATTTTATCCTTTAAATAATTAATTATAAATTTTGTTCAATACAGCTAATCACTCAAAACAAACGTCGCCAAATTTTCTTTCTAGATGCTTTGGGATATATGGAATTGCTTTATTTGTTTTTATATATATATATATATATATAAGTTCAGCCCGGCCCGACAAAAATACAATGTTAAAATTCGTGTCCAGTCGTACGTAATACACTTATCATGTACGGATGGAGGGAGTATTTTCCAGTAGCAGCGATGATTATCTAGAAATAAATCTAGAATTAGTTGAACCGACTACTTGAAAAAGAGGCAGTTATTATTGAATGGATGGAAACGTGTGGGGCTGTTGTTTGCTCCCACAAAAGAAACAAACGAAATCCTTCAATATCTTGATTGAAGCTCAACCTGCTACCGGCGCTAGCTGTAATCCATTCAAACCATTAAATTAGTTTATAGTTAGGTTTAGGGTTAATATAATAATCATATTTTGGGTAAGATTGGATTAGGAAAGGGATTAGACCCAACGCCGGATTATTCTCCTGCTTTCGGCCCTTTGTTTACTCCATTACATATTTTAGCATTAGTCAAATCTCAGTGGGCCCTACCCCATTCTCAGACATACATTTCTAATTTATATAATTATATAACACACCAAAATTCTTTTTAAATTATGCCACGAGAATCACGCGTTTCACATGATACGTTAAACCATTTCTTGAGGCCATTTTAGATGTAATTCTACTAAACATTTATTATTTTACCGTTTACATATATTTTACTTTCTGAATTTATTTAAATATTAAGTATATTTTACGATTTGTTTTTTAATTTATGCTGATTTTTTCACAACATACTTTTTCGTGTCATCGTAGTGAATAATTTTTTTTTTATATTCTAATATTTACTTTTAAGAGAAAATAACATGTGCAGTGATGAGGGTAATTAATGTGTTCACAGATGGCATGGTACGCGACATGGATGATATAAAGTCTTTGATAAGATTATATGAACTTATAGATTATAAACACCACAAATAACCTAAATTATTTGGTTTAATCATGTGGATGTTTTGTTATTCAAATTTGCTGACAACATGAACATTTAGACTAATTAAAATTTTGTGTGGATCACACACTTTTTTGTCAGAAAATATTTAGGTATCAATTTATATTCTCCCTAGCTAATAATTAACGATTTTATTAGGCAACAATCTTATCAATGAATCACCTCAATAGACAATAGTACACTTTCATTACAGCTGCTTAAGCCTCAATTCCAATGGTCCAAAATTTTCTATGGAAGGCCAAAAAACAAACTAGTGGAAGTAGAATTGTTTGGGATTTGTTGTTTTATGATTAGTTAAATTGTAGATATTTGCAATCATTATTAGAGAGAGAGAGAGTCATGTCATGGCCTTTGTTGTATGGTTCTTGTGAGAAAGTAACTGTTGTGAAAAAAAGAAAAAGTTTCAAAACAACTTCATGGCTAAGATTACTCATCTTGTTCTTTTCTTTATTATTGTGGTTATTATTACTATTGTTTTCTAGGGGATCATGTTGTGAGGCTATCAAGTGCTGTAAATGAGCCGAGATGAGTCGAATACTATTCAAAACGACTTGGCTCGGCTCCTTTAAAATATTAGGTGCTTGAGCTCAGTTTAAGTCCGTTTTTTGAACTTTTGACATGTGGTTAGAACTCGACTCATATTATGTAATTATCGAGCTCAGGCTCGGCTCGAGCTTGGCTTGTGGGATGCTCGATAACATTATATTCGAATTTGAGTTCGACTCGTTTGATATTCATATTAATAGTTTTTGAATCCGAGCTCGAGTTCAGAGTTAGTTCGGGTTTGAACTCACATAATTTCTTTTAGAAAATTAATTAGCTATTTTAGTTCGAAAGTCAACTGAATGCTCGATTAAATGATCAATTAAAAGTTGACGGAAGATTCATGAATATGCTCATGAACAGACAAATACAATCTTGTATGCATTTTTAGGTGCGATTCGTTAATAAAGCATCGAGCTTAAGAAAAACTTTTTTTTATGCCAAATCTCAAATACCTCGTAAATAGCTCAGTTTATTTGCGGCTCCATAATAACTATATATATACCATGTGTCCTAGCAATTTTCAAATTTGCACAAAACATTTTTTATTTTAAAATATTATATTAATCCATGCCATTTTCCTTTAGTTGCATAACACCCTACCCCAGCACCCAACAAAAATCATTTATAATAACTAATTATTAATAATATCATCAATTATCATAAAAAATTGAATTCATGCATGCAGATATATCCCCTCTATGTGACAATCATTCACCCATAAATATAATATATACGAATTGGGCTTAATTTAAATATTAAAATATAATTAATAAATCATTACTCACCGATTTCTGCTGACTCAACTATAATTAATTAATTAAGTAGCACAATTCATATTCTTATTGTGAAGAAGCAATTATGTATCGTCTTGAATTGAAATATTGCATTTGATACATCACTTTCTAGTATTGAATGATAAAAACTCTCATCATTTAATAACAACTGTCCAAACATTAAAATCAAACAATCATTATATGGCACATCATGAGAAACCCTAATGTCAAGTTTATCCAAATATAATATTTAAACTTTATTACAGGGGGCTCTATTTTAATATTTGATGTGTTATAATGTAACGAGTAAGAACTAAACACCACAAAGGGCATAAATCATATAGGATTTATTTTCATGCCATTTGACTTGACTAAAATGAAGGTCCTATGATTGATTTTTCCTTAATTACTAGTAAAATGATTCTGAAAATATAAATAGCTTTTGATATGTGCATATCATGTTCTAGAATGTTCACTAAGATCGATTGGGTGCTATTTATTCAATTAATTGCACTAAATATACATGATCTTTTTATTAAAAAACCTAAAAAATTATTAGTGATATAAATATTACTCACTTTGTCACGTTAAATGTGATACGGTATTTATTGACTTATCTTTAAAATATTGACTTATACTATTTTTAACGCGTAATATTTTACTTTCTCAGTATTCGTGTCAAATCAGTTATGATCGTTTTTAGTGAAACACAAGAATTATAAATAAATATATATTTTCATTAATTGTGAATACGTATTTTTAGTTAGAGCAGACAAACTACAATGAAAAGCTAAAATTCAATATTTTAAAAACTTTTCCTCATTCATTATTTTCTAGGTAATAACATAGGTTTACAATTACTAAAAATATTCTTTTTAATTGTGAAATTTATTCAACCATACATAAACTATGTCGAGCTTGAAAAAAAAATCATATCACTATTATTAATTTTTCTGGATCTCCATTAACAAAGTACTTAGATTTTTAAATTTTTTTGACATTGATATAAAGTGCGAACAATAATAAATAATAAAATATATAAATAAATAAAACGTTGAAGCTGTCTAAATATTAAAATCTTTCCATATCCTTTTCAATTATTTTCTCCACATAATAATAATAATAGTAATAATAAATAAAATTAAAGCTATAAAAAAAGAAAGAGAAAAGAATATCTAGAGAAAAGGAAAGATGAGATAGGGGGAAAAGGAGTGCGTTATAGCTGGCAAATATGGAGTATTGATATTATTAAATTAATAGAGAAAGTGTGGGAATTTTCAAAGCTGCGGTTAGGCCAGTTAGAGCAACAAAAGGACAAATGGGCTTTCGGGTGGGGCCCGCCTAACAACCTATGACGTGGCTGGATATGGGTCATGGTTGTTGTCGGAACTTCACTCATCACCGCCCGCCCTTGCTTACGTGGCACTTCATTACACGCCCACCTCTTTTGTCGCACTCCGAACCGCCGCCACGTCACTCCCGGTTAAGTCTCTGTCTTAACGTACCACCCCCCAATAATTCGCACTTTTGTAACCGGTCACTCACTCCGATGCTACTCTCCTATCATAATCTTTTCATTATCATCTCTCTCTTTTATTTTCCTTCTTATATTATGCAAATTCTTTTTCTCTCTCTTCTAGGATCATAAACTTCTAGATCATAAACGAGTTGAGTCCAATCGAATATTAGTTGGAACTAACCAGCTTGTTTAAATGGTTAGGGCGTTTAAATTCGATTCGAGTTATAACTAGTGAAAATTTCGGTTTATTTTTTTGTATCACTTAGGATAGTGTTCTGGCTTGTTAAAAGTAATCAGCTCGAAATCAGACTGAAGCTCTCTAATTTATTTTGAATCAAGCTACATATAATTTTTTTCTAGTCGAGGTTTGAAGAGATCACAATGTTCCCACATAGTACATTTTTCAACCTATATAAAAAAATCGGCCAAAATAATTATTTTATAAATATTGTTTTGAGAGAAAGTCTCAATAGCAAAATACAAATCTTGAATATGATCTCTTTTTCATATCATCTCTCTAGTAGATATGAGGTTATTTTAGTCTTGCAGTCATCATTTGTATTTTAATTTTAAGATTACCAACTCAAAAATTAAAATTATTAAAGTGGCCGTTGAAAAAGTTAGTTACATAATTAAAGAACATATGAGTATAGTTTAAATTAAATGGAGAATGATGAAAGTAGCATTTAATGAAGTCCAACTCATACATGAGAAAGACGCTCATCTCAATTTTTAGTAGATAAAATATTCTCTCATTAAAATTGATCGCATTTTCTAATTTTAATCGAAATGTATTCTTAGCCAATTAGAAAAATTTTTGCTCGACTCCTAATAAGGAGATTAAATTAAACACTTTATAAAAAGTAAATGTCAATTTTACCTTAGCACAAATGCTAAATGATATTAAGATCTTTGTGAGTTCGTAAGAAACTAGAAACAAAACATTTTCCTCATGTATTCACTATCGATAAGGAATTTATTAGTAAGACGAATGAAGCATGTGTTATTTAATTTTAAAAAATAAATAATTTAGCCTACCCTATCAATATACGAGGCGTGAAAAATATGGTTGTAACTTATACGCTAACGGTCCTATGATATATGACTCGTTTACTATATCAAAATATCCTAATAATAATGATTAGTTTCTAAAAAATAAAACTCTTTTATCTTAAAAAGTTAATCAATTTTAGTAAGATTCACTATTTCACCCATAAAATTATTATTTTAATATTCGTGTTAAAAACAACATGTTATGAATAACGAAGGAATATAGTACTCCATCCGTCCCAATTAAGAGGATGCGTGTACCATCTTGAATGTCCCAACTAAGTTGAGACGTTTTCTTTTTATAATACATTTACTACATACACAAGTATAAATAATATATACTCATATCATTAATTTATAAACTCTTTCCGACTCTAAATATACACTTCTTAATTATCACGTTCAAGATGATAGTGAGAGTATAAGAGAGGTATAGGGTGACATAAGATGATACCTTCTCTATGTAATGGCTCATTTCTCTAGAGTTGGTTAATAAGTGGAGCACAATGTTATTGTGTGCCCCAAGAAAGCAACAAATAATTGAATAAATTTAACCTAGTTGAATATAATAGTTTTTAGATCCAAGTATATATATTGTACTTGAGGAGGCATCTACACGAACTTTTGCTGCTCACAAATGCTATATAAAATCATGCCTAATTATTTAAATAATTGTCTTCATGTGGATCTAACTTAATCTATTAATATTTTAAAAAAGACAAAGCAATTTCCAAATAAAATGGAGTTGGAGGAAGCATCCTCTATCCTTCCACACCATGTGAGAATCATATATTTAAATTGATGGATTTCCCAAAAATCAAACAAGAATCTTACAAAGAATAAAATATATTTTTGAGAAAATAAATGGAATTATTCCTTGCTTTGTAGTTGCTCAAAAGAATACATGGAATATTTATATAGTAAAGGGTGACAGAAAGAGATTAGAGTTGTTGGTACAAACTACCATAAATCCGTATACTATTAAATTAAATTAATTAGTAGAATCAAATCAGGTACTCCTTCCCTTTTGTCAATTTGTTAGATTTGATTTGGTTACGAGATTTAAGAAAAATTTAAAAGTAATATAAGCGGTGATAGAAATATATACTTACTTCTAATTAAAATATAAAATATTTAAGACTTTTAATTTTTATTCAAATTATAAGACTGTCTTGATTTAAGAAAGAAAAAAAATATATTATTTTTAATTAATTTTTCCACTTCCTCAACCCTTCATTAACATTTCACTTCACTTTCATTAAATATATTTTCCCCTTCCATAACACTTTCATTTAATGTTAAAAAATTTTACTTTCTACTCTTCATACATTCATATTTTCTTATTCTTCTTCGTCTTCTTCGTCTTCTTCTTCTATGCATTCTACATTCAAGTTCCATGATTGATGTGAAAATTTTTCAATATTGATATATTCACAAGGGACCTCATTTAGATAAAAAAGAACTTCATTCAAAGTCATATATGTGTTCTAATGTAACTATAATTTCTACTGCTATTCTATTTAAGGTTTAAAAGTTAGGTTTGTTTGAAAATTTTACAATTTGAAGTTCCCCCAAAATTTTGTCTCCATAAGTTTATTAGACTATGGGTAAGTGAAGACAATATTATTAATTAGAGTGAGAGACATTATTAATTAGGGAGTGATTAAAGGGATTGATTCTTAGAATTTGATTATAATTATTGTTTCTTAATTCTAGTGCAAAATGCTAAAACATCTTATATTTTGGATAAGCGGGAGTATTATTTAAACTTGTGTGAGTAATAAAGTTATTTAAAAAAAAATTGTAACAAACTAAAAAAGAAAAACGTAACAAATTGGGTGAGACGGATAAGTACATATTTATTAATCTTTAAATTATATCCGTGCCCTATTTTAATTTGTATCTAATGTTCTAACTTTTTCTAGAATAAATAAATTTCGGTTCTTATCATCTTGTTTAATTCAAATGATGATTGGGCAATGGGCATGTAGTAAATAATTGAGATAATATAAATTGGTATGAAACAAAAATATGAGAAGTATGTAGGTGATTCAACTCGGATTGTTTAAAATATTAGGGTGTTTTTGAGCTTTTGACATATTGTTATAGCTTGGCTTGTCATGTAATTATCGAGTTTCAGTTTGGTTTTTGGGGTATTCAGTAATATTATTTTCGATGTTGACCTCGAGCTCGACTCGTTTGATATTCATATTAATGATTTTCGAGAGTTTCGACTCGCCTCGAACTTGAGCTCGAGCTCATATAACTTTTTATTTTAAAAAATTAACTATTTTAGTACGAGGATCGTTGATTAAATGGTCGATTGAAGGCTCGAAAACATGCTCGTCTATAAATGAATTTGAAAATATTTGTGAACTCAACGAGTTGAACGTTGTCATGCTCGAAATCAGCTCAATAAAAGTGTTGAATTTAAAATCGAAGTCGAGCTCAATATTTACTATAGGGTTGAGTTCAGAACGAGCTTTTATGTAGCCGAGTCTTGAATATCTCGCGGGTGGTTTTGCTAAGCCTTAGATTTGAGGATGACAAGTTTGCATTGCCTCTAATGGAACTTCCAATGGTTCATTAAGTATTAATTCAAATGGTACTTGTATTAACTTGTTTAGGTCCACCATGGATATAAGTCTTTAATTAGTAGCATGTTTTAGTCCCACTGAGGTTAACATTAGTCGTGACATCAAATTCCAGATTAAATTGATGCGTGAGTACAAAAAACGGTTATTTATAACTAATTGATCTGCAATTAAGTGTCAGATACCATATCTCTTTCAAGGGCTTAGAATTTTCTTGGACCATTTATATGTTTTATTTTTATATTTGCGGAATTAGAGCCCCTTTAAAATATATTCACAAGCAATCAAAGTTAAACCAATCTAGTTATCAGATGATAGTGTATTTTACTGAAGGGGAAAAAGAAGGGAACTAGCTATTCATGACTCATTCAAGATTTGATTAAAAAAAGAGTTTCTCTCAATAGCAAAAGAGTATGGTAATATGCTCAATTCTTTAAGTTCGAGAACATGTTCGAATTCTTTTGTTCACTAACATGTTATCAATCATGTTTCGAACCATTTTGTCGAGTATTCAATTGATCTTTTAATCAAGCTTTCAATGGAGTATTCAATCAAACATGTTTGATTTCGAGCATTCAATCGAACTTTCAATTGAGTATTTAGTTGAGCCTTAAGCTACAAGAACTTATTTTAAAAAATAATTTTTTTATAGAACTCAGTCCAAACTCAAACTCGAACTCGAACTCGAAAATAATTAATATTAATATTAAACAAATCGAGTGTGAAAACTCTATTATTTATTGGCATGGTCCATAGCGTATGTATTGACTTCATTAAACCGGTGTACAATTAGGCTATGTTTGGATACTAAACATACTCTTATAATATTAAACTGAGTTCAAAGATGCCAAAATCTCAAAACTAATATTCTAAACAATCCGATACAAATACATTACTTGTAGTGTTCCGCCTTCAAAAAACCAATTAAACATATATACTAAGAGAAGAAAAAATCGAAAATAGATGAAGAATAAGAATAAAAAGAGGAGTGAAAGCACACGTGTGGAGGTAAACCGGTCACGTGATAGAGGAGAAGACGCACGTGCGGGAAGATGTAAGAGGAGAGGACAGAAGTAGGTGGAAGATGGGGCAGGTGGCACGTGACAACTCTACCGTATGTCAGAAATTGAGGAAAAATAATTAAAAAAAGTATTATATAAAAATAATAAAATAAAGAAATGAGATATTGGAAACAGCTGTAAGCAAGTAGCAACGGCTGCTGCAGGGTCATAGTCATGCATGCGCAATTTCAGTTTGTTTTTATGTTTCTTTCTACGTCCCCTAAAACTAGGAATTTATATGATCCTCCCACTTTAACACTAATTATATACTCCCTCCCTCCCACACCATTATTTCCGGCACGATTATTTAATAGAGTGTATAAAATAGTGTAAAAGTAATAAAAGTAATGTGGTCCACACCTTTTTAAAGAGATAATTTTTACTATTTTTGAAATGTATCAAGTTTAGTGGAACGTCACAATAAAAGAAGTGTGTCAAACATAGTGGAACGGAGGGAATACTATATAAATAAATCACTTACTATAAGTTTAATATATTTAAAATTTTAAGGAATCCAAAGACAATTCTATTAGTCCTCATTTGATAAAAGAGTGATTCTATTAGGTTCCTTGCAAATTTTTATAATCTAATTGAGGTTTTATATATGAAAAGGTTATTATTTTAATAATTTATTTTTTAAAAAAGTGTTTAGTTTTAAAATATTAATTTTTATTTTTTAAAAACATAATATTTTACATTTTGATTCTCTATGTTAAATCATTTGTAGCTATATTTAGTGAGATAAATAGAGTACTATTATTTTTTAAGTAAGTGTGTGTATCCTTCATCCACTAAACATATTGACACTTTGATTCGACACGAGTTTGAATAATGTGCTTTCTCTTTGTGCAAAAGTGTATAAGTAGTGAAATTTGAAACTCAGTTGATTAATTACTCAATCCGTCTACGAAAAATGTACTTTTGTTGCTTAGTTGAATTGTCCATCATCAAAAGTGTACTATTTCATTTTTAAACATGATCATACAAAATACTCATTATTTTAAACGTCATATATATTTTATTTTATGTATCATTTCACAACTAAAAAATTGATTTATAATTGTTTTTTTCTTAAAACTCGTGCAACCACTGACAACACATTTTTGTGAATAAAATGATTATTTTTAAGTGATTGTGAATATTCAATGAAGTTTTAGTTCATATGATTTATTATTTTTAATTGAGTTATTTATATTCAGTAGAATGAGTCAACTTACTCGAATTAAATTTTGAACCTTAAAAAAAATTTGAAAACGGACCAACATCACAAATTGTAAAGAATTTTTATGGACATAAAATGTATATTTATCAAAAACAAAATAAATAATATTTCTTGGACATTTATAAATCGTGCATAAATAGAGTATTATACTCCCTCTGTCCACTAAACTTGACAATTTTTTTTCGGCACGATTATTAATGAGAATGTATAAAGTAGGATAAGAGTGATAAAGATGACAGAGTCCACACCTTTTTTTAAGAGATAATTTTTAATATTTTTAAAGTTTGTCAAGTTTAGTGGGACGGGTAATAAAATAAAATACAAAAGAAAAAGAAAAATATTTGAACCACATATGTGCACTCTTTATATTTCTCAAATTTGATGTAGAATAATTCATTCCATCTCTGAAAATTACACACAGACGCTATATATACATAATAAATGAAGAGTTAGGAAATATATACCTAAATTTAATGTAAAGAACTTATAAACTATTACAACTCAATATTTCAAGACTTTAAAATTTGTTAAAATATGACGTAAATAAAATAAAGCTTATAATGTTTTAAAATACTCCCTCAATTTTTTAATAAGTGTCCAATTTTACTAAATCACACGTACGAATGAAATAAAAATTTTACTTATATATCCTTAATTTAACAGTATAATAAATATATTCATACAAATAATATCAAATTTTAATAAATATTAAATAATGACAAAATTGAAAGATTGTTATAAATATTCTCTAAAATTTTGAAATAGGACACTTATTTAGAAAAAAAAAAGTGAAATAGGACTATTAACTTATTTTCGGAGAACTCGCAAAATCTCTTACAATCCATTTTTTAATATTTATAAAACCCTCTATAAAATTTAAATTAGTCTAAAAGGCTTATAAACTAGAGGAATGAATTTCTTAGGTAAAATAAAAAATACATAACAGAAATCGATAAATATCGTACCGAAAAATGAACTAGTAAGAGTAAGCAGTAAAGACGTCAAAATCGGAATATTTATTAGACTAAAAAATCTTGAACCGAAAAAGAAGAAGAAAGGAATATTGGTTTGGTGTTGCCATATTTATCTCCTTGAAATTAAATAAAAAAGACACGTGGCCAAGAGGCGAAGGGCCGTTGAGAAGTGTCAGAGTCTACAGCTGGATTTTGCCGTTCCATCCCCGTTTACTGGTCTGTTTTTGTCGGCTTGTGCCAGCTCAGCATCACTACCTTTGCTTTGCTCTCTCTACAAAAATACTCTATCATAGCAATTCGTTAATGCTCGCCAGCCTGGCTTTGATTCAAATCCTCATTTCCCCAACCGTACACCTCTCTCTCTCTCTATTAACTTCCAAAACGGTCGGTGATTTGAACCTCTTCATTCCATTTTTCTTTTTTTTACTTAATCTCGTATCGGATAAAAATATAAATATTTTGAGTAAATATTACTCTCAGTGAAAGTTTTATATATTTCTTCCGTTTAATTTATAATAGCATTTTTTGAGTAAGGAGTTCAAAGCAAACAAGATAAGATGAATTTTGTTATGGATTAGTTTATATTGTCATTTTATGAATACTTTAATTAAAGAAATATTTAATTATGAGTTCAAACTTTAATATTTTAATTAATTAGGGATAAGTTAAGAAGATTGGGTCTTTATTATTTGAGATAATATTAGCTCATTTTTTGTGATATTCAATATCAATAATGATACAAACAAAAACGAAAATTATACCATCATATATAAATGGGACGAAGGATTATTCAATTTGGTTTTATTTTTGATAAATGAATCATTTGTTCAATACATATATTTAATAAATAAAAAAAATTAATCAAGTAATACAAACTCTACTCATCAGTCATCACATAATATTCACCAAGTTAATTTTATTTTACTAAAATTATAAATGCAACTAATTTGATATATCCGTTTTTGTATGTTTACTTACGCCATAATTAATTTAATTGATTAAAATTCAAAAACTACATAAAATTAATAGTAGATATTTTTCAGTTACAAAAAATGTTTTGAATTTTCTGTTGATTATCCGAAAATAAAAATAACTGGAACTTGTGTCAATTTTGATTTTAATAGGTGTCCAATTTAGTCCCTCATTGGGCGACGCGTGTCCTTTGCCAGCTGTGCACTAAGTAACTGCCCATAAGCCGGTCGCCGCCACCGGCCCAACCGGTAATCCCTATCCTCTTCTTCACTCCTCAACCCCTTATATATATACACATATATATATACCCCTCTACTGTCATTCCTCTAATCGCCAAGGCGAGGCTCCGCCTCTCCATCCCTTTAACCTAGTAATACACAAATTCACAAGTTCAAAGTTTTGGGTCTTCGATTCAATCGGAAATTTTGGGTTCCTTGAAAAAAAATTAAAAATTATTTTTCTACAGTTATGGCGGCGAGTGTGAACAGAAATGATTTGGATCGGATCAAGGGCCCGTGGAGCCCGGAGGAGGACGAGCTGCTGCACAGGCTCGTAGACAAGCACGGCCCCAGGAACTGGTCGCTGATCAGCAAATCGATCCCGGGCCGATCGGGGAAATCGTGCCGCCTGCGGTGGTGCAACCAGCTCTCGCCGCAGGTGGAGCACCGGGCCTTCACGCCGGAGGAGGACGAGACGATTGTTCGGGCCCACGCCCGATTCGGCAACAAGTGGGCCACCATAGCCCGGCTCCTCTCGGGCCGGACCGACAACGCGATTAAGAACCACTGGAACTCCACCCTTAAGCGGAAGTGCCTTTCCATGTCGGAGGAGTTCAACAACTTCGATCCGGAGGCACAGCCGCCGCTCAAGAGGTCTGCAAGTCTCGGGCCGGGCCCTAGCGTCACGGCTTCGGGCTTTTTCTACAGCCCGGGAAGCCCAGAGGGGTTGGATATGAGCGACTCCAGCCACTCCGGTCACCTTGTGTACCGACCCGTCGCCAGAACCGGCGGTGTCTCCCCACCCGACCCGGTAACATCTCTCAGCCTCTCCCTACCCGGATCCGAGTCGAACCCGAACCCGATTCCGAGCCCCAACCCGAGTCCGTCAACGGATTTAAGCGCCAGCTCCGTTTTGGATCTCGACCCGTTAAAATTAGCGGATCCTTCTATTAAATCAGTTCCCGAGCTGCAGCAACCCTCAATTCAAATGATGGCGACGCATCCTCCGCCACCGCCGGTGCCGCTTCCAGCGGCGGCGATGCAAGGGCATCAAGTTGCAGCGGCGGCCGACAAGCAGTTCTTCAGCGCTGAGTTTCTGGCGGTGATGCAGGAGATGGTGAGGAAGGAGGTGAGGAATTACATGGCGGGAGCTGAGCAGAAGGGGACGAATCTGTGCATGCAGAGCGAGGCGATTCGGTATGCGGTGGTGAAGAGGATGGGGATTAGCAAGATTGACTGATGATGGCGATGGTGATGATGATTTGAGTGGGGGAATTCCAACGGTGGAGATGAACGTGATGATGCGGATTCAAAAGAAAAAAAAAGAAATCTTTTTTTTTTGGGAGGTGGAATATTGTAGTTTAATTTCAAGATTAGTAAGAGATTGATTTCAATCTTTGGTTAGAGAAAGGGAAGAAATTAAGAATAACTTTGGGGTATGTACAGAGGGAAAGGGGAGGTGGAATGAAATCAAGAACCTTTAAATGTGAAATAGGAAGAAAGAAGTGATTCAATTCTGCATTTGATGATTAATCTGGAAAAAGAACATGTCTAGTTGGTTCTAATGTTTATATTGATGAGTCCCATTGTCAATTCTATATAAGCCTTCAAAATCGAACATACCAGCTTTGTTTCAGTTGGGATTTGGATGGAATTAGCCAATATAAGATCACCAGGGTACAATAATAGTTTTCCATTTGTCCCATCTAATTTGTTACATTTTCTAATAATTATTATATAAGCGATATATTTACTAAAAGGACCTCTATCTCCAAGCATTATTAGTCTATTATTATTAAATTTGTACTCATTTATTTAATTTATGTGTTTGAAATTTAAATTCCACATATCATTGAGTGTATAACCTAATATCTATTTGGGCTTTCAAATAATTGGCCCAAAACCCCAGTTTTCACAATCGAATAAATAATTAGGCCTTTATCTAGTTTTCCAAAAGCCCAAAGTCAGATTGCTTCTTTTTTAATGCAGACTAACATAACCGACGATATGGAAAAGAAGATGCATTTATTTGTGTATAATTTCTTATAGTCTATCCACGAAAAATGTGTTGAAAAAGTTGTACAATGTAATTTTACTAGAGAAAGGGATACAGAGTATAATATATCTGAAATTTAAATTAATGAGTACACCTTTGATAGACAATCCAAATCCAAATATGTAATATTGTGAACCTCAGGATTAATATATAAAAAACTTTTCAATATATGTTCAAATTGAAGAGTAGTGTGAAAATTATATTACCAAGTACTTCAAACGCTCAAAACCAAATCAATAATTTCATTTTCACCAAGAAAAAGAAATCTTCGTTATTACACATATATACTAGAAACTAGTGCTATTGCTTGAATGAAAGAATAAGAAATCAAGCATTAATTAATAGAATGAGCAAAGCAATAATATATTAAACTATTTTCAAGAAACTAATCAGAGGCAAGTGAGCTAATTTCCTGCTCCTGGGCTTGGCCCAGATTTCTTGATCCCTTCAAGATTCAAACCTTCATATTTTCTTGCATCGCCGCCGCCGCCACTGCCGCCGGTCTTCATCGCCGCCACGTACAAATCATCCAAAACCTTCATGATCTCCATTTCAATGGGGCTTTGACGCTGATCCGGTTTCAGCACACGTGCCTCGCTAACGAAAACGAAAGACCCGACAAGAACAAGAAGAAGGAGACTCCTGAAAAACGCGACGTGTTTTCGACTTCTCGCCATTTCGGAAGAGTTTTTTGCAGATATCTTGAATTTTACTTTGGTGATCACCTCAAGAAAATTAAAGATTGAGTTCGATCTTAATAATTTTGGTGAAGAAGATGGAGCTTCTAAGTCTATTTATAGACTTCTTATGCATGCATGCAAGAAAAAAAGAGGTGTGAAATGAAGATTTTGACTATGATATTAATTGTGAAAAGGGTTTGGTTTGTGAATTGTGATCCATGTTTGGTGCCGCCTTAACGTGGAATGTTTTGTGGAAACTAATTAAAAACATTAAATTATAGGAATGAATTTAGGGCACAAATTGGATTTTAGAGAGTAAAATGTGAGTCCAAGTTTGAATGTAAAAAATTCAAATGTTACAACTTACAAGTCCACAACATAAGTGATATTGAATGGAATTTTGGGGTCAAATTTTAGAACTTCTTGTGACTTTCATTGTGTTGCTTTTCTTTTTCACACTTTTTGGGCTTAAACCTTTTAACGTAATTGCCTACGTATTAAAAAGTGGGATTGCTGGGTACATAATATATGACTTGCCTTCTTTTGATTAGTATGTGGGAGTGACATGAGCAAGGACTAGAGTTGGCAAAATGGACTCCGACCCGGAAGATTAGCTCGATTTTGAGTTGGGTTTGGCGTCGTTAGTTTAGGCTTGATGTAATTTCGGGTCGGATTGGTCCTTCCCATACTTGTTAAAGTTTAGGGCTTATTCAATCCTATCCGAAAAGTTTGCACTAAACATATTTTTCGAATCGGGTTAGGCTTCATAATTTCAGGTAGGATGTAAGTTTGGTCAGACCAGTCTGACTGAAGTTCAGTGGGTTCGGACCGGGTCGATCTTTTACCACCTCTACCACATTCTATTCTGCATGAGCTTAATTATTGAATACATTTTATGTTCAGGGCTTCATTTGAGTTTAATTTATCAAACACGATCTAGGGTGGATCGTGAACCAATTCAAATTTAATTTATCAAACACGATCAAAATTAGACAGACTTCGGTCTTGACTAACGTACTTGAAATAGGTTTGGACTACCAAAAATGATCGGGTCGGACCAAAAAGTCGAAAACCTCGGGCTAAATAACCATCTTACTTTGTTTGTTAATATGTGTTATTAGTACCCTAGAATCAAGATGATGACTACAAGAAATACAATAGCATATTTATTGCTTGGATTACATGTCCAAAATTGTTTTAGCAAAGTTTGTTGTTTGATGAGAAATTTTAATGTAAGCAATTTTAAAGGGTTACAAGTTATATAAACAGTTGGGATTAATCCATTTAGAGTTGCATTGTCATACTCTTTCTTTGAATTCCTACAAATCATGGTCTTAATTAAATAAATGTAACACACACACACACTTTGGTGCTGAGTCTTTGGAAAGGGTCTTTTGTTAACAAGTTCACCCAAGCACGTTTATTCATGTCAAACTTTTCTTCTTTGCACTCTAACAACCACTTTGTTTGTCTTGGATTCATTTAAAAATTACAAAAAATTATAAAAATCACAGCACGATATTCAATTCATAGACTTAGATTTCTCATTCTTGGAATTGTGAATGTTAATTTGAGGAATAAATGTAATATAGATTCTTAACAATGATAATTTGGTGACTTGTAAGCTACTAACTTCGACCCCCAATGTTGAAAATTGATCTTCAAATTGGTTAAACCAAACCAAGAACTAATTAAACAACCTTTGGAAACAAAATTTATAATAAGAAAAAAAACCGAACAAAAACAAGAATCAATTTATATAATCATCTTTAGTGGTAGGCCAAAATTTGATTTTTAATTGTAGATTACACCTTAGAGGCTGAATAACTAAACCCACAAAATCTGCATTAGGCTCTATTATTTGAAGTAAACAACATATTAAAATGGTCCAAACATATATATACAAAATTAAAGTAGTGTAGTAAATACAGATTTGTCATTAAAGACACAATTTTTTTTGCTGTATTGTGAATTGTGATAGATAGATAGATTACATATGCCTCCATATTCAATAAGGGGTATATAATTAATCTGATTAAAAACAAAGATTAATCATTATAGTGGGAGATTAAAAGTAAACCAGAGACAAATATTACTTAATCATTACAGATGGAGGAATGAATCGAACTCACCGATTTCGATTTCAATCTCGATTTCTCATTTGCTCCGATTATTGAAACTCATCTTCTCAAAGTACTTAATCGAGAGCAAGGAAAGCGAGAGGTTGACTTCATCCTTCCCCCACCGCGCCTTCGATTTCGCTGCAGCAGGCGGCGCAGCAGGGAGGCACGGCCACGCGGAAGCAACGATCGGAGCTCCGGAGGAAGAGGTGGAGGAGGAGGCCGGCTTCAGCAGCGGCCAGAGATGGCTAGAGTAGAGGCGGCGGAATCCACCGAGCGCCGACACGACGGCGCGCAGCTGCGTGGGGCTGCGGTGGTAATGCCTGGTGCAGATGAGCTCCCAGATCCGCTCGTCGTGCGCTGTTCGCCTCCACTGCCGGCCGACGCACGCCGCCTTGGCGAGGGTGGGGCCGTCGTCGACGCGGCGGAGCACCTCGTAGAGCAGATTGTCGTCCAGCAGCACCGCATCCGCCTCCTTCGACATCTCCACCGCATCTTCGGAGCTCGGTTTGATCTTCTTGCTTGTGTCCTCGTCGCCGCCGGCGGAGGAGTCGTCGGCGAGGGGGCGCTTCATCGAGAGATCGGAGAACTGTGGGTGTGGATTAGGGGATTCGAGGGTTTCGATAATTGGGGGAATTTGATGAATTTGGGAGCTTTCGATGAGGTCAAGATTGGAAATTAATGTATTTTTGGTGTTATTTAGTGAAATGGCGGATATACCCTTGGAATACGAATTGCCCAAATCATTTTGTCTCACTATTTTGCTGTAATGTCTAAAAAACCCATACACTTTCACAAATATAAATTGCTACGACATGTTATTTATGCCTATTCGCAAACCATTCGATTTTCGATTTGAAAAAATTTCGTTCGAAATTCAGTTCGATAGTGAACGAGTCGAGTTCGAATCAGATGATGCTCCTTTCGTTAAGTTTAGAAAATGCTTGGGTTAATTTGTTCATCAACACATTACTTAAGTTGTTCGCGAACCTTCGATTTAAAAAATATACGAGTATGAATGCATATAATTATATGAGCTTCTAACGAGCTCGAACTTGATAATTAGAAACTTGATCAAGAGGTCGAAAATTCGAATCGAATTTTAACCCAATTTCGAACATACTAGTATGTAAAAGAACCGGAATCAAATCAATACATTTTCGGGTCAACTCAGCTGGACTCATTTGTTGTCCCAATCTTCTCACATCTCGAAATGTTGATTCATTATGTCCTAACAAAATATAAATCAAATTTACACTACCAAAATATTAAACAGTATGGATTTAAAGAAAGAAAGCATAAGTTTGCAGCATCACCATTGACTGCGCATGCACTTGTTTTTAACAATACAAAGTGTTTAATGATTCTTTAATCTTTACCCTTTACAAATTTCTCAAAAATTAAGGCAACAATGATGATAAAAAGGAAAGAAAGTGTAGTGTAAAAGTGGAAAGTAAAGGAGAAGAAGACAGAAACTCTAAAAAGACAAGAAACATGGAAGAGAAAAGCCAGCATTTACCCTTTCCAATTTCTTTCTATTCATCCACATTTTGAGTATTCTTGTTTCTCTCACATTATTATTTATTTTTACAAATTTTTCACACTACAAAAAGTGGATATTTGTCATTAATTCAAGACACTAGAGCTTAAAATGCATGTAAATGGTATATAATCATTGAATCATTTCCAAAGTTAACCATAACAGAGAAAGCAAAAAAGGAAATTAACAAAGAATATACATATACTCATGACTCATGTTCATGTAGAACAGTAGAAGAACACCAAAACCTCAATCCAAAAAAGACAGAAAGATTCTTCAACGATTATGAAGAGGGTCAGATTCATTTGGAATTCTTCTTTTACTCGTGAAGAATGCACCAAAAGCATTGTGTGTTTTTCCATTGATCTGCTCTTCTTGAGTTTTGGAGGAGGAGAGTAATTTCCTGCAGACATCCATAGCCATGGCTTCCTTTTCTTTAAAGGAATAGATCAACAACATTAGCACACACAAAATCACTAATTTCCTATAATGATAATGATAATGCATGTTGTTTTTCGATCTGGTTAAAAATATTGGAGGATATATTTTGTCTCTGCAGAGAAACAAATATGGGGTTTTTGTTCTTCTCTTCTGGTGATCTGTGTGTATTGTTGGTGTATATATATAGACATGAAAAGGGAATAAAGATTATATCTTAGGGCCTTTGGAGTTTTGACAACTTTTGGAAAGATGAATTTGGTAAAAAGTCATGTGAATGTTTTATCATATTATTTGGAAGGAGAAATATAATTAATAAAGTTAATTGTATTTATATATTATTACTAATTTAATATCATATTCGTTAGTCCATTTTCTTTTATTTATTGTCAGATCATAATTTATCCTCTAAGTTGAAATTAAAAAAATCATTTATTTTGGTGTAATTAATTCTATTAAATTCGTAATTGATCAAAATTCGAGAACATAACTAGTTCAATTATTGAAACCATATTATTTGATTATTAAAAATTGTTATCTCGTTAATTAATTTCAATTATACACAACAACTAGACAAGATTCAATTATGCAATGAAAAATAATAATTCAATTTGTATTATAAGTAGTACACATGCCCAGCAAACATGGGACACGTTACACGATAGGGTTTCAGCTTTAGTTTTATTATTATTACTATTACTATATCAATATGTTGAATTCAATATAATATATTGATTAAAATATAATTTGTTGTTTATATCTAATATTAAATTATTTGTGTTGGGAAATATTTATAAGTGTTTTGATTCAGATTCCAAAACATCCCCTAAAAGATATGTAATAAGTTCAAAACTGAAGTTTTAGTCTTATTTTAGAACTCACTTGTTAAGAGTTCAGTTTACAGGTACAATCTGAACATACAAGACTAAAGACTCAAGCCAGTAACTGAAGTTCCTTTTAGAACTCAGTTTATATCCCAAAACTGAAAGACCATGTCACTCAAGTTATGGCCTGAAGTTTTGAAGTTGAAGTCAGTACGAAGCAAAGGTTACTTGCCACTAAAAGTTCACTCTAAAACTCTACATTTGAAGTCAAATATGAAGTTATCCACTAAGTTTCAAGCTAGGAGTTACCACTTTGGGAAAAGATCTCAGTAGGTGAAACTCAATATTGTTGCAAACACTAAAAATGGCAAAAAGGACCACGACTCCAACGGGAAGAATTCAAATGGTGCTCTATCTCAGATACATTCTATGAGAGGCATATATATATCCCGCTGCTTCAAACGCTTCAAGACACCGGTTACCCTCTATTCAAACTATCAATCGCTATCTCACTCTTAACTTCCATAGCTCTCAAGCTCTCAAGTTCTAGAACACTCAAGGCTTTCAGATTTCATATTTCTAGTGTTCTTAGTAGCGATTCTGTTTGTAACCGAAGAGTGATCAGACATTATTGTCCATCTAATCCTTAGGGATTGATCACTGTAAGACAATCTCCATTTACTTGGAAACCCTCGATTAACATCGAGTACTCGTGGACGTAGGAGTTTTTATCTCCGAACCACGCAAACCAAATCTTTGTGTTCTCCCCATTTCATTCAGTATTTCTATATCTTTTGATATATTGCATGATTGAATACTGATTAAAAGAAAAGTGAACTTAAAGCATTAAGTTTTTTGAACAAACGAGTAAGATTTAAAACCACCACTTCCGCGCGTACACTTAAGATATTAGTCCATCAGTCCAACACTAAGTGTTCACTGAAAGATTGCTATCTAAAGTATTAACTCTCACTGAAGCTACCTCCCTTCAGTTCAGGAGATCACTCAAAATCTTTAAATTAAAAAATCAAAAACTGGTGTATTCCCCCCTACACACAGTATACTCGTTTCGGAAAAGTGAGTATAGTAAATTTAGATTATTTATATATTTTTTAAAATCTTGTAGATTATATTTATGTTGATGTGTGAATATCATTTAATTTAATTTCATTATTTTTAATTTTTTATATAAATAAATATTAAATGATAATATAATTAATAAATTATATTCATAAAATGATAATTAATAATAGATTTATAGATAATCTTGCCGTAAAGATATTATACGGAAGATAAATATGCATCAATTTCACAATTCACTCCCCTAAAACATGGGTCACTTCTCTTCTAGTCTTCATATATAGCCATACAGGAAATGATACAAAAGAGTTGGTATTTATTTGCCTACTAATAATGCTGACTTTGGATCGAATGTCATGCATATAAGATAAATTAGTAAAATAGTAAAATAAATAGAAAGTCATGACATGTTAAGACAACCGTATGCTTGAACTGGACTCGAGCTTTAATTAGGCTACTCACATAATCATCAGACTCAGCTTATCTTATACTCAGTCATATGATATTAGATCTCAAACTCGGCTCATTAATGCTCATATATACATTCAAGCTCACATCTTTCTTAGTAGCAGGGTCGGGGAAAAGAATAGGAAAGATGATTTCAATATATTTCTAGCCGGGAACAGGTCCTATAACTAATTTAAACATTTGTTAACTATTAAAATATAAGTTTCTTTTTATGTATTATGCTTCCAAATAAGGCTCGTATCACATGCTCGTAAAATATGTTCTATTATATATCATGCATTCGAATATCTCAGAGTAAAACCCGAATATCCTTTCAGAGCTAAACATTTAAGAACCAACATAAATAACATGATGATTCAAGAGTTGAAACCCTAAATATGTTCTAAAGAAATTTGTACAACTACTAGTGTTCTATTTGCAAGAGTTGAAACCCTAAATTTCATCCTTGATGTCTTCGAAGAAGGATTCCGGTACTACCGAAGGCGAAGGCAGCGTCGACACACATTTAAACTGTGGCACGAACAATCGTTCGAAACGTTAGTAAAACTGCATCAAAAACTACATCACAAACACAAACTAGAGCAAGTGCACACCTCGTGATGCTTGTATTTCTCCTTGATAGCAACTAGAGAACTCGCTCTTTTTCCCGACTGCAATTCGAGAAGGATGCCCACACACTCTTTCAGATCGGCTGCTTTGTATCCCGAGTATTGTCGCAGATCTGAGGTCTGTAGAAGTCGAGACGCTTAGTTATATTATATTATATACAAGGATAAGCATCGGCTCGTTCTGAAATAACGTACCCAAGGGTGTACGTTTGATTGGAGAGTGAATCTTGAAAGGAATATGACTGCAGCAGCCACCAAAGAAGGCAAGAATCTCAGACACTCATAGTCAAGCAAGCTTAACTCTGCTATGTAACAACCTAAGAACTCCAACTGCAAATTGTAACTCTACACAGCACAATGCATTAACATCAATATCATAAACAACCAAAAGCAAGTGTTATTTCAACTTTCAAGATTATGAGCATAACCTCGTAATTCTTTTCTTGAGAGATTCTAGAGAATCGCCTGCTATTCAATGAAGCACAAGCAACCCTTTAGCGTAATCGAAGTGAGAATTGTACTATATTCGAGCGGAAAGATATGAAACTACGAGAAATCTTTACCGGAGAAATGTCTTTATAGTAGGGTTCCCCATTTCAAAGTTGAGGGATGTGAGCACGTTGGCCTCCATCTCCACCACCTCTTCCCTAGTATACGTGTTGTCTGTAATGTAACGGATGTCTTCCACATGTGCAGGACCAATCTCCTCGTACTTCCTGCAAATCACAACCAAGGATGAGTCTATAATAGACATACACTCAAGGAAGAGATCGAATGCCATTAATATATTCCCCTTTCTCACCAAGCAATGAGCATTGAAGAAACTCCAAGAAGCTGAAGTCTTTGCCTGCTGATAGCATTCACGGATAAGAATCTGTCAATGTACGACACTGTTAGATACAACGTGTCCGAATGGAGCTTGTACTCCTCAGAAACCTCCACTAACCAGTCCACCAAAATTCCTCTCATGCTTGCACACAAATCTCTCTGAACTCTCTCCATGTAATCCGAACTCGGCCTTCTCTTCGCCTCCTTCTGCACCGCAAACACATACTCATTGCTAACTCGTACAAATTCCCAGTCCATTCAAAGATAAAAACAACACCCTTGATCAGCTATAGTACTAAAATATCAACTCATTCTCTCAGAAAACTAAATGCAAAGTGATGCCATCAAATCCCAAACCATTCAAGAATCAAGCTCTTCTCAAAACCATTTTCTCTCTAATATGTATTATTCTAACTAATTTAGAAAGTTCCAATCCATGCAAAGATCAAAACACAATTCTTAGTCAAACATAGCACAAAATTAGAAACTCATTCTCTCATATAATTTGTGAGCATTCAAAAGCATATCAGCATCACTTTCAATCTCACACAGAAGAGCATAAGCATAATCAAAATCCCAAACAATCCTAGAAACAAGCTTATCAGCATCACTTTCAATCTAATTAACTTCATTTAATCTAATAACTTGAGAAGAAGAAAAAGAGAATGCAAGTCAAATAAAACTCACCTCCATTGTGTGAAGATACTCATATATCTCAGCAGCAAATGATCTACACATCTGAGGATCTCCAAAATCCTTCTCTTCCTTCAACCCTTCTTTCCCCTTCACATTCTCCCCACTCTTCAAGCCTCTCTTCAACCCAATTTCCTTCTTCTCAACCGAACCCAGATTTCGAGAACTCAAAACATTTTGAATCTCACCCAACACCACTCTCTTCGTGCCCGTGTTCTTCTGCAACGCCTCCTCTGCGGCTCTCTTCTTCGCCGCCGAGCGCGTCAATCTCGCTTGATCCGCCATTGAAGGACTGAAAGTGACCTTCAGGACCCAAAAACAAGACTACGCAGAGAGCTAGAAAGTGGGCTCAAATCTTTAATTTCGTGATTTCGATCCTGCGATTGCGCCCAAGAAGTTTTTTTTGAAATTCATGAATCTTGAAACTTCCCGGTTCTTGGTTTGAAATTTTGGGCTATTTTCGCTTTGTTTAATCCTTTCGAATTTCGATTAACTCATTTTCATATATTTTATAAAACTAATCCAAAATTAAACTGATTTTCCTTTTCATTAGGGAAATAAATTTAATAGTACTATTAAGCAAAACAACTATTAATTACAATATTTGAGAATTTAAGTTGGGAAAGCATATGGTTATTCATATCATTTCTAGGAATGAAATTTTGCCCGCCAAATCAAAGTCCGTCCAGGTCAGACAACAATAGGATGCACAAGCCCCACCCGATAAGTAGGTTTTAGTTAATTTTTATATCCAAACATACTAAAATTCTTCCAAGTCCGACCCAATATTATTATATTTAATATATAACTTATATAAAATATTATAAATATTATTATTATAATTAATATAAATTAATATACATATTAAATAAGATATATAACTAAATAAGTTTGAATTTAATATTTATGTAGATTTAAAAGTATAAATAATTGTTAAAATATATAAAGTGCAATTAAAAAATTAATTATATATTTTTTAATGTATTAATAAAAATAATATAGAGAAAAATAATTAAAACAAATCACGCGCTTGGCCCAAGCCCACCCAATTCATATAGGCCTAGGCTTGGACGTAATTTTCAAGCCCGACCAGGCCATAGGCCTGTACATATAACCACGGGTCTGGCCTTGGCATAGGGAAGCTCGACCCATTGTCATCCATAATAATGTCACATATTCTATTTTACAAGTTTGAATATTCAAATTCTATTCGGATATGTGGATCATGCACTTTAACACTAAAAAATATCTGAATATTTTCAGATATCACCACATATTTTAATATTTTCTGAAATTTTAATTTTAAATACCATAAACATAATATTACTATTGTATAATAAATAAATTAAAACAATATAATAAAATCAAATTTCGAATAATATCCCATCATGACCTAATTATCGTTGGAAGATTTATCTTGTATGAATTATTATTGGTTTGATATCAAACCAATAATGGCAGTGTTTCAGTATGTTAAGAATAAATCTATATCTACGATTAAAATTATGTGAATAAAATACTTTTTCTACATTTATATCTACCAATAATCTAAAAATGAAAAATATATTTTTAGGGTATATGAAAGTAAATAAATATACAAATCATGTGCTTTTCTTGTCTCATATACAAATCACATAATTTTCTTTTCTCACGTCTCATTCTAGTATCTAATATAAAATGACTATGAATAAAATCTTAATTAAAATTATTCGATGCGAAAACAGAAACTTAAAATTTATAATACATATTGAAAAATTACAAATTGAAATACTATTCATTCATACTATTCCGATGGTTTTGAAATAAAATACAGATTGAAAAATTACAAATTGAAATCTAAAATATCGCATAACAAAGGTGAAATATCCGAAAACTTGTACCAAGAAGAGTCATGAGAGATATTATTTTTTTTCTATATGTTTGAATATGTAATTTATGTAGGAATCTCATCAAATATGATCTTGATTAACCGTTGGTGTAAGTTGCGACATGTATAGATCGAGAATAGCTCGTTCTCTCGGTGGCGCCGTTGGAAAAGGATCATTCGCTGCCAAATTCACGAGACGTTACAACAAACGTCGATACAAAGATAATGTGCACTAATAAAATATATACCGACTCTCAATCACTCCCTCCAATTCAAGAAAATTGTGCCTGCTTAACTAAAAGTGTAATTGTTTTATTGACTTTTGAGGTCAATTTGAGTTGGATATAAAGATTATCATTATTATTATTATTATTATTAAGTTGTTTCAAACACAACAAGAAGTAGCTCTTTACAATTGTAGATCCTATCGGTTTTTATATTTATACGTTACTTCTTAATTTACGCGTTCAATAGAAACAAAATGAAAACAATTAATAAGGGCCCATCACCAATTAATTAATGATTGCTTTTGAGAATTAGTGATGGCAATTGCCATTAGGTCACACACACCCTAGCAATGTTCTAACATCCATTTTATTTGCTCAATTATTTGCAAAAGGAGACAGAATCAAACCTGCAGGATATAATTCAGACCACGGCGAGAGATTAACGTCGATGGGGGGACCGTATTCGGGCCGTTGCACATCGTCCTCCAAGCTCCTGCTAGGGCTCAAGTGGTTGTAAACGTGCCCGTTTGGGGCCTGAACAAGGGTCATAGAATTTGGGAGGATATTATCCATGCGTTGAGGCTGATCCCTGCGTACGAATTAACATGCTCAACGACTCGATTTTAAAATTTAAATGTGTGTGTATATATATAGATGCATAGTTGTCTAATGACTATTAAATTTTGGCCCCATAAGTAGAAATGGACCTCATGGGAAGTAGGCCATTTGAGTCCAAGAAATTGAGGATTTGAACTTGTGGGTCCCTCTGTGGAAGCCACTCCATTACACTTTCTTGATTTCTTGCACCCAAAACACTCATATCTGTATTGTGTGAGGGGTAACTCATCACCTAATGATCACGAATGCAGATTTGAGAAGTCCCTCAATTTAGTAATTTAAATAAAAACAACATCTTTAAAAAAAGTTCAAGAGAAATTGAAAGAAATCAACCTGTGATGCTTGGGTGACAGGGGAGTTGTGATGATCTTGCAGAAAATGCTGTTGAAAAGAATTGAACTTCATTTAACCACAATTCATGCAACCTAATGTTGTAAAAAACGAAGACGAAGAAGAAGACGACGTGCCTTTCGAAGCCTAGTCTGCTTGAGATTTTCTTCAAGAATTTGCTCTCTATACTCAGCCTCACCCACTGTTGTGATTTCATACGGATCAATTTCATAAACCCTACAAAAAATATGCAATTTTTTTAATGAAAATGTTGACAATTATTATTAGTATATAGTAGGGGTGAGAATTTGGGACCAGGACTTGACTTTTCCGGTCCCGACCCGCCCGAGTTCCAAGTTTTCAACTGCGATCAGGAATGAAAAATTGAAAATTTTCGGGACTTGGGAATCAAGATCGTGACTTCAGATCTCGGGACCATTCGAAACTATTCGAGATATTTTTTTCGGGACCAAGACTGAAAAATGGATCATTAATCGTAATACTTATAACTAATGAGACTGTCATTGATACAACTAAAGGTAAAATTAGATTTCTTCTTCTAACTTCTTCACTAGGTGGTCTCACTGTAGTTAAGGAATTCAAAAAAAGTTGTTAATTAAACCAGAATAACATCCCCAACTTACCCTACTCTTTAGTTGTATTGAACTTCCATAGCTAGTTGTGAGCCGTCAACATCAGTAACTCGTAGCAACTTCCTTCAAATGCCTATTTAGGAGATATTATATTTAGGACTAGAGCTCGATCATCCTCGTCTCTTTTGGTTAGTCTTAAAGACCAGAGTAGGACTTAAAATTTTCTAATTTCGAGACTCGGAAGTCCCGAAATCTCAATTAGGACCAGGATTCTCGAATCCCGTTCCCGTCCCCATTCTCACCCCTTCCCTTGTACATAGTACTTAAAAATTTCTATTCAATTCACAAAAATAACAAAATTTTCAACAATTGATAACCACCTTAGTTTTTTCTCCGCTTCTGCAAGTTTACACTTGCATTTGAGTAATTCTTGCTGAGTTTCCTGCAATTGATCCAATTATTGATCCCAAAATAAAAGGGGGAAATTCTGATTTTTAGATAAAATTAATTAACCTAACCAACACACCTCAATTTGGGAATGAATATTTGTGCTTGGTGGGTTGCTGCAAACAATGGCAACACAAAAAATAGGATTGATAATTAGGTTTTATAATTAAAATTGAATCCAAAAAAAATAATTGAATTAAATCAAATCATATTGTACCTTGCAGCAGCTTCTGATTTGAACTTTCCCAAGGCCCTTTCTAAATACTGCAACAAAATTATTATAATTCATAATTAATATGGCCTAGCTAGTAAAATATCACACATATCAAGAAACATACAATATTAATTAGATTAAATTATATATGAAGATGAATAGCATGTTACCTCTTGGTTATGCAGTCTATCATCATTGATGGAGATATCACCCAAGAACATAAAAAAAAAAAAAGAACTTTACTCATCAACCTCGTACATAAATGATAAAACAAAATCTAACAAAAAATGATATCCATCTATTGTAATTATAAAAAACGAATTTGTTACAAAATTAAGAATTGACAATATTACCTTCCTCTTTCGTGGTCGGGCATATTAAGAAAGCGAGTCAAGATCTCTTCGATGCTTCAACAAAAACAATGAACACACAATTATTACTCCCTTATTAAATAAATGAATAAATTAAGATAATTAAATAAATATATATACTTTCGGTTGCCGGAGAAGACGCTGACTCTGCCGGAAGGGGAGAACATGATGAGGGCGACGTCGACATCACAGAGAATAGAGAGTTCGTAAGCTTTCTTGACGAGCCCATTTCTCCTCTTGGAGAAAGTGACTTGCCTATTTGTTGTGTTCTCTATTTTCTTGATCTGAAGCTTCACTCTCCCCATTTTTCACTATTTTTAGCAACCCTCTCTCTGTATATATCTGTGTGGGTGGGTGTGAAAGGAGTAGGAATTCTGTAAATCAAGAGTGCAGGCAAAAGGGATGAGATAGAGATAGAGAAGAGATAGATAGAGATGGAGATACAGGCAATGTGCAGAAAGGTGACGAGAGAAAGAGAGGGAGAGAGATGGCGGTGTATATCTCTTGCTATTGGTGACGACAGAGAGAGAGTTGGTTGTGAAAATGGAGAAGCAAATACGAGCCACGTACCAATGGGATGCTGAGTGAGCTGCTCACACACACACATATATATAGACATGGATGTGAATGAATAAATCAATGAATAATGATTTACTGCAGAAGTAGCAGAAGAAGCAGCAGCAGCAGCAGTAAAAAGAGTGTAAATCTTGGGCTTTAAGGTTTATGTTTACATCTGCCTTAAAACATAGAGGGAATAATCACTTATCACTAACTTCTTCCCGCAAAATATCCTAACAAAAATAATTTGTTACCCACTCTACTACTTTAAAATTTAAAAATAAAACAATATCAAACTTTTAATTTTACTATATAACCATTAGGGTTAAATTTAATTTTACCCTCTCTCTATTAACACAATTCTCTTAGTTGGATGTCCATTAAGGTTGACACATTTCTAAAATAGTAAAAGTTATACCACCCTACCATATTTATCACTCTTACTATACAGTCCAAAAATTTTGTGTCATGTTTATTGGGACAGAGGGAGTACTATTTAATTTTTATGGTTTGGTTTAGTCCATAAAAGTTTTTGAACATCTTAAATTTCTAAAGCTCCATCCAATTTCTTGAACTCGATATTTTTTATGGACAAACTGTCTCAAGTACATTTTGTAAGTTTTACTACTAAAGATCAATTTTGGGTACTGTGCTTCTACTGAAATTAAAAATAATATTTGAAAGCGTTATCATTTTATTATTAATTTTTAATTCGAGAAACATAATTTAAAATTATTATTAATGTAATTCTAATTTTGAATCATAATTTTTACTATCATGTGAAACCACTTTTTTATGCTATTCATTATTAATCAATAAATATAATTTTCTAGAAATGTTTTAGAGTCAAAGAAGGGATAAAAAAGATTATCTATAGAGTTATTAAATAGGACGAAATAGGTGCGCAAAATGTAAAAAAGAAAAGAAAAAGAAAAGGCAAAAACTTTAGAAAGAAAAGGAAGAAAAGAAAAGGGTTTTTGGAAGTGAGCAGAACAAACAAAGTAAGATTATCCTCGTTTTCTGCGAACTAACTCTGAAACTCCTCTGCTCTTCCCACGATTCCTTCACACGTGTCGTTCTTTTCTTTCTCTCCGCCGCCCACAGATTTCCCGGTTTTTCTTTTTTTTTTCTTTTTATTAAAGATAAATCATGAAATTAATTAAATATAAATAATGCATTGCAAATTATTAGAATTCTACCGCTAGAATAATATAAATACACTTTTTAATTTATTTTTGGCTTTTTTAAGACTTCCATTAAAATATTATATAGAAAATTTACATTTTAAACAGGTAAGTATTCTTAGCATTTTAATATTCTCGTGTTAATTAGTGGAATATTGTTATTGTGTTTCTAATTAATAGATGTGACAATTAGTATTTTTATTCGATTCGATTCAAGACCGATGATAATAGGCAAGTTAAATCGAATTTGATGATGTCAAGGGTTAGACTTTGGTTTCAACTCTTAAGTCCGATGAATGAGTTTGGACTAATGTTTAGACCTGATATACATAAGACTGCTCAAGTTTGATCCAAACATTTAAAAATTTTATATTTAAATTATAAATATGAAATAATATAAATATTATTATTATTATTAATGAATAAATATAAATTAATAGATATATTAAATAATATAAATAATAGTATTTCTTTTATTAATGTAGAATAAATATAAAATAATAGACATATTAATGAATATTAATTGAAATATATAATTATATTTTATTAATATATTAAGTAAAAAATATAAAATAAAATAAAATATAGAGATACAATCCAAACTCAAGCCTGTTTAATCCACATGTACATGAATTTGGATTTGAATTATAGACCCGATTAAACCATAGGCTTAGCTTGAGCGCATTCATAAAACCACATGCATATGAAAATCCGGCCCAACTCTGCGCATTGTCGTCACTAGTGACAAGTCATTATTTTTTTCACAACTTATAATTTAAAAAATATATATTAATTTGTCTCACTAATAATTGTTGATATATTTCATTTCGAGTTATTGTTTAATTGGGCCAGGCCCACTTAGGTCACTGGTCTCCATCAAAAAAGAGTTAAAAAGTAAGCCCATGTAGAAGATATAGGTAGATGCTTTTGATTGGTGTGTGAAAGGTTTTATTTCTTTCTATTTTATTTATTTAATGGGAAAAACATAAATATTCTAATAAATTGGTCAAGATCCATCATCCAAAATATAAAATAAATAAGTAATGTTTAGTAGTACTTAGGAGTGATTGGTACATGAGAATGGAGGATGGAATGGAATGATGATTCTCTCCTCCATTCCATTCATATGCTTGTTTAGACATATAATTAAGAATCACCGTTCAACTCCATAAAGGAATGGTTATTCACCCCTAACCTATGGTATTAGCCATTCCTATCTCTCATATTTTTATTATTTTGACAATATTACATATATATATATATATATGGAGTGGTTCAGGTAAAAAGAGAAATTAAAGTAGGAAATAGGAAATGATCTGGGCCATTGATTTGGATGATCGGACGGATCTGATCTACTTAAAAAGGTGGTGCATTCCATTGCTTTGAACGATGCACGAAGGATATTTTGGTAAAAAAATTCCCTATACGCGTTCAAAATACAATGCATTTAATAGTTAAATACAATGCATTTAATAGTTAAATGCAATGCATAACTCAATTACATCTTCACAATGCATTTTACAGTTAAAAACAATGCATTTTTACTGATTTGCCCTTAATTACTATAAAATAAAAATTGCGCGTGCATTGTAGTATAACAATGCATGAAAAACTCGGCCAAGATCTCAACCGTCCGATCATCCACTTAAACGGTTGAGATTATTTCCTATTTCCTACTTTAAAATCCTTTTGTATATGATCTATATCATATATATATATATATACATATTAATTATTAATTTGACAAATTTATTCATTAATAAATTTAATTTTTAATTTTTAAATTTCATTATCTTTATTTTTTCTCTCTCTATTTCTTCACTTTTTCTTATTTATTTTTATTTTTAATCGATTTTTTTGCAACATAAAAGTAAATGCATAAATTACGTAAATTCTCCTATAGTCCTATTATATCGTGAACCCGCATACGCTATTACAAACACTGTAACATACACACACTCATAAAAAACATACAAAAAATATTGAGAAAATGATATTGTGTGTGTTAGTGGTCCAATGAAGGACGATGATGATAGTGAACGATATGTGCGTATTTGACATAAGTGTAGTATTTGACATAAATTGATCGTAGTGTGCATGTGTGTATATATTGTATGTGAGTGTAGAAATTGTGTTATATATGCTTACATATGTATTATGCTTGTGTACATAAAGTGTAATTTTTTAGAATATTTTTTTTATTTTTATATTTAAAATTAAATCCGTAAAAAATAAAAGTAAATTTTATTATATATATTATTGTAATAAAAATATAAATTTTTTTTGACGATTTCATTCCATCTGTATTCTTTGCACATACCAAGCATAAGAATCAAACATATTTTGTCATTCAATTCCTACCTCCATTCCATTCCCTCCATATTCCATTCCACTGTACCAATCATCTCCTTAGAAATTTAAGGCCGCATAACAATGCAATGGTGCAATAATTATATTATATCATTCAAAACAATTTGTTACAAGTATTCGTGAGTTCATAAATGCATACTATCATCAATTACATTTATTCGCATAAAATGTTGCTATACTTAGATATGATCATGATACTATTTAATTATTAATTTTACTTTTTCTAAGATAGCGATGTAACTTTAGAACAATGAAATAAAAACACTCACACACATATCTAAATAATAATTGAATAAATAATAAAAGAAAAACAAAAGAACAAAAAATGTCATAACACAAATCTTGTATATAATGAAAAAATTTTAACTGGATAATTATAGAAAATACACTCCCTCCGTTCCACTAAACTTGACTCTCTTTTTTTCCACATCTTTTTGATGATCACACAATCAACCAAACACTAACAAAACATCCACACCAATTACATATATAAATTATACAAAGTCAAACATAAACTTTAGAACAATATCAAAAGCCCTATTTTTAAACATGACTAAACACTTCTAATTTACTTTTATTATAAAAAAAAGAATCAACCAAAAATCACCACAAGAAACCAAAAAAAGAACAACCACCTCAAACCTTGAATGGTCAATGAAAAATTTTGGTCCAAGAAAACAACAAAACACATGCAAATGAGATCATGCAATGACCTCTTCTCCCAAAAGCCTCACCAATAGTCCCAAATCATTCTCCCCTCGCCACCTCCACCCCCACCGCCATGGCGACTCGAATCCCCTCCTCCCCGTCCCGATCCACGACCCGATCCCCCTCCTCCACACCATCGAGATCGAGGCCGGGGGCACCGACTCCCCGGGGGTATCGGTGCCGGCCTTCTCGTGGAGGAAGCTGTGGAAATTCACCGGTCCCGGCTTCCTCATGAGCGTGGCCTTCCTCGACCCGGGCAACCTCGAGGGCGACCTTCAGGCGGGGGCCGTGGCCGGGTACTCTCTGCTGTGGCTGCTGCTGTGGGCCACCCTCATGGGGCTGTTGATCCAACTCCTCTCTCTCCGCCTCGGTGTCGCCACGGGGCGACATCTGGCAGAGATTTGTAGGGAGGAGTACCCTCATTGGGCAGCCATTATGCTGTGGTTCATGGCGGAGCTGGCCCTCATCGCCGCCGATATTCAGGAGGTCATCGGCAGTGCTATTGCTATAAGGATTCTTAGCAATGGCCTCTTGCCTCTTTGGGCTGGTGTTGTTATAACTGCTTGTGATTGGTCAGTTTTATATATATAATAAGTATATATATCAATAATCCATATATTATACTCTCTCCGTCCCGCTTAAGTTGAGCCATTTTTTTTGGGCACGATAATTAAAGAGTGTATGTGTGAAGTTGAAAAGTGTATAAAGTGATGATAGAAATATATATTATTTAAAATTGTGTGTGGATAAATGTATCCAAAAAAAGAAACGCCCCAACTTAGTTGGGACGGCTTAAAATGGTATACGCCCTAATATAATTGGGTTGCGACGGGAGAGGATTAATTTTGTTATGCAAATGGAACTAGATTAATTATTCTATACTTTGGTGTGATTCACATTGTGAAACATTAATTAATAGTTAGGGTTATAAATATTATATTATGAGATTAGATAATCTGAATTTTCTATTATCACTTTTGACTAAGCATCGAGTCGATTTTAGTCCGGAGTGCTTCTACAGTGGTACAGTCTAATTTCCGTTGGAGGGATTGCGTTAGCCCAGCTGTATAACCCTACCATAAAAATCATATTGTAAATTGATCAAGAAGTTATTAAAAGTGGGTTGACTAGCGATTCTGAAAGAACTGGAGTTACATATCCTTTCTATTTAAGAGTTCTTTATGTGTTTCTACGCTCTTTTGAGATTCTGAAAAGTGGACAAATTTATTTTCTTAAGTCTTAAGAACGATTTACTAACATTTCTTAGAATCTTAATGTTTTATTAAGATTACGACATGTGATGTAATTATTGAATAATGACTCAATTTTCTGCATGTCGTTGTTTAGTTTATAACTAAGAAATGCAAAACATAGTAGGCATAACTATAACAATACTATTATTGAGTATTTGTCAAATTAACAAACGAATTAGCTCGAAATTCATATTTTTCCTTCTTTTTGTTACTTGAACATCTTAATTAGACAACATTAATTGATTTCAAACTTTAGGTATAATCACTCTAGCACTATCTCATTTGGAGGGGAAGACTAGCTAGCCTATATTAATTTACATTCAATGTTATAACCAAAGTAGTAAAACATGTTTCTTGTGTTTCTTGAATAGCTTCATCTTCTTGTTCCTGGAGAACTACGGCATAAGAAAGCTCGAGGCCTTCTTCGGAGTTCTCATCACAAGCATGGCGATCTCCTTTGCGTGGATGTTCGTTGATGCCAAACCCGAGGCGAAGGACCTCATCGACGGTACAATGATCCTTTCAAATCATTTAACATACCTAGTTAAGAGTTAATTATACAAACTAGTCAAATAAGATAGTAAAAGACAAATAATAGCCACAAACATAATACTATTTAAATTCTAGCCATTTTGAATGTGAATTATCATAAATACCCTTCTACTTAAATTTAGTTGTATGAATGGTACGAATGGTATGAAAAACATGAATAATATTCATTCATACAATTCATACGCACATACAGTTTAATAAAATTAAGTATCACGCATAAATGGTACGATTCGATACAATTCATACTATTCATACTCAAAAATGTAAAATATAGTTATAAGAGTATTTTAGTACAAGAAATTTATAAATGGCTAGAATTTAACTATTATTATTTTGGTAACTATTATTTGTCTTTTACAATCTTTTTTGGCTATTTTATATTATCACTCCCTAATTAAATACCTACTTTCTTCCTACTACAATAGTTCTTGAACCCTAACCCTACAAACCCTAAAAACCCTAGAACACTTTCTTCATCTCAAATCCTTCCTTGCAGGAATCTTGGTGCCAAGGCTCAACTCCAACACCATTCCCAAAGCAGTAGGAATCATTGGGTGCGTGATAACGCCATACAACGTCTTCCTCTACTCGGCCCTCGTCCAGTCCCGAAAAATTGACTTGAAGAAGCGAGGTAGGGTTCAAGAAGCCCTCAATTACTACACCATCGAGTCTTTCATCGCGGTCTTCGTCTCTTTCTTGATCAATCTCTTTGTCACCACCGTCTTCGCAAAGGGGTTCCACGGGACCCCACTCGCCGAAAATCTAGGGCTTGTGAACGCCGGCGAGTACCTTGAGAGGCGTTATGGAGGTGGGGCACTACCGATCCTCTACATTTGGGGAGTCGGGCTCCTTGCGGCCGGACAGAGCAGCACCATCACGGGCACCTACGCCGGGCAGTTCATCATGGGTGGATTTCTTGATCTCTCTATCAAGAAGTGGCTGAGATCAGTGATCACGAGGAGTTGTGCTATCTTGCCTACTATTGTTGTGGCGATTGTGTTTAATAGGTCAGAGGAGTTGTTCGATGAACTCAATGAGTGGCTCAATGTGCTTCAAGCTTTGCAGATTCCCTTTGTTGTGATTCCTCTTCTCCATTTGGTCACCGATGAGCATATTATGGGGAGCTTTGTTGTTGGCACCACTATTGAGGTAATTAGTAGATTCATTACTCATTTTGTTTTGTGTGAAGTCATTTTGTAGCAACATATTTACTAGGGTTACTTTTTCTTCTTTCGGACATTGAGAGAAGATCGAACGGAGATTCAAAAGTTTCAAACTTTCTATTCCATATCGGACATAGCTTGAGGTATACGAGAAGAAAATATTGAGACGTTTTCAAATCAATCATGTACTTTATTGAGATAGGTTAAAGACTCAGCTCAGACCCGTATATGAGACTTTCATCTCGTACAGCTCAAGCAAAAATACTTTAGAAACGAATAATTGGATATTGAATAGAAAGTTTGAAACTTCTAAATCCCCGATCCCATCTTTTCTAAATGTCCGAAAATAGAAAAACATATGAAAACTCTTCTTAAAATAGCAACACATATACTAAATTTTAAATCGTTAATTATAATACATATCATTTTTTATTAAAGAAACACAACATGTCATACAGTCCGGTAATAAAACAGTTAAATTGGTTAGATTAAGCTTTATTGCTACTGACAACTTGTTTATGAATATTTTGTTGCAGAGGATTTCATGGAGTGTTGCTGGAGTGGTAATAGCAATAAATGGATATGTATTGGTGGATTTCTTCAGATCACAAGTTGAAGGATTCATGTATGCAACAATGGTGTGTGTAGGAGCAGCTTCATACACTGCATTTCTCTTCTATTTAATCCTACGTGGCTCTCTACTTATGTCGTGTTTTGGGAAAACGCGCTCTCATGGTGTTATTTACTTTAGAACTTAATTAATTTAAACAAATCTAACAAAATTTGTTTATTATATTATTATTAGCACCGAATTATACAGCCCAATTTTTTTTAATCATTATCTTATGACGAAGTTTGTTGTGTATCGTTTTCTTTTCTCCGATTTATTTGTTTACGCAACAAACATGTATAGTTTAAATTTTTTTAATTTAATTTAATTTTTAATAAATATTAAATTATACCTTACTCAATAAATTCTAATCAAAAAGTGATAATTAATACTCCCTCCGTCTACGATTGTTTGTTACGTTTTGACCCGACACGTGTTTTAATGTAGTGCTTTGACTTTAGATGAAAGAGTGTAGTTAGTGGAGTTTGGGTCCCACTTGTTATTATTATTTAATTGAAATGTGTGTGATATAAATGGAAAGTTTAAAATGTAACAAACATTGGTGGACGGCCTAAAATGGCAAAATATAACAAACATTGGTGGACGGAGGGAGTATATTTTTATGAAATATTTATATTTATTTACATGACATATAATATCATTCGTTGACTTGTTAATAATATCGCTCTCGAGTGAGTCATCATTTTTATTTAATTAGAATACTTTCGTGTAAATTTTTACTTAAGGAGTAAAAATTACAAATATAAACTAAAAGATATAATGTAAAAGAGATAAATGAATATATGTTAATTTAGATATTATTTTTTAAAATTTTAGAAATGTAAATGAATACATTTATATATATATATAAATATATATATATATATGGCATGGTTATAATGAAAATAGATCTGTTTGTGTTAACTAAAAATAAATTTGAACCATCCATATTTTTCATCCATATAATTAATCTATACCTTAATCAATAAACCCTAGTCAGAAAGAATAAAAAATTACATGTTTTTAGAGACAAAACATTTTAAATCAGATATATAACAAAATTATCTTTTAATGTGTATCACTGATCTAAATAATTTAACAGTAAAGATTTATTTTTAGTTAACTCGTACAGAATCATTTTTATTTGATATCTACCTTACATCAGAGAGTTGAAAAAACACTATCTCGTTGAAAGGTTCTATACATCTGCCCTTTCTCAACGCATTTCTTTAGACAAAGACTCCGTTTTTCCTCTTTTCGGATGGTAACTCAGAACATGGAGTGTGAATCAAACTCATGTTTGAATTGAGATATTGATGCAAGTTCTTCCCTTCTGAATTACGGTTTTGAATGAGAGAAAGAAGTGAGGAATCTTCTTTTCGACTCTGACTCTTCCACTCCAGTCGTTGCTTTTCTTTCTGTTACTTCGAAAGTAACTGCTTTAACTTCATCCACTCGAATTTTCGGCCTGCTTAGCTCAGAGGTTAGAGCATCGCATTTGTAATGCGGTGGTCATCGGTTCGATTCCGATAGCCGGCTTTTTTTTATTTTTCATTTTTTTTATTCCATTTTTGAAAAATGGAGAATCTTTCTTTGAAATCAAAGAATATTGAAAAGTGTCTTCCCATCTTTCCAAAATCCATGAATTTTTTAAGTTATAGGGAAAACTCATGACTTTGCCAGGAAAAGGATATAGGGTAGAGATCAAATAAAAATGATTTTGTATGAGTTAATTAAAAATAAATCTTGACTGTTAAATTATTTAGATCAGTGGTACACATTAAAAAATACTTTTGGAATATATCTGATTTAAAATGTTTTGTCTCTAAAAACATATAATTTTTTATTCTTTCTGACTAGGGTTTATTGATTAGGGTATAGTTTAATTATATTCATTGCATGAAAATTTTCATATAAATGATTCATATTTATTTTTAGTTAACACAGTCATATCTATTTTCATTATAACCATTATATATATATATATATATTTTGAAAGAATTCAGTGCCTGAATTACTACTAGTTAACACTGTGTGAATGTTAGTAGAGTAATGTTACAAGTAATGTTAATAACATTCCAAGTAACATGCAGCGGAAAATAAATAACACACAGGATAATTTTGCGGGTTATGAATAACCCGCGTTGCCTCACGACAACCAAGCTCTATTGCAACTTAGAACAGATTACAGATAGTTACACCAGGAAACCTATCTACGGATTGCACTACTGCCTATGATAAAATCACCTAGTCTAACACTGCAAACTGAATGTTACAACAAGCAAAAACAGTCGATACTAAGATCGAACAAACAACCTGAACAGTGCAAGACGACTCGGTCTTCAACCCCACCCTTGCTTGCCTAGCAATACCGTGGTCGATGTTTACAGATTAGCTGCGTTTCAGGAAAAATGACGAATCGATAGGGGTGGAAGATATCTCTCTGATTACAGCCTCTCGAAACGTACTCGTGAATGAGACTTCTTGCAGCTTTTATAGAGGAGCATTTCGTGGTCTTCAAGTATCAAATCCCACGGCCAAGGCCCTCCAATAACCTCTGCAATCCACTCCAGAAAACTGCTGCTCGAACTGCTGCAGAATGTTAGTGGAGATCATGCTCCTGAAAAATAGGAACTAACAGCCCATGATCTTCAATCCATGATTTCACTAACTTCCACTTATTCAAACGAGTTCAAACTGCAGCACACGTTTATTAGTATAACAAAGAATGTTGACTGTACCCAGGATGTTACCAACATCAGCATGTTACTAACATGCTATCCAACATTGCTGGAGTCAATTGACTCTAACATATATATATATATATATATAATTGTAGATAAAAATAAATCAACGGCCACATTTTTGAACCATCTATATCTACACGCAAGTTTCGTAATTTGTAATCCTATAAGCTTCATGGGAAAACATGTAAAAATATTGAATTTCACCATTATTATATTCTTATTCAATTTAAAATATACTATTTTTAATTTCACCATTATTATATTCTTATTCAATTTAAAATATACTCTGTATCTAACAATCTCCCTCCATCAATTTCATACTAATCATGTACTTTAATTTAAAATAATGTAAAAAATAAAAATAATAAAATCAAACAAATCTAAAAAATAACAACTAACCATATGTTTTTTTGAAAATTATTAATTCATTTTTTTTAAAATTCAAATATTTGGTGAAAGAGAGTGAATATCTCTAACCGAAAACAGAAACCAAAATATAATATAACAATAATAGTAATATAATTACACACTTTAACAAAAGATGAAAAAGAATTATATGATAACGTTCAGTTCAGTAGTAAATTTCTATCATGGAGCATATAATGTAAATATATTTTTTTAAAGAAGGTAAAAATTTTTCCCACAAGCTAAAAGATTTTCTTTCTTTTTCTATATAAACTCGACTAAACCTCTATTCTCAACATATTTCCATTCTTATTCAACAGAAAAAAGCGGCCATGGAGCCTCAAGAGTCGGAGTTCGAAGAGTACGAAAGGATGGTGTCCGACCTCTCGCGCCTCAACTTCTCCTCCGACGTCCAATTCCATCCCCACGGCGCGTCGTTTAACAGTTTCTCCGACGCCCTCGCCGATGGCGCACTGCCACCACCGGGAAGCGACCAGCAGCACCAGCATCCTTTGAGTTGGGCATCAATGAGCCGACTTCTGCCTTTGAGTTGGGCATCAAGCGACCACCAGCACGAGCGTCGTTTAACAGTTTCTCCCAACGTCAATGAGTCGTCCTACGCCTTTTCCGGGTCCTGCGGCGAAACCTGGGGGAGGACCCCGTATCTTCATGAAGTTCATCGCTTTCAAAATCAGTCGAGGAATTATTTCCATAGGTATTACTTTTATGATGCCACCGCCACTAATCATAATAATACTAATCTGCATGGGAATGAATTCTTTCCAAGAACTGTTTCTTTTAGGAACAACAGCTCTGATTACATCGAGCAGCTACTGAATCAACGCCTAACTCCCGAGAGTATGATTGGGAGAATCACATCCCTGGCCATGAACCGAGTTTGGAGCAGTGTCTTGATGTTGAAACTGGATGAGGAGATGAGTGAGGAAGATATCGAGATGATCTTGCATGAAGTGATGGGGTTTCTGGGTGATCTGTTGATGAATCACTATGGGAACAAATTTGTTCAGAAGCTTTTCACGATGTGTGACGAGGATCAGAAAACTAGGGTTATCATGGCCCTCACCAATTCCCCCTCTATGTTTATTTTCATCTGTCTCAACTCTTGTGGGTATGAACCAATTTCAATTCTTGGTGTTGTGTTGGTGTTAAATCTACTGCTTTTCCATTTTAGTAATAAAGGGTTTGCATGTTGCAGGGCAAGGGCTGTGCAGAAGTTGCTGGAGAAGCTTTATACTCCTCAACAGATATCAATGGTTGTGGCTTCTTTAGTCCTAGGTGCTTCTGACTTAGCAACCGACTCCAATGGACAGCATATCATTGACTTCTGTGTTAAAAACTTCCATGGAGAACATACTAGGGTAAAAACCTCACTCCCAATCAATTATTTGGTATATATGTTTGTGCATTGGATTTTACTTGGTTTGCCTTCGATTAATAAGCTTTCTGCTCGCTTGAAGATACTATTATTAATAATTTTTAACCCTAGCTACTTGCTACAATTATTGATTTAATTATGGATTTATGGTCTTTCTTTCATTTCATTATAACCAGATCTTCACTTCCAGCTTGGACATTAATCTTTTATAATCCACATATATTTTTGGATATCTAAACTATTTTAATTATTTTATTGAAATTAATATTATAAAGTGAAAACAATTATATACAAATATGTAGTAATATACTTCATTAATTAAATAGTAATAAGATTAAAATGTAAATTAATTTCTTATACGTGACACTTGTGTTTTATTTATTTATATGAAAAATAAACATTTGGTATGAAAATATAAGTTCCATAATATGAGACTATGAGTCTATGATCAACTTGTAATTTTCCATTTTATATATAAATTTATTTAATATTTTATGGGGTTTATAGAAAAATAGTAGAAGTAGAAGTCAATGAAACAAGACTATATATAGTAATAAAGCATAAAGTAATACTAATATTAATAAATGCACATTTAAATAAATCATGCACGTGACATTGGTATATATGTTTGTGCATTGAATTTTACTTGGTTTGCCTCTAATTAATAAGCTTTGTGCTTGCTTGCTTGAAGATGCATTGATGGATTTTACTTGGTTTGCCTTCAATTAATAAGCTCATTCATTACCTAACATTGGATCTAAAATGGCAGTATCTTGTCGACGAAATCTCGAAAAATTGCTTAAGAATTGGAACAGACAAAAGTGGATGCTTTGTGATTCAAGCATGCGTGGAGAACTGTTGTGGAGAAACAAGAGAACGACTCATAGGAGAGATCATCAAGAACGTTATGGAGCTTTCTCAAGATCGTTACGGGTACAAACATCTCCACACCTTTCTTTCCACACTTGAACTTGTTGAGGCTGAATCAATGTCTAAACTGTTAATCTTTTGGTCATGCAGAAACTACGTAGTGCAGCAGCTTCTGGGGCTGAAGAGGCCACAAGTCACCAGATATCTTGTGAGGCTCTTCAAAGGTAATTTCGTGTCTCTTTCATGCGACAAGTACGCCAGCAACGTAGTGGAGAAGCTGTTACAATCAGACGAGGAAAGCTCTGCAACTATCATCGTCGACTTGCTCATCAGAAACCCTAATAATGCATCGATGCTTCTAATCGACCCCTTTGGCAATTATGTCGTTCAGACTGCTCTTAATAACTCAAAGGTACGATATGCCATTTCACTACTTCAATTTTCCAATAGCTTATTTTTACGACATATAAACTTTTATGAGTTGTTTTAAGGAGCTTATAAGCTAAGTCAAATACCCTCTATCTCTTGTTTGATTCCGACTTACTTACGACTATTTTTGTACAGGGGAGAGCCCATGAGCTTTTGGTGAGATTTATCGAGACAAATACACAGTCAATGCAAAACAATCTGTATGGAAAGAAGATCCTTGATCGGTTTGATCACAAGAAGAAGCTGCAGAAGGGGCGTCGCGATGCCTAAGTTCTTGAGGATGCATGGTTTTAAATCTTTGGATTGGATGTATAATTTGTTTCTTTGTTTCTTACTTTGTTCTTCTTCTTTGTTTTTCTCTTTGATTATTGCTCTCTTGTCTCAATATTTATAGTCTACTTTGACTAAAATTATGATAATGTTTTACCAATAGTAGGTTATAAATAGGGGATTGAGAGAGTTAAGGTTAATTAAAGAGTTGTTTGTGTCTCAAACTCGCATATTTTGTAGTGTTTTAAATGAATGTATTTTTTGAACTAAATCTTATTCCTGACAAACGCACATTTTCGGCTCCACGTAGCCAATTGCCCAAAGAACTCCTCTTGGGGCTAGTGAAGTTGAACTGGGAGATGACACCTACTTTTTCCGATGTTCATAGTGTTTGAACCTACAACACTCAACACATGAAATTTGTTTCCACGTAGTAATTCTTATTCTCAAGCAATATGTTGTTCTAGTTGCAAACCTTAAATTGAACTACAACATGAGATTTTGAATCTTGCGTGTATTGTAAACGAATCAAATAACTCATGAACTATTCGTAACTCGTTTAAAAAAAACTCGTTCGGTATTCGTTCGTTTTCTAAACGAGCCGAGCTCGAACCCAAGTTGAACTCGTTTAGATTTTCAAATTGAGCTCGAGCTTACTGATGTTCGGTTCGCGAGCTCGCAAACATGTTTAACTTGGTTCTAAATGAGCCAGCTAACCAACGTGTTCACAATATTATTGTTTATATAAAAATTCAATAATATAATCAATTATAAATTACAAGTTTTTTATTACTAACCTAAGCATAAAATTTATTAAGAATAATCATAATTAAAAAATAAATTAAGTACTTCATCTAACTTATCATAACTACGAATCTATAAATTTATATAATACTTTTTATTATAATTTTTACTATTCTTTAAAAAATTTAATAAACGTTAAAGAATTAGTAATAATAAGTTTAAAGAATAGTGAATTATATAAATTATTTATATAATACTTTTTATTATAATTTTTACTATTCTTTAAAAATTTTAATAAACGTTAAAGAATTAGTAATAATAAGTTTAAAGAATAGTGAATTATATAAATTTAAATTTTCAATTCTGAAATTGAATTTTGAATTTGAATTGGTTTTCTTTGTTTTTTTTTTTTCATTTTTCCAACTCTATATTTATTATTTCAATTTGATGTAATGTTTAAATATTGTATTTTCAAATTTTGAAGAAAAAAAGATGATTAAGCCGTTCAGTTCCCAATTTCATACCACGAACAGTCGGTTTCCAAAATTATAATCGTAATCGAACCGAAACCAAGTTCTACCGTTCTGATTCAAAATGGTTTCTCACAGTTTCAATTCAAAAACTGGCGATTCTCAATTCGATTTCCGATTTCGGTCAATGGACACCTCTAATACAATGATAAAAGAAAATTGAATTTTTATCTAGTGAGAAAATAATTAATATAAATATCGAAATTAGTAACTCAACCGACTAGTATATTCCGATCGATTTGACTAATCCATAAAAGCGCATTTAAAATTATTTTTTTATCTATATTTGTATGTAACTGAATAATAAAAGAAACCTCTTTTATTATCTCACTGATGTTAAATTTTAATAAGTCATATAATAATCAAACTCTATTAGAAGTTATGTTTGAAGAAAAAACAAAATAAAATAAAAATTTGAGTACTTTAAAGATATTTTAAAGTGGTGTGTAAAACGAAATCTATATATATATAAAACAGGATGCATTAATTGCAAATCAATTTTAATGGCGATTTTGTAAATAACTTCAATTTTAATGGCAAAGATTATAACTATTAAATTGAAAAAAATGACATTATTAGAATTTGGACTCAATATCTTTCATTACAAAAATTATACTGTGAGCCAGTAGAGCAACAAGATAAATTGAATATTGAACAATTCATAACATTCATGTACAAACTGAATCTGGTTTAGATTTTAAAATTTATATTAGGATTTAGGGTTTACGATTTATTTTATGGTATACTTTAAGATTTAGCTTACGTATTATGAATAAATTAATTTTTAAATTTTATAAACTTTATGGTTTATTTTCCCTCTCCTATAACACTTTTCTCCTAAAATTATTTCATTTTGTTCGTAAAAATATTACAATATTATGCATATTAAATTAAAGATCTTGACAATACCTTTAATTTGATATATATATTATATAAAATATAAAATTAATATAAAAAAATATACTAATTGAAAATAATTATATATATACATATTCTTATACATAATTTAAATATATATATATATATATTCCTAATTATGAAGGTGAATACTCTTTATAATATGTTTTAATACTATGCAGAAAGAGCAAATTAAATATAATGTCTCAATCTATTTTTACTATAAAATTTTAATGTTATCTAATATGTTTTCTTAATTTTATTTTCTTATATCTAAGTTTAATCTTTTATTTAGTATTAAAAACTTGTCCTATTTGATCAGGATATATAATTATTTTTTATATTTAATACTAATAATTATAATCGATTTGTAAAATTGACAAATTCAACACTAACATATATCGACTACGTCCCACTTATTTAGACATATTTTGCTTTTTGAGTTGTCTTACTTATTTAGACACATTTCTTTATTTATCAAATTTTAAATCACAAACCATGTTCTTCAAAAGCTATTACAACTAAATATTGAAATGAGTTTCAAAAGTAAATGAATTTAAATAAGTGGGATGGAAAGAGTATTGTTTTCCAAAAAATATTTAATTATAATATATTATTATAAATATTAATTAAATGATAAATTTAATAGTGAAACGCAGAGTGAAATACAAATGGTTATTCCATTTGGGAGATATATTAATTTACACGGTACAAGTTATATATAAATATTAAATATATTGAATTAAATAATTTCAACTTTATTAATTTACTAGATTTATTTGTTAGATTTTATTAAATATATTAATTTTAATTTTACAGCAAAATCCAACTACAAATAATAATGACTTCAAATATATGTAATATCCTCTTATTTGTTAATTTTAATGTGTTGTTATAAATTAATAAAAAATGACCATTTATAAAATAAGAAATAAATTGAATAAGGTAAAATAAGTCGAAGTTATTGTTTCAAATCGTTGATCACGATTCTCAAATTTTGAAACTGTAACCGAATTGTCCTCAACATAATCACAATTAATAATAGGACTATCGATTACGGCTCTAAAATCACCGAATAAAATCGAATTACAATATTTTTGATTTTTTTAAATATCTCTATGCATAAATTATTTGTAAATAAATAATCCCGTGTATAGAACGGGTGCAATACCTAGTTTAAGAGAAAGTGAGAAACTTTTGGATCAATTCTAATCAAATTAGAATAATTTTAATATATATATTAATTTATTACTATTTTATTTTTTTTCTATCAAAAATTAAACTGATTCCGAAATCAAAGAAGATGAATCTAGAATGGCGGAAATTTCAACCCTCACGCGCTATTGAATCAATCCCCTTTCAGTACAAAAGCCGCCGCCGCCTCTTTCCTCAAATTGAACAGCAAAATCTGCTTCAATGGCGACGATATACTGCTGCAGAGAGTGCGGGTTGAATCTGAATCTGCAGCCCTCCGATCTCTTTCCGGCGGATTTCTACTTCGAGGCCGGCAACAAAAACACGGTGTCCTTCGCGGCCGTGGATCCCTCCAAGTTCCGATTCGAGAAGGAGGACAAAATCCGCCCCTTCTTCGAGACGGTGAATTATTGGGGGATTCAGAGGAAACGCACAAAGATCAAGTGCAATAGTTGCGGGAAGGTTGTGGGCTACATCTACGACGACGGGCCGCCGTTGACGAACGGTATCGGGCAGTTCGGGTTCGGGCCGAGCCAGGCTATTCCTCGAAACCCTAGGTATAGGTTTAAGAACAGAGCTTTGGCCGTTAATTCTCAGACTTGATGGATCTCACTTTTCTCTATTCATTCCCTTTCTACGATGGCCGTTAATACTTTTCTTTCTTCTTTTTTTCTTCTTTTTTTGTTGTTGTATATTTTGGTGTAAAATTTATATCTTTAACTATATGGATTCAACTATTGTTTTTTATTGCCATCGAGCTCGATTCAACATATAATCTTTCAACTCGCTTTCGTCTCGTTCGAAACTCGGTTGCAAGTTTAGTATTTGAGCTCAAATTAGCTTTTTTGTTGTGATCGACTTCTTAATTGCTCTCGATAAATAAATTGAACTCAAACCTGAAACTTTATTTTTTTAGTCGAACTTTATCAACAAGTTTTTTCACGAATTTAAAAAATGAGTCAGTTTCAAATAATTCATAAACTTTATCATAAACTAGTTCTAGAGCTCGTCTAATTATCTCAGATAATTTAATAATCGAATTCAAATTCGTATCCGATTCGAATTCACTATTAAATTGGATATTAAACAAAATGAATTCAAAGTTCTATTTTTCTTTATGTTGCCAAATTCGAGCTTGATTTAGAAAATTTTAACTAAGTTTGTGCCTTTAAATTTTCAATCGAATTGAATTTAAATCTGGCAGTCTTCGATTCGTTTCGATTTTCACTTGTTAATTTGACACTAGCTCTTCCAAACTATACTTTTGCCTCCGTCACTACATGTTAGAACCAAACATTCTCCAATGTATTATAGATCCAGAAGTTGGGTTAGGCCCATTAAGGCAAGGCCCATAAAATGAGTAGGCCGGTTTTGGCCCAATTAATCTTAGATCCCTAATATAACACCTAACTCAATATGTTACTCTCTGCACTCAGTTAATAATGATCCGTTTACATTTTACACGACTATCAAGGAAAGTTTGAAATTTTCATATAACGTAAAAACTAATAAACATCTACGTGTAAATCTCTAGAAAATGAGACATTATTAGCATAGTGTGCCAAAATGAAAAAGGAATCGTAATTAATGGGAACGGAGGAAGATATCACTATTGACATTTACTTGTTTTAAATTAAACCCATAAACAAAGACAAGGAAACAGGTGGGCTATGAAGTCACACATGTAGCTATGTAAGTGAAAACTATAGTGCAAATTATTCCTCCACCATTTGCGGCATCAAATATCTAAATGATTTTCTCACACTTTTATTATATTCTAATTGACTTCAATTTTTAATATTACAATTTTTTCAACTTATATATTCTATTAATATATCACTATTTTCTTTGTTTAATCCGATAAATAAACCTTAATTAGTCCAAATTTGTAGAAATTCTTCTTGGCAAACAACCACTAAAGTCAATTTTGACTGTCATTCATCATTAGTTAGGTGATATGTTTTGTGCTATATGATATTATTGGATAAATTTTCAATGCGATTATGATTTTTTGTAATAATACTTTTTTGAGTTTTTAATCCTCAAGATTTCAAAATTCAAATCCTATTATCCGATTTCTTTATCTATGTAGCATATCCAATATATCCCTTTATATTGTGGGTGGGTGATATTTTTGCATGGAACAAATAGTTCCATAACATAGATGTAAAATTTAAACTCAGATTTGGTCTATAAATTTATTCTGAAATAAAAGAGGAAATATGGAGTATATATATATATATTAGCAAAGAGACAATGGAGCAATGAGTTGTATATAGGAGTAAGCATGTGATTTTGTTTCGTTTTTCCTCTTTGGCATTTAACATTTAAGTTGATTCTTGCAAGAATCTTAATCTCAATTTTAGTGGTTGACTTTGACTTTATTTCTTCCTAGCTACTTGCTACAATTATTGATTTAATTATGGATTTATGGTCTTTCTTTCATTTCATTATAACCAGATCTTCACTTCCAGCTTGGACATTAATCTTTTGGATATCTAAACTATTTTAATTATTTTATTGAAATTAATATTATAAAGTGAAAACAATTATATACAAATATGTGGTAATATATTTCATTAATTGAATAGCAATAAGATTAAAATGTAAATTAATTTCTTATACGTGACACTTGTGTTTTATTTATTTATATGAAAAATAAACATTTGGTATGAAAATATAAGTTCCATAATATGAGACTATGAGTCTATGATCAACTTGTAATTTTCCATTTTATATATAAATTCATTTAATATTTTATGGGGTTTATAGAAAGATAGTAGAAGTAGAAGTCAATGAAACAAGACATATATAGTAATAGAGCATAAAGTAATACTAATATTAATAAATGCACATTTAAATAAATCATGCATGTGACATTTTTATCAATGATTATAGTAAATTATGCATTACATTAATATTTAAATTAGTTTTAATTTTCCACTGTATAAAAAGAGGGAAACAAAAAGAAAGAAAGATAAAAATGCTCTGCTTCTTCTAAACGTCATTCTCTTCTCCTTCCTTTTCACTTTCTCTCTCGCTCTCGCTAACTGAACATACAGTCGCCTTCCTCTTGTCTCTCTCCGCAAAGAAACTCTACTCGCGGCGGTGTTTATCTCCTCGCATTGCTGCAAATATGGAGCGAAAGCAGGGGTTTTTCTCAGCTCTCAAGGAGGAGGTGGTTCGCGGGCTTTCTCCAGCCCGGTCGAGGAGGGCCCGAGGCCGGAGCCAGTCTCCGTCGGGACTCCTCCGTCGCAGGAGAGGCAGCAGCGTGGGCCCGCCCGATATGTACATGGCAAGATCGGGCAGCTTCAGGCCCGGGGTTGAGGCCCTCTCGCCCTTGAGGGAGGGCCCGGATCCGAACGGGCCCGAATCAGCAGACCCCAAGAACGAGAGATGGGCCCACTGGCTCTGTCGGGCTCCTTCCGCCTCCGCTGTCGGGCCCGATCTGCGCCTGCTTCTGGGAGTCTTGGGTGCGCCGCTCGGGCCGGTGCACGTTAGCAACAACGAGCCTCTCCCTCACCTCTGCATCAAAGACACCCCCATTGTTAGTCCCTGTGTTTTTCTTTCTTTCTTTCTGGCAATGCTTTATTTTCTTTATTTCTTGCTTTGATAATGGCAATTAATTTTCTTGGGAATTGGTAAAAATGTGATCTTTGTTTGCTGAATTTATTGAACAGTAGAGGCTATAGATGCACTGTCCATAATAGTAAATACCCATGTGTATCTGTAACTGAATCCATGGAACATTCTTAGTGAAGATGAATTGGAACAATAAATGCTGAAAAGGGCCCAAGTTTCTGATTGGTAGACAAGTAGTTTGTTCATTAATCCATCAATATCATGTGATAATAAGATGATAACAAACTACACATGCTTGTGGTCCATTTCTTGGAGTTATGTCTCTTGCTTGTTGTTGCATTCTTGGATAAGATATTACTTGGTTTACATCAAGGGATTGATGCTTGTAGAGTAATGTTGTTACCAGGAATCTTCTTCAGCACAGTACATATTGCAGCAATATTTAGCTGCTTCTGGTGGCCACAAGGTTCAGAACTCAGTCCAGAATGCTTATGCAATGGGGAATGTTAAGATGCTGACATCTGATATAGAGACTGCTACAAAGGTGTTAAAGGGGAGGAGCTCTGCCAAGTCAGCTGAATCAGGCAGTTTCGTGCTGTGGCAGATGAATCCCGACATGTGGTATGTCGAGCTGGCTCTCGGAGGCAGCAAGGTTCGTGCCGGCTGCAACGGGAGCCTCGTCTGGCGACATACGCCCTGGCTTGGTGCGCACGCGGCCAAAGGGCCCGTTAGGCCTCTTCGTCGTGCTCTTCAGGTAACTGTGTTTTTGAGATTTGCAAGAGTGTTTGATGTTTGTGTGGATTTTTTGTGAGGGGTAGAGCTTAAGTGGATGAATTTTGTAGGGTCTTGATCCGAGGACGACGGCGAACATGTTTATCAACGCGCGGTGCACAGGGGAGAAGCAGATCGATGGTGAGGATTGCTTCATTCTCAAAATCTGTGCTGATCCTCACACTCTGAAGGCTAGAAGCGAAGGGCCGGCGGAGATCATACGGCACATCTTATTCGGCTACTTCAACCAGAAAACGGGGCTTCTCGTGCACTTGGAGGACTCGCACTTGACACGAATACAGACCAACGCGGGAGATGCGGTGTACTGGGAGACGACGATCACTTCATTTCTTGACGACTATAGGCCCGTGGAGGGGATTATGATAGCTCACTCGGGCCGGTCTGTGGTGACACTCTTTAGGTTCGGTGAAACGGCCATGAGCCACACGAAGACGAGGATGGAAGAAGTATGGACAATCGAGGAGGTAGCGTTCAACGTGGCGGGCCTATCCATGGATTGCTTCATACCTCCTGCCGAGCTGAGGTTCAGCTCGATTGGTGAAGTCTGTGACGACGAGAGGGCCAAGGGTGCCGTGGCAGCCGCGGCTTATCGAGCCAAGGTTGCCGACGGCATCGTAGTGAGAATGAATAGATAAGAGAGAGCAATTGTTTCCATTTCAAGAAACTATATAAGCCTAGTTGAAAAGTAGAGACTGACCCAACTCAAGTAAGTAGGAACTATTGCCATTTATCTCTCTCAACCTGTATATATTAGAAGGCGTTCGGTCAGTCGAGATTAAATTAGTTCGAAATTATTCAAGATTGAGTTGGACCATGATTACTTCAGATTAGTTTTGTCTAAAAGGGTTAGGCCAAGACTCGTATACCGAGATTAAGCTTGGGCATAGACATCCCAAGTGAACAACTTATAAAACTAATATCATAGACATCCCAAGTGAACAACTTATAAAACTAATATCGAGTCTTAATCATGCTAACAGCATCCACTTTGAATTCCACCATTAGCAAGTTTCTTCTCTTTTGTAATGAGTTTCTTCGTGATCTTGTAATTTTTTTTCAATGTTACGGCTATCTTCAAGTTGGTTGAATTTGAAATAAGAATTTATAGGTTTTTATGATTGATTTGACTTTGTTGAAGCTATTTGGAGTGATGATGAACAAGCATGGTTGAGGAGTTATGATTAAGGGAATGAGAGCTTGTGCAAAAAAGGAGTTTTTGAGATATACTATATTGTTTGAATTTGTGAGGGAATATGATGGCTTTAGTTCCTTCTTGTCTCCTAATCAACAAATCATCTCTAATTGCATTATATAAAAATGGGTCATTATGAATATATATATATATATATATATTTATTTATTTATATTGTCATTCACTACCAAAAAAATATGATTTTTTGATGTAAGGGTCAATTTGATATATCTTTATTTTTTCCTCAAAATTTTATTTTTTCTCTCATAATATTATTGTTCGTTACTCTCTCCGTCCCAATAAGCATGATACAAAACTTTTGGGCACAATTATTATAGAGAGTGTATAGAGTAATGTAAGAGTGATAAAGGTGGTAGGGTTCACACATTTTTTAAGGGATAACTTTTACTATTTTAGAAATGTGTCAAGTTTAGTAAAACGTCCAAAATAAGGAAATTGTGTCAAGTTTAGTAAAACGTCCAAAATAAGGAAATTGTGTCAAGTTTAGTGAGATGGAAGGAGGAGTATAATATTTGAACTAAATATTTTATCTAGAAAGCACTAAACAAACACATATCAACCATAACGTTATTATAGAAAATAAGTTTGCACAAGAAGTTTTGATCTGGATAATGGTTATAAAAAAATAAAAACTAATCTTGATTGGTGTTAGAAATTTTCAACCCATTATTAAATCTTGTAAGAATTGAAAATTTCAGTTGAATCACAAACTTGAATTCAACTCTATTTCTGTTGAGTAGAGCCCAATTTAAAGATGGGCTTTTAATGAGCAAAAGGCCCAATAATTACAAACTCAAAAAGAAAATATGAACGAAAGTTTCGAATGTTACCATAGCCCGGCCCATCCCGAGCTTATTCGACCAATGGTGGAAATCGGATCGGGTCAGGTCGGCCAAAAAATTTATCGGACCATTATTTTCATAGTTCATAATCGTAAAAGTATTTTTTTAGTGTAAAACGATCAGATTGTATTGTAATATTTGAGACTCTGAGTTCATTATGTTTCATATCATTTTGGATGGATCGAACCCATCCGAAAAATGATTAGGTCTTTATATTATAACAACTCGTATATGTTCAATTTTGCACCAGACTATATCGTTTTGACAGTTCTAATTATCTTATTCTAAATCATATTCTAACATAATAATATGATGTATTTGTCACCTAAAATAGCACGTCAAACTTGAATGTTAAAATTGGATAACTTCATGAAAGATCTATACTCTTATAAAATTTTGTACACTTTTCATTTAAATAAATGAATTTTAAAATCCATCACTAGCAATAATTGTCGAATAATTCCAAAATTAATCACAATTAATAAAATTAAAATCATTGATCCAAATGCTCAAGTCCAAATTAATAAAGTTTGACATCTAAAAGTGACGTTTCTTTGGAATAAATTAATCATTTAATAAAATATTATATATTCCATGTGACAAGTTTCTTGATTACATATGTGCATTTATTTTATTTCAATTTTTAAAAATATAATTCTTTTTTTTTTTAAATGTAAAAGAAATAAAATTGGAATATAATGATATGATAGAAACATACATCCAATACACTCTTAACACTTTCTTGCTTTTAAGATGCTAGTGGAGCAACTTTTGAAATTACAACCTTTTAACTTTTATTTCAACTTTATATATCAATTCCTTAGTCTACTTGTCCAAGATTAATTGATTAAATAATAATCAACATACACTATTTATTTATTTGTAGTCCACTACATATGCTGAGCTTATCTTTCGATTCTCAAAATTTTTTAACTATTATATTTTTAATAATAGAATACAAATTTATGAGATATGGGAATAATTCCATTCCATTTTCTGTGACTAATGATACAAATTAAAATATAAAACATTGACCTATATGACTATACTTTATAGTGTTAAAGTTATAGAATTAAATAGCTTTGTGATTGAGGTTGACATGTATATGCAGTGAGTGACGAAGTCAGAAATTTGTTTTTGTGGAGTTCAATTTTTCAATTAATTTTTAAATTATTACAAAATAATAAATTTAATGAAAATAGTATTTGTAATTAAGTTTTTTTGTCCTAATATTACTTGATATTTATAGAATGCAACTATCTTTATAAGACAACTATCAAATACTTAGAAATATATTTTGAAAAAGAGTCATAATTCACAAATTATTAAATAAGCAAAAAAATTCAAAAAGGTTGTCATAAAAGTTAGAGTTGGTCATAAACATGAAAATTGATAATTTTGGAATCGAAATCAAAATCAACGTTTTTTATTTGAATTTGAAACCAAATTGAAATTAAGATGGACATTGGTTCATTTTCACTTTCAATTTATTGAAACTCAATCACAAATAATCTACATTTCTAGATCTAATATGAAAACATAAAATGCATATTGATGACTACGATTCGCAGCCAAAAACTAAATAAAAGATGTTAATAATTTTGTAAAAATGAGAACATATTTGATTATAATTTAGAATCGAATCGAAACTAACCGCGAACACCTTTAATAAAAAGGAAATTATAATTTAAAAAAATATTTCATCTGTTCCCCTTATTTGACATATTTTTTGTCCTAATAAAGAAAGTATGTTAAGTTTAATGGGATGAAGGGAGTACTATATAATAACCCGTTTGTAATGTCCTTTCATATAGAGGTATTTAGAGTTACAATTTTAAATAATCAAACCAACTCTTCACAGTCCATTATTTTGAAATCGTAATCTAATCATGATTACTATGATTTACGGTTCAAAATCAAAACCGTCTAAAACTAATGAATTTGGAGCCGTTTGATTTGGAATCAAAATCAAACAGTTTTTTATATAGTCACGATTCAAAACCGAACCATTAAAACCCGTTACAATTTCTACACGTTACGACCATTACAATTTGTTCGTATAAACAGTTTTAGTTTCATCCGTTTATAGTTGGAATTGTGTGAGAGACGTTTTATTTTTTCTTCTTTGTCGGTTTGCAAAAATAATTAAAGTAAAATAAATTCTGAGTCGTCTCTGCTTGTGAGTTGACTCAGTCGAACAGTTGAATTCAAAAAGATCCTACCTTCATTGCAAGAGCAAGCTAATCTTCACGTTCTCGAAGTGCCTCTGCTCTAATCTACGTTCCCACTTCTGTAGAAGGAAGCGCCACCAACCACAGCGCGCGGTTCTATACTTTTCAAACTTCAAGCCCGATCCTTTTTGGCTGCCGATCGATCGGTTTCTTAAGGCTGCATCGAGATCGTGTTGCAGCTCCCTGTATATCATTATCTGGAGCTGGGAGATGGGGAGCTACTTGAAGGATTTCTCCGACGTGAAGGCGAAGAACTCGTCGGAGGAGGCGCTGCAGCGGTGGCGGAAGGCGTGCTGGCTCGTCAAGAATCGGAAGAGGAGGTTTCGCTTCACTGCTAATCTCTCCAAGCGTTTCGAAGTTCGCGAGATCCAGAAGTCCAATCAGGTTTTCACTAATTTCTTTTTTCTCATTTATTATTTTAGTTTCTTCTCCTCGTTGACTCCTCTCTCTCTCTCTCTCTGATCTAAGTCTGAGTACGAGGTTCTCGTTTTGATCGATTCAACTTAACTGTACTTCACGAACTCTTCCCAGTGATATCAAGTGGAATTTTGTGCTGAAGTTTCAAATATTAACTGCTAGCTTTTGATAGTTAAAACCGAAAGCTCAAAGAGTAAGCAAATTCTTGTATATTGATTTTGGCAGCTGCTAATTGTTCAGATCGAATCAAACTTTTCTTTTGCATTTGGAATTTGCCTTGGAAGCTTTAGTGGATTAGGTAATGTCCTCTTCTTTCTTCAAGAAGACAGGGCCTAACTACCAAGTGGTTGTGTTTCACCGAATAAAGTAGGCATTCATGCAATAAAATCAAGAATCTTTAGTAGTGTGGTAGAGGGCATTGAGGTTGTAACAGAGCAAGCAAGTAAGCTTGCCCAATCTTGAAATTCTTGAAGAATTAGATTCTTTTGCTGAGACTAGATCAGTGTGTGTGTGTAATGTAAGCATTCATGCTGTTAAATCAGTAGTCTTTATGATTGCCATGAAAGGCATTCAAGCAACGCTTACTCCATTATGAGAAAATGATCTGCCCCGTCTGTTCTGTTCAAGAAAGGGTGCCTAACTTCGATCTGGTTTTTCAAGGACTTTTTTATGTCATTACAAAAAGGAGAGTCTTTAACATTGATGTAGTATACTTGGAGTTGAGAGCTAAGTTGTAAGCAAGAAAAATGTGAGCTTTTCGAGTTGCTAGTCACAGATAGGCTACTTGCTTGTAGATGATTCATGAAGCACCCTTGGGAAGCATATGGGCCTATGTCCGTTCTTGTAGATGTAAACATTGAGCTTTTGTTCCATATTTTCATGGCTCCTTCATCAACTACACTGAGAGATAAACCGAAAAGAATATTGTTGAAGACTTGAAGTAATGTGGGAAAAGCTAGCCAGCTGTTATCTTGGCCTCATATGAAGTTAATATAATTTTCCAAATTCAAGAATAATTTTCTGATGTAATTATGAAATGCCAATAGGTGAATTGAATATGTTGATGATCATTTTAGTAAATGTGTACTGAGTGTTTGACATTGCTATATCGCAGGAGAAGCTTAGAGTTGCAGTATTAGTTTCACAAGCTGCTCTTAGTTTTATTAAGGGTAAGATTTCAAGCTGTACACATCGTGATTTCATCCCGTTTTCTATATAGTATATCCTGATTTTGTACCGAATATCCTCCAGGTATAACTTACAATGTCCCGGAGGATGTCAAAGGAGCAGGCTTTGAAATAGATGGAGATGAATTAGGGTCCATCGTTGAAGGTCATAACTTAAGGAAGTTGAAAGTTCATGGTGGTGTTGAGGGTTTAGTAGAAAAGCTATCAACTTCAGTTACTAATGGGATTAATAATTCCGAGGAGGCGCTTAGCTGTAGAAGAGAAGTCTATGGAATTAATAAGTTTGTCGAGAGCCCGGCAAAGGGCTTTTGGGTTTTTGTGTGGGAAGCCCTGCAAGACACGACCCTCATGATACTTGCTGTTTGTGCCGTCGTCTCTCTGATTGTAGGCATTGCAACAGAGGGATGGCCAAAGGGTGCTCATGACGGACTTGGCATTGTAGCTAGTATACTTCTTGTTGTATTCGTCACTGCTACTAGTGATTATAAACAGTCGTTACAATTCAAAGATTTGGATAAGGAAAAGAAGAAGATCACAGTTCAGGTTACGAGAAACGGGTACAGACAAAAGATATCAATATTTGACTTACTCGCGGGTGACATAGTTCATCTCGCTATCGGGGATCAGGTCCCAGCTGATGGACTCTTTATTTCGGGTTACTCTTTGTTAATCAACGAGTCTAGTTTAACCGGAGAGAGTGAACCGATAAATGTATCGGCTGAGAATCCCTTTCTTCTATCCGGAACTAAAGTACAAGACGGGTCATGCAAAATGCTTATTACTACTGTTGGGATGAGAACTCAATGGGGCAAATTGATGGCTACTCTTTCTGAAGGCGGTGATGACGAAACCCCCTTGCAAGTTAAGCTGAATGGAGTGGCAACCATAATTGGAAAAATCGGTCTCTTTTTCGCTGTTATCACCTTTGCTGTTCTCGTGCAAGCGCTGTTTAGCAAGAAGATGATTCAAGGTTCGCTGTGGAGCTGGTCTGCAGATGAGGCACTGGAAATGCTTGAATACTTCGCTATTGCAGTCACGATTGTTGTGGTTGCGGTACCTGAAGGGTTGCCTCTGGCTGTTACCTTGAGCCTCGCTTTTGCCATGAAAAAGATGATGAATGACAAGGCGCTCGTCCGTCATTTAGCAGCTTGTGAAACTATGGGATCTGCCACAACTATATGTAGTGACAAGACAGGGACTCTAACTACTAACCACATGACAGTTGTAAAAGCTTGCTTTTGTGGGAGAATAAAAGAAATTAGTAGCTCTATGAAGAGTTCTATTTTCTGCTCGGACCTTCCGGATTCTGTTGTTACGATGATTCAGAAGTCAATATTCAACAACACTGGAGGAGATATCGTTCTAACTCAGGAAGGGAAAGTTGAAGTCCTCGGCACACCCACTGAGGCTGCACTTCTTGAATTTGGCCTCTTCCTTGGAGGAGATTTCAAAGCAGAGAGACAGGCATCGAAACTAGTCAAAGTCGAGCCATTTAACTCGGAGAAGAAGCGCATGGGCATAGTTCTCGAATTGCCTGGAGATTGTTTCCAGGCACATTGCAAAGGCGCGTCTGAGATTATTTTGTCTGCCTGTGACAAGACTTTGGATTCAGCTGGAGAGGTTATTCCTCTGGATGAAAAAATGTTTAATCATCTGAACGACACGATCGAACAATTTGCTAATGAAGCTTTGCGGACTCTGTGCATCGCGTATAAAGATATCGATGCTCACTATTCGCCTGCAAATCCTGTTCCTTTTGAGGGGTACACTTTGATTGGAATCATCGGCATCAAAGATCCTGTTCGTCCCGGAGTCAGGGAGTCTGTCGAGATTTGTAGGTCGGCAGGAATTATGGTGCGAATGGTCACAGGCGACAACATCAACACAGCAAAGGCAATAGCCAGAGAATGTGGAATATTAACTGATGATGGTATTGCAATTGAAGGCCCAGAGTTCCGAACGAAGACAGACGAGGAATTGCAAAAGATCATCCCTAAACTACAGGTACTCTTGTTCCAAGAAAACTGCTTTTCTTGTTCTTTAATCTTGTATGTTCTATTAACCGATGTTGGTATTGCAACTTGATACTTGACCTTGAGTTTAAGCAACTCTAAGCATTGGCGATGCGCCGCCTATTCTTTGCTTTTCTTTTGAAGGTAATGGCCCGTTCTTCGCCAATGGATAAGCATACACTTGTCAAGCATCTGCGAACCACGTTTCAGGAGGTTGTTGCCGTCACTGGAGACGGGACAAATGATGCTCCCGCGCTCCATGAAGCAGATATCGGTCTTGCAATGGGAATTGCTGGAACTGAGGTAATAAGTGCACATCCTTTGTGCTAGAGATGAGTTTTTCTGATTATATTATATTATGACTGCTTTTCGAAGTTGGTTGTGTCGGAAGTAGCCCAGTAAAGAGTTAGGTTCTTGCAAATCTCTTCTCCAATCGTGATTCGACACACCTAAAACCCGAGTTACACACATGTTTCTTTCCTTTCATTGATTTTATTGCAGAGCCTCTTATAAAGCTCATTTCTTTAGTCTTGTTTTCTTGATTAGTACACTATACGGTGGCTCGATTTTATCCTCTGAATTAAACGACACTAGAAGTACGAACCGCGATATACTCACTGCTTGGTATCTATTTGCTAGGTTGCCAAGGAGAGTGCCGACGTTATAATTCTAGACGATAATTTCTCCACCATTGTCACCGTTGCCAAATGGGGCCGCTCCGTCTACATCAACATTCAAAAGTTCGTCCAGTTTCAGCTCACGGTGAATGTGGTAGCACTCATCGTCAACTTTTCATCAGCATGCTTAACTGGTAAACCCGACATCATTCAATTCGCCAATGCTATCTTCCATTTATATCGATTTGTCACATTATTGCCCGAGTTGGGACGTGTGAACATAAAATCATCGATACGTGACGAATGATCTGTGCTTCTTTCAGGCAACACACCCCTCACTGCAGTGCAGCTTTTGTGGGTGAACATGATCATGGATACACTCGGAGCACTTGCGCTAGCCACCGAACCTCCGACCAACGACCTAATGAAGCGAACGCCAGTCGGGAGGAAAGGAAACTTCATCAGCAACGCCATGTGGAGAAACATCTTCGGACAGTCTATCTACCAGTTCATCGTCATATGGTACCTTCAGACGTCGGGAAAGGTTCTCTTCCACCTCCACGGACACAACTCCGACCTCATTCTCAACACAATCATATTCAACTCATTCGTCTTCTGCCAGGTACTAACAACAATCTTTATTTACATTCTTCGACCTAAACGCATGCCACATTATCTCAAGAACTAGCTGAACACCGCACCTACGATTACGTAATGCAGGCTTTCAACGAGATAAACTCTCGAGAGATGGAGAAGATAAACGTGTTCAAGGGCATGCTCGACAACTATGTCTTCGTTGCAGTGCTGAGCTCCACGGTCCTTTTCCAAGCCATCATTGTCGAGTTCTTGGGCACGTTCGCAAACACGCACCCTCTCACGTGGCAGCAGTGGCTGGCGAGCATCTTGATCGGGCTTCTCGGCATGCCTATAGCCGCCGCCGTTAAAATGATTCCGGTGGGATGAAGGTAGAAACCAGGCCTAACTGAACCAAGCATTCTCTTGAAGTATTTTTTGGGACAAAGCATTAACCTTAAACTTCTGTTGCTGGGAATTTAAAGCTTAATGTCCAATGATTGTCTGTATTTATTTTAGAACTAGTTTTTTTAAGCATGCAGAAAGATGACTATTTTTGTACATTGTTTACTGTGTGTTTTATTTTAGATGTTTGATTTTGGAGAAATATTTTCTTGTTCATTATTTCATTTTTTATTCTCAAATTCATAATTTAGGTCAAGAACTCAAATTTGATGAAATAATTTAAAACTTGAATGAATTAGGGAACATGATATTATGATTTGTACTAAAAATCACGAACTTTAATTGAACTTTCAAATAAAATACTAACTTATTTTATATATTTTTTAATTTTGACATAACTTTCTATAAAATTTGAAAATTAATAATTTATATTTAATTAGAGAATTAGAGATAACTAATTATAATATAATCATAATCAATATAATATATAATTAATTACAAGTGTTGATGGTGGTGGATGACAATTGGCAGCCGCATATATATTCTTGAGACATTCAACAATTGTACTTGTTAGTGTGTTAATTAATTAATTAATTATTTGCTTAATTAATTAATTAGTAAGAGTGGTTGTGTTAATTAATCACTTCTCCCCCAATGAGTTTATGCTTAATTAGAGTCAAAAAGGGCTGTTGATGGACCACAAATCCACTTCATATTTTCTAACTCCACTCCATTTACATGCTTAATCATAATCATCTCACCTACTTTGTAGACTTACACTACTGATTATATTTTTATAATTTATTGATTTAATTTTCATTATTTAATAAATAATTTTTAATTTTTTTGGATCTAATTTAATAAAAACTTAAGAATATCCGTAATTTTGTAATTAAAATTCTTAATTGCATTTTTAATCCTAACTATTTGAATTAATCGGGTAAATTTGGGTACCAAAAACCTAATCCAAAATACCCGACTTGAATCTCAGGTAATCAAAGTTTTAAATAAGTACGAGACCAGATATCAAGATATCATTTCAAATTTTGGTACCTGTATTTGTCGAATTGAGTACACGACAGGATCCGTTTATACCCAACCCTAAAGGAAGGTTCTTATGCAGTAGAGATATTAGGGTTTATGGGAAACCTACTAAACATATATTTTAAAAGTAAAATGGTTCTCAAAATTTAAGGTTTGATGTCCTTAAGCAAACCTCGATAAAACAAGCTTCTCACTTCCTTCTAGATTTGTTTTTGCCAGAACACAAATCCTTTATACCAAGAACTTGTCATCATTCCAAATTTAAAATTAGGGTTAATTAATAAATTAAGAAGGTTAGCTAGTGACAAAATAGATTAACTTTAGGGAATAGAGAGAATGAACCATTCTCTCTCTCTATATATATATAATGCTGCAAGGCATGCCACGATCTACATGTGTACACACCAAGAAAAGCTAGCAAATTAGATAATAAGTTATTATAAAAAGTAATCACTTTCTTAAATAAGCATCCATGGATTAGTAAAGTTGTTTCTATAAATGTGGCAGCCATGTCACTAATGTACTATTGAGAGTGGAGACCAAACCCAATAATTGTAATAAATTCATATATATAATATAAGAATATCAAAATTAATTGATACAAAATTTTTAGTTAATTGCAAGGTTGAATTTTAAATCTATTGACAGTCAAAAAATCCATCGTACTAAAAATGTCTTCTCTTTCTCTTTTTTTAAAATACGTTTCACTAAATTTTTTGACGAGTTTTTTTCATCATAAACTTATTTCTTTGGGGGCAAATTCATCATCCTCTTCCTTTGTTACATGAGCTTAATTATAAGATAATCTTGGCACACACATACTATCATATATTTAGATTTAATGATTGAGGGAAATGGTTATCCCCAATTAAGCAATAATGATGAATTACTATTCCTTGTAATTTTTTAATTAATGTTAACTGTTTTAATTTGTCCTATGTATAAGACAAAATAGTTTCTGTTTAAGGAATAGGAATAGGAATAGGTATAGGTATAGACTTTAATTAAAGAGAAACATGAAGAAAGAGTCACTAGATTCACTGTACACTAAATCTAATTGTTTCTTAGTCCCATCTAATCTTTAAAACTAAAGATTAGGTATGTATATATAAAGTTAAACATGTGTGAAAAATTAGGCAGACTTCAACTTGTTGCTTACTGATGTGTGAAACAATGATCACATAAAATATTATAACTAACTTTATATATATTTATATATATATATATAAAATTATCAAATTCCCAAAACTGCAAAAAGTCATCTAATGCGCCGTTTAGACTCATCACTACTTTGCCTAATCCATTATATCATGATTTCTTTCTTCTTCTTCTTCTTCTTGCACTCAATTTGCAAACCCTAATTAAAAGCACTAAAACCCCTTGGGCCACATGTCTTCAAAGCAAGTGTGCATCAAGTCTAGTTGCTTCTTCTGCATAATGAAGGAGCAAGATTCATCAAAAAGGAGGGCTACACTACAAGACTATCTAAAAAGGGTACCTTTTCTTGATGATGATGATGAGCTTATATTGGTGGTTAGTGAGCTATGGAACACTGCAATGACCCGACCCGACGACGACGAGCTTCTTTCTCTAGGCATCTTGGAGTGCATGACAGCCTTGATGAACAAGGCCGTTCATGAAAGATCTTGGCTGCTCAAGCACCAAAATATATACATCCCTTACTATGCAGCCCACATAGTAGGCTCCTACACAATGAACAAAGCTGATGCTGCGGTGAGGGCGGTCGAAGCAGGCGCCGTGCAGCCATTGATGGAGCTTCTGAGAGGGAAGAGGATGAGTTGGGTGGAGCAGAGGGTGGCTGTTAGAGCACTTGGCCATCTTGCTAGCTACGAGAAGACGTTTAAGGCCGTTGCAGCTTATGAAGAAGAGGTGGTAAGTTTAGGTATGGATTTGGCTGTTTCTTGTGTTGAAGAGGTGTATAGCAAGTTTGTGGGAGTTGAGTATAGGAAGGGGAGGCTCGAGTACCAATGCAACCTTCTCACGAGAGGCGGCGGAGGGGCGGAGGCCGAGGATCGCAAGGCGGAGGAGTGGTGCAGCCAGATGCAGTGCTGGAGCATTCACCTCTTGAACTGCTTTGCAGTGAAGGAGAGGTGCTTAGGCCTCATGTGCAAGAGGGAGTTTCTTGAGGGGCTTTGCCAAGTATGGGGTGGATTAGCCAATCACGCGTCGCCAGCTGGCGTAGGGCTAATTCGAGTACTATGCTACACAAGAATTGGGAGAGTGAGCATTTCAAGTTCCCAAAATGTGGTTGAGAGTCTATGCAATGTCTCAAGATCTTGCGACGATTGGCAGTATGTAGGGATCGATTGCCTCCTCCTCCTTCTCAAGGATCCCGAGACGAGGTACGAGGCTGCAAGGGTTGCAGCCTCGTACCTCGTGGATCTGGTTGAGCTGAGGAGCTTAGGCAATAGGAAGAATGTGGGTGAGGCCATCACTAGGGTTCTTGTCCATGATCACTACAAGAAAACCAAAATCAAGAAAGGTGATGATGATCATGCACTAGAAAGATCACTAGAGGAGATGAGGCTATTGAAGATTGCAAGAAGGAGAGAGCAGCTCATGTCAAGTGAGACACTTCAAGAAAGAAGTGTCATGGCTAGATTGATCAAGCAGCAAGGCAACCATAGCTTCATGGTGGGAGATATAGCAGAAGCCATGATGAGATACAGTGAGGCTCTTGAAATCTGCCCCTTAAGGCATAGGAATGAAAGGATTACACTACACAGCAATAGGGCACATTGCAGCTTGGTGCTGAGGGATGCAGATGCTGCCATTAGTGATGCAACGCGTGCTCTTTGCCTCTCGACTCCACCAAACTCTCATGGAGGAAGCCTCTGGCTCAGATCACAGGCTTATGACATGAAAGGGATGGCTAAGGAGAGCTTGATGGACTGCATAATCTTCATCAACGTCTGCATCAGATCGGAGGCCGGCTTCGGCCTTAAGGTCCCGTTCTACGCGGTGCGGATGATCAGCAAGCAAATGGAGGCATCATGGCTCTTCAGAGAAGCTCAGATAAAGAAGGCATTGGCTCATGATGAAGAAAGTGAAGACTTGGCAAGAACTCAAGTGCAGAAAAAGAATTGTGGATCAAGTGAGTATTAATATTGTAGTACTTTTTCATATCAATTGAAAGAAAAAAATTGATCTTGATCATCATGAACTTTGAAAAGATTTTCTTGCAATGAAATTTGCAGGTCTAAGCACAATTTTGGAAGAACCTTGTATTGGAAAAGATGGATTTGGAAGGAAGAAAGTGGAGAGAGTTAGTAGAAGAAGATCAAACAAAACTATTTAGGCTTTGTATAAATACAAGATTACTCTGATAATTAGCCAATGTAGCAAGCCTTTGTAGTTTGTGGTATGTAATAAAGAAAATTTTCCATCATATATGATGCTCAAAAGGTTGTTCCACTAGCTAGATGGTAATTAATTAAGATTGATGTTTAGCAAGTGCTATATTTCTTTGGAATAGAAGGGTTTGCAAATGGTCATATTAAATATGTGTATAAGGACTAATGAGGAATATTAATCATCATCAAGAATTATAATAATAATATGATCACTAATCAAGATTAGTACTAGTGAACTCCACTATTAATTCTTAATCTAGTTTGTACAAAAGTTTTCAATTAATCTTCACCTTTTGATCATGGTGAGGACCACAAATCCACATTCAATGTCACGATAATATTTGTCAAATTAAATAAATAAGTATTACTATTTGAGAACAATTTGCTAGCTAAATGCAATCTTGGTGGAGGGCATGAGAAACAAACATACATGTTTCTTGCAATTAGATATAGAAATCATTTTTATAAGATGGATTACTTAATATATCTCTATTATACATTTCATTTAAGGATAATAATAATAATAATATATCATGTAAAAATTAATATAATACGTGCTAACGTACGTTACATTTGTAAATTATACAAAAATCTGATAAATTTGATTGCTCTGAAAATAATTTGTCCGACCCGATCTTTTGCCACATCTGCATGTGAGTGAGTGTGTAAATTACTAATTAGTCTTGGTTGATTAATCAGCCAAAGCCATTATATTATGCTAAGGATGAAAAGTATTAGTAATTTTTTTGTTTTGTTTTATTTTTTAAAAAGAAAATATTTGCTTAAAATTAATGTGTAAATAAGCTTGATCGGGTCGGGTCAAGTAAATGGATTGCTCTCGAAAAGGGCCCATCAAGATCAAATTTTTACGACGTTCAGTAGTTTTCGAGCCCAGAAATCTGCATTATAGCAATTGGTGGGATTGAAAATCGAACTTAGGGAAGGGGGAAAATGGTGCTAACGAATTTCAGTGGAGGAGGAATCGGATTTGGTGAGCTTTTGTTTGATTATGTGAACAAATTTTATGCAATTTTAGTCATGATTATTGCTTCGGTGAATCTTCTTTCTTGGATAATTTGATTTTGAACTGGTTTTAGGTTTCGGAGTTGGCTGTGGTTTTGGAGTTGGGTGGGGATTTGGAGGTCAGTTTACTTTACACTTCTTGCGTTAGTCTAGCTTCGTTTTTCTATGGACATAAATTGAGCAATGATGATGGTTTTTGATTTGTTTAGGTGGAGATTAGTGTAAATGCTTTTTTTGTGTTACTCAGCTGCATTCTCCTCTGATAATTTAGTGAAGAATGTGATAATTTTGTATTGGTTATGATTTTTATTTAGAGTCATTTGTAGAGGTAACAAATAGAATGGATTAGCATGAGTGGTGAAAGAAGTATGTGAGTCTCTCTATCTAAGTCTCTGTACTAAAGTGTGGTTCATTGCAAAGTGCTTAAATGTATCATATTCGATTTAGAAGATAGAGGTTACATGATCAAGATCAAGATTATTAACTGCATTCGTCGGTGTCTCATGAAGCATGTGAAGTTCAGATTTTTTGTGCATTTGATTACTAAGTAGTACAGGTTTCTTCATCAATTGTAAACTTGATCCTGGATTCCTCTTTCTAGGCTTTCATTTGAAAAGGATGCTATAAAGCAGTTACTCCCATTCACCATTCTGTTGAAGTATGGACTATAGAATTAAGATGTGGAAAAGCTTGAGAAGCTCCACTTTAGTGTAGTAATTGTATGTATTCTATTTCTTGGCCAACATACAAGGGATTTAGTGTTGTTATTTGTGCAACGAATTCGGATAATCCTCTCATAGAATACAAAAGGCTGCACTCTGGTGGATCTCTTAGATCAGTGTTTGTCACTCACTTAACCAGCAGGCTGTGATGATTGTATACTGTTTCAATTTTGTTGATCATCTCTACATCCCTAGTGGAAATCGATCCATAGCATTTGTATCACTCGTGTTGAGCAGTGTCAAACATAACCCAAATGCTTAGTCAGATTGCAAAACAAAATTTGACTACGACTTCTAGGAACATCGACATGCTTTATTCTTCTGAATGCTATTCTAGGCAGTGTTTGGCAGATTTCCAAGAAAAAAGGGGAATGCAAATGATAGTATTAGTATTGTGAATCACAGTCTCAACTTTCTGCAGACAACATTCTATGTCATGTCATGGATGGCCTATTATCTTATAGCTTAAACTATAGAAGCAGAAGCTTGATGCTTTTGGTTTAAGCCACTCAGAGGTAAGATTGATTGTAATGTGCTTTTATTTCTCCTTTTTTCTTGATTGATGCTTCTGAAAACCGAAACATGCCGTTTGAAGGACTTGGTCACACTCCCATTTCTGCATGTTATACGCCTCGTCTTGCATCAAGTAAGAAATGATTTCTTAAATTATATCCCTCTTTATTTCAGGTGCGCCCTTGAACTTCTTCGGACTAGGTGCAGGTAAAATCTTGCAAGAATACGAGTCTATTCTGCCTAGTGCCATTATATCTTCTATTTCAATCCTAACGTCTTAATTCTTCGATCTGAAGGAGGCGGCTGTGGTGTGGGGTTAGGGCTTGGATGGGGATTCGGTGCAGCTTATGGTAGTCGGTACTATACTCCCGGATTAACATTCCAAGGCGTCGAGTTTGCCAGTAAACCTAGTGAAGAAAAAGATGCCAAAAACTCGTGGAAGAACAAGTAGAAAAGCATACCTTCACCACTGCATTCTCTTGCTATCTTTAATCAAGTGCTTAAAAGCCTTTGTAGTTTATAAATAGTTTGGTTCTTAACAACAGAGGTGTAAACGCTTATTTAAGGATTCAAAGTCAATTACACAACGGAAGTCATTCATGAAAAGTTATATACATCTTGTCTTTGATACATGACGCCAATTAGACAACAGAAACTACGATGAGAAAAGTGGGTGAGCCTTCGAAGAACGATACTAGAACAGCACGGTACAACTGCAGCTCCGAATATAAAAGGGTACAACACGCGTTAGCGGCTACAAAAGCCCAGAAGATACAAAACTGGGTAGTGGGACTGCTTGTGTGTTGCCTATATTACAGTTCTAATAAAAATAGTACAATGAATGCAGTATAATCATCTGTTTGGGGCAGACGAAGCCATGATCGGCTCTCTGATCTTTCTGCAGATGAATACTGATTTAGAATGGATAAACGATGCGCCTCCTCATATTGCACGCAGAGCCAATAAAACTGCAGAGGAAATAAGACAGTTCAAATACTATTGCAGAGTTACAGACAGAACATATACCAACTAAGCAACAGTTCAAGGTGATTTTAAACATTGCAGTTTCACATTTTATCTCGTTCGCATAGGCAGTTTCCACTATACATCTAGGGGTTCTAAAAACGAGCTCCTAATCCGATATTTGCAAGGACTTACCATTTTGAAATATTCAAGAAAAGAAGTATCATAAAAGATGATTAAGAAAGCATGTTCACCAATATGTATAGTTTTTAACAGCTCAAATATGTTTATTTGGTTAGAAAGGCCTATATTTCAATTCTTTCACTTATTTGATGCGTGACACCGGTATTCCTTTCACTAACTGATTCCCATATGAACAAAACCAATAGTCGGGAATCACATAGGCGATCCCAGAACTGAAATTGAGTCTCAAACTGACGAAAGATTAAGGGCTTCAGTAGAAAGATCTTTTGATTCTTTCTAACTATTAATATTTGACAGCCATTCTTTCTGGTACGTAATCCGCATCAGTTTATCAATAGATCAGGCATAAGAACAGCCTCTAGGTTGCAACATTCTCTAAAGATCAGTTTAAGAAACTAACATGCCACCAACTATCTAATATAGCATTATTTAGGTTGCAACTATCTAATGCATAAAGCATGCCAATAACACAAATAAGTGCAGAATATTATGCAAATTTAGATAACTTCCTATCCTGTAGGCTGTAGGAAAATTGGGGCAAGTTTATATATAAAGTAAAGCAAATCAAACAACTCATATTGTAACTTATACCAAGTCTTAGGTCAGGACAAGCAAATCGTATGCTTTTAACATGATAAATTTAAAGTTTTAAACTAAAGTTATACATATACACATTATAGAGGAAAGTGGGGAATGAATAATACTCTAGAGCGGTAGTATAATGTATGCAACCTATAGGTTATACTATAGCTCAAGGAGAAGGGTCGACAATCACAACAAAAATCTAAGAAACCGTCAAAATGCATTCAATCTGGAGTTCCCCACTGAATCACTAGACAAATGTAACGTTTATCATCTAGCAAATAGAAGTAGATATATCGAAAGGCTCACCAAGTAAGCAGAGTATGAGAACGGTGGAGAAAACAAATTGCACGGGCCGACTATATTGCACGTGATATTGAGATCTCTGAAGCTGTCTCTGGATACTACCATACCAACCATACCATTGCTTTTCATAATCATCACAGCCATCGAGGCAACTTTTACTCTTCTCATAGCACATATTGATGCCCTTCATATACAATGAAAATTATTACAAACTTAGCATAGAACTCAAGGAAATAGAAATATAACAAGCTTAAGAAAATCATTTAGAAATAATAGATGCAATTTAATTACATACTTTAGTCAAATTCTGGGCTCTAGGTAAGGGAGCATCACCATCTTCAGGGCCATCTGTAAGCTTTAGTTTCTTGTAACCAGCCTTTGACCACTTCAATTGAGACATGGATGATTCCATACTATTTAAAAGGCCTGAAAAGCTAGGTATCTTTCGTGGCGGAGGATCGAACCTTGCATCGGATGGGTGGTGCAGACCATCATCAGCTACCACAATTTTCCAGGAGCCAATGTCAGCACTCGCACTAGCTGTCCTCCGATGACCTGAAAACTTGTTACCATCCACCTCAGCCAATTCAACCAAATGAGATGAACTTCTCGAACACTCGCTACTCATCTGCTGATCACCCTCTCTCGTATTTTCCAGCCCCTGTTTCCTACCATGATACTTTCCATAGAGTTTATTTGGGGAAGATAATGTTTGTCCTGAAAGGAACATTGCGAGCTCATTTCGCTCTCCTTCATCCAGCCGTACCCAAGGCAACGGTGGCTTCCCTTGTCGTACAGTCGACTCATTCAAAGAGGCTTCAACTTTCTTTATTTGATTCTCAATTGCAACAATGAAATCCCGATGCCTATCCTTCGCATCGTCAGCTGAACTACTATTCGGATAGCTTGTTCTAACCGCACGACCGAATTCTTCCAACTACAATTAAAGCCTCCGAATAAGTACAGCAGCTCAAACAATTTTACAAATCACAATACACAACTTACTTCCAGAAAACCTAATGCTTTCAATATAATTATACACAAAAGCATCATTACATGAGCACAACATAAACAAATTACCTGCCACTTGGTTGTGCCAAGGTTTGTCTGAAGATCCCTTCGAAGCTCATCCAAATTCCAAGAACCGGAGGTGTCCTTGACCGCATGAATCCATGTTCTATATGTTGACTCCATCCTTCACAACAAAATTAGACAAATTCCATCAAATACACCGACACAAACATTGCTCAATCAACAAATTTCCTCAGACAAAAACCATTTACTATAAAACAACAAGAGAAATGGGGGAAGCTCCTCAAATCACCTGTCGGAAGATTCCTGAACATCCTCCGCAGCAGAGAAAAACGGATCCTTTTCCCATCTATCAAATGTCGTCGTCATTTTTATCCCCAAATATTGCAGACCCTTAAATAAAATTTACAACTTGGAGCCAAAAAGCTAAAAAAAAGCTCAGATAACAAGAACAGCAAAACCCTGATCAATCTATATCCTCAAATCAAATCAGCCAAAAAAGGTCGCAATTTTGAGAAATTATTGAAAGAATTTAAGGGGAAACGGAATCCAGAAAACGGCAAGCACTCTTTTTTCTGGATTTGGTGGATTGATTATGGCAATGGAGGGGGAAAAGACGATGTTTCATTGCAATTATGCGAATGGAACGCTGTCGTTTTCGGTTTTTGGTGGTGGCTTAGATTGTGGTCAAAATTATTGTGCAATTTTTCATTATTAAATTATTATATATTTTAGGCTGTGACAACTGACAAACAAGAGAAGCTTCTATTTTTAAATAAAATCTTATACTTATCTAATTGTAGTAAAGTTCTTGGCAGTTTCTATTTATACACACCATTATTCAAAATACTAATTAAAAGCCTATTTTATTAAATTATGAGTATTGTAACTTGTGCCATAATAATTGTACCCATAGTATTTCTCAAGTATTATTTTTATTTTGAAATATGTCTTTATTATTATTGGAATTTAATGCTACTAAAAAAATGTAACCAATGTGGTTGTGAAGTCTATTTTATTTATTTATTTTAATACACTTCAAAAGAGAGGGACAATATTTTGCAATGATATGTTTGCTGCTGTAATTTACAATGTTGTCTTATGTTTTTTGTTTTTATGTGGTGAGTATGTTGCCATACTTTGGATTTATCATTCATGTTTCATCTTTTTATTTAATAATAATAATAATTTATATGAATTTATCATTTAAAAATAATTATGTAGTTATTCCATTTATCTCATTTTTTATCACAAAAGTAAAGTACTCACACTTTTGATCGAACGTACCAAGAATACTGAGACGGGAATATGAATTAAGGAACAATGAGAAGAGTATTCGTAAACTATAATCAAAACAAACATAATCTTTAACTTCACACTCGAAATTGTTATTAAAATCTCTTTTGATAAGCAGAACCGAGATTAACACATCAATTTATTTTATATAATTTTCATTTTATAGAATTTGTTTTTATATAAATTTAAAATAATGAAAAAGTGGGAACAGTATTAAGTAATTCATAATATACTATTTATTCAACCAAAATTGAACGACAATAACGACCTCCTAAAACGGCGCCGTCTTGAGGCATCAAAACCTTCTTCCTGGGAGTGTTCTAAGGCGGACTAATGGCGGAGAACAGAGAAGAGTCACTCTGCGAGGCCTCGAGGAGAGGCGAACTTGAGCGAGTGAACTCGTTGATTGCGGCCGGACGTTACCTACTTCGGTGCTGAAGGTCTCGCGCCGCCGGAAGTGGCTGCTCGGAGGTGCTCTAAGCGCTTCTCGACGGCGGTGCACAGTCTCTCCCCTTCAAATCTCTCCGCCGGAGATTTCGCCATGGAGAAGGGCTGTGTTGCGGTGTGTTTGGTATTCTAATTAAGTAAAGAACACTTCCAGTAGTAGTAATAGAATATAGATAAAAACTTTACCAATTCAGCTATATCCTTCTGATTTTTCCAATTCTCAGTTGAAAGTAGAAAAAAGCTTCGTTTTTTGTCGCGATTTCTTATTAAATCTGCAAATTCTTAAATATCCTTTATTGATTAGTACGATCATGTTATTGGGAATTGTTTACTGGCTGACTCAGAGACTGGGATGTTTTTATATCATCTCTTTAAAAGCTGCTATCTAGACTTAAGCAGATTAGGCTGCTTTGTTTTTTTATGAAATGTGTAACGAGGTGCTTCTGCTGTAGACTTACTTTTATGCAGGATAAAGGCTAGTGATTCTACTCAATTGTCTAGAACATACATGGATATTCATGCGTGCATAGTTGCTTGAATTGTGACCTTGTGTTCATGTTTTAATCTGCAACCTTAATGATCACTTTTGCATTTTGTATTATATTCATTTGGTAGTTGGTGGAACTTGGAAGCATTCAAGGGATTCTAGTCTGAAGGAAGCAGAAGAAACTGAGTGTCATGTACTTTTTTATACTGTTAGTGGTCTAAAACTTATTCAGAACGTTCATTAACTTCAGGAATGCTATCCCACCAAATCATGTTTGTGACTTGGAGAAAAAAGTTCAAAAGAAAGTAGGCCACTCAGTGATTGCTAGTTTTTTTTCATAGTTCATGTACAAGACATCAAGAATCATAACTCCCATTTAGGAAATTTACATTTTGGAGAACTAGCAGCAAGGTGTTTAAAGCAACAATATATGAATTTCAAAGTGTGGGGATTGGGAGTTTCATACTTTTTTAATTGCATAATTCTACTATGTCCAAGTAAACACAATTGGGCTGCCAACAGTGTGTTTCCCATCCGACCATTCCAAATGAGCAAAGCTGCTTGTTCCTGAGGGCATGGAAGTTGCAGTGAATGTCACTGTGTAGCTCTTCTTCTCGTTTGTCGTGCTAAACGTGAGCTCATCTGGCTGAACCAGCATCTTGACCGAATTCGCCTCCTGAGAGATGGAGACCTTATAAGTTGCTGGATCACCCACATTTGTTAGTGTCCTTGTATATTTGACTACTGATGGTGCGCTGCTACCGCCATTTGGGCCTGAGGCGGTCTCGAGTGGAACAGCAAAAGACGGGTAATTAAGATCTCCTACGCTGTACTTCACATTTGCTTTGCAATTATAATCTTGCTTTGCAACGAGCTTTATCATGCCCGAACTGTATCCTATGGCACAAAGAAAATCTATATAGTCGTTGGGCGTGGTGTCGTATACTAGACCAGGGTCTAGCGCGGATACAGGGTCCACATGTCCAGCACCATAATCAAATGGTGTGGATGGCTTTCCAGTTGCTATATCTTTGATTGTTTCTCCATTCTTGTATCTAGCATAAGCTGTTGTCATCAATGCTGACCTTATAGCTCCAGGGCTCCATTCTGGATGGGCAGCCTTAACTAGTGCAGCTAATCCACTTATGTGAGGGCAGGACATAGAAGTGCCAGACACTATGTTGAAGTTGACATGTCGGGTGTCTTCAGGCAATCCCGTGGGACCGACCTTGCCCGTCCAACCAGCTAGTATGTTGACACCCGGTGCAATCAGATCAGGCTTGAGTATTTCAGGTGTGATTAGATTTGGACCTCTTGAACTGAATGCAGCTACAACAGGTGATGGTTGGACTCCAAGCTGAGTGTTTCCGTATGCAACCGTGGCAGTTGGTTTCGGGTCTGAGAAGGTATACCTCTTTATCTCCTGGCCAGCAGTCTGCCCTACAGCTGCCGTTGGTATAAAATGGGAGTCGGCGACCATCTCTTCTCCGAAGGATTCGGTGTTTGCTAGAATCATCCCGACCCCGCCTGCATCTCTGACTGCCAAGCCTTTTTGTGCCCTTGGATTCAGCCCTCGGTCGCAAACCACGATCTTCCCCATGGCTTTCTCTGGGATTAAGCTTCCTTTCATGCATAGATTGCCATTGGATGTTCTACTGATGTTGCCGGCATACACCAACGGTACCGAGGAGCCAGGTAAGGCTTTCCCACTGTAGAGTGATGATCCAGTTAGTTTCTTGCCATTCCCAAGGGTAACATACGATGGGAACTGTCGATCCAGTGTACCGGCCCCGACTGTCGTTATCCACGGTGCAACATTAGACAGGCTGCCCGGACTCGGCCCTCCATTCCCGGCTGAGCATGAAACAAGAATTCCTTTCGACATTGCTGTAAATGCTCCGATTGCAACAGTGTCTCTGAAGTAATCATTGGTCGATCCCCCGAGCGACAACGACAGCACGTGGACGCCGTCTTCGACTGCCTTGTCCATCGCCATTAGTATGTCGCTGCTGAGACATCCTCCCAGCCAGCATACTTTGTACGCCGCCACTCTGGCGTGTCTGGCCATGCCACGGGCCGTGCCTGCAGCATAACCAAAGAGACTTGCTCCGACCACTGCTGATCCAGCTGCCGTGGTCGATGTGTGTGTCCCGTGGCCATCGTCGTCCCTAGGAGACCTCGACTCGACCGTCTCATCAATCGCCCCGTAAGCCGCCTCATAACCTTGTGAGAAGAACCTTGCTCCAATTAGCTTCCGGTTGCAGCTCGATGCGCTGAAGGTTTTGCTCCCTTCACACCTTCCCTTCCAGCCAGAAGGGATCGGCCCGACTTCCTTGTCATCGTAGCTACTCGATTCGGGCCAAACCCCCGTGTCCAACACACCAATAATCACGCTCTCCGTCGTGCCGGACTCCGGGAAGGACACATCACTATTAAGGATTCCAAGAAACTCCGCTGATCTGGTGGTGTGGAGCTCGTACCTCCTATCTTCTTGAACCAAGAGAACCCCCGGTCGCTCCTCGAGCAACCGAGCTTCCTCAGCCGTCAACCGCGCTGCATAGCCATGGACGACGTTGTCGTAAGTGTAGAGCTTGTCCCCAGCTTCCGATACTGACCTCAAAGAAGAGTCATACCACAGCATGTGATCGTCGAAGCTTTCCGGCATGCTCGACTTATCCATGTGAACTATGAACGTCGTCTTCTTCGTTTGTCGATGCAGAAGATCTTCTGCATCGACAAACGAAGAAAAGAGAAACAGAGAGGTAAGAAGTGGAAGAAGGCCAACCACAGACACCATCTTTGCCATGCAAGCTTAGAGCTGAAGAGCCAAGCTATAACAGTAAGTACTTCACTTGCAATTGATGTGTTCCTTTTTTTTTTTCTGTGTAGAGAGTTCTTCACTCCCAAGTAGTGATACATATAATATAATGGTGTTGCTTGATTGCGGACCCACATTCATCAAGTGAGAAATAGGAGAAGGCTACTTGTTATGGATTCAATTATTCACATACAATCAAAGTAATGTTTGATTCTTTTTGCATCAAAAGTTGATCTATGCCTTTGCAACAGCTGCCACTTTTTTGGTGTCTCTATCCTTCATTTGTAATAACTTAATTATTTTTGGAGTTTATTTTATTAGTAGCAATAACATTGCTTAGTTTTATCACAACAACTGGCTGATGTGATGCCTTTTGCATGCAACAATTTTGAGTGGCCTATATTCTGTTAAATTTTCTTTTGGGTTGCAACTTGGGCTTAAATTCTTTCAAGAATCTTCTCTTTTTTTTTATATTACACTGCCATTTTCTAAATTCCATGTGAATTCACCTTCAATGGTTTCTCTATAGTTATATATATATATATAGGGGCTAGCTTCGGCGAGAATCAATGTATTATTTTGATACATTACAACTATTATCTTATTGTATAATATGATAACGCACTTTTATTCATTAATCAATGCATTTTATGCATAAATTTAATTAATGCATCATAAGTATATATGATTGGAGTCTTTGTGGGAAATGAGCTGTCAAAATACATTCAATTTTTTTTATTTTTTTTTCATTTTAGGGAGAGTTGCATGTTGTCAAATCATTTTGCTTGTTTAATGTATTCAAGGCAATATGATGAGGGGAAAGATTACAATAGTGCTCATTTGTGACAAAACTTTGTTCTTTTGTGATAAGATTCTTGATGAGTGGAAATTCTTTTCTCCTTTTTTAGTGGAATTGTGATCATCATACTATACTCTATGCTCAAATACAGTTTAGCACTGTGTTTTTGATTTTTCAGTAGGTTAGTGCACAGTGTTTTTTTTAGTGAATTATTTTACACAAACTTATAAATAAATTAAATTATACTACTATCATATAATTAGTGTACTGAGTAATGACCAAACCAAAAATTCACATATACTAATCAATTCTTTTAATTTTTTTGTCAACAATGATAGCGCAGATCCTTTTCGATTTAGATATGTCGCACTCATATATATACATATATATATATATATATATATGTCGTTATAAGATACAATTTGGAATAATTAATATTGAAGTTATGATATGATGTATGCTTGACCCCTCTAAACCTTTCATGACTAGTAATCAACAGCTAATAACTAATGGGATAAGCACTAACCAGTCTAGTCTAATATGGATAGAGAGGGTTGTCTATTTTATAATTTCTAAGTCATTTATTTTTGACAATTTTTTCTTAAAAAATTGCAGTAGGAGACGACGATGATGCGTAATGATTCATATTTAATTTGCATATATAGTTGCAAGAAAGTGACTCTAGTAAGTATATTGACTTGTCTCAACTAAAAAGTTAAAAATAAATAAATAAAATTACAGTTAGTAATTGTGGATGTAGTAATGAAACTACCTTATATATTAATTTATACAGTTTATGTTAGTTATATAATCAACCTCGTATTAAATCAATTAGTTATGAAGATGGGGTTTTGTTTATAAGTTCAGATGCTAAATTATTAAAAGGAATAGTTAATATAACAAAAGTATTATTGAAGTGTGCAAATAATTGTGATCATTTTCTTGGAGGTTCCCTCTATTTATTGTTTCTTGGCCCTTTAATATAAACCCTAGAAATATAATGATGATAAATTAACAATGACCCAGTTGATGTATATATAGAAAAAATTAATAAACAATTATTAATGTCAAAAAAATTATCAATTTTGGGTTGGGTTGATTATGATCTTGATTGTAATCAATACCACATATTATTATATCTTGTCATGCATAGTGTTGAGATAATAGTATGAAAATGCAACCTATTTAGAAATATAGAGTACCAAAATTTGCATTAATGAGATAATATATATATATATGTGATGAACAATAAAGAATTAAAGATCCTAATCAAGTGAAAGAAAAAATACACATTCATTAATTAACTTATGTAATAGAACTGTCAAAATTACAAAGGAAGACGCAATTGATTTGGTCTGTCGAATTTTTTGAAATTTTGAAATCCGTCTTAATCCAGTCAAGAAATTTTCGGTATATGAATATGAGGTCCAATCCAAATCTTTACGGTCCATCGGCAGGCGGGCTTACCTACCTTATTAATATAATATAATATTTTAAAATTTAATAATTTAATAAAAATGATTATTTTAATAAATCTTTATACACTAATTATTTTATTTTCAGATAAAAATAATAAATAAAATAATTTAATATAATTTATATATTTTGATTAAAAATTTGTATATATATATATAATATTTATAATTAGCCCTCACTTCGAGTATTTTAGGCGGATCGGTCGGGCCAGATACATTTTGACGCCATTAAATGTATTACTTATCCGTCCCACTCAATTTGTTATGTTTGCTTTTGGGCACAAGATTTAAGAAGAGTTTAAAAGTAGTACAAGTGGCGATAAAAATATATATTATTTAAATTTTTGTGTGTAATAAAATTATTTTAAAAATAAAATATAACACTCTTGTTGGAATACCTAAAAAAGAAAAATGTGAAAAAAGAAGAGTATAAATATAATAAATATATCAATCATGCACATGGTGAAACGTCTTATCACTTCCATAAAATGTAATAATGATTATGATTTATGCATCAATTAACATAACTATGTAACTACTCAATTGATTAATGATACTATTTTGGAAGGTTATGAATTATGATATGATGAAATATCAACCATAATTGGTTGAAAAGTCAAATCTACTTTTATGAGTGTACTAAATTACACATATTATACACAATTATGTATGTGAGACACTGAGAGTGACGTTGAAAATATAATAATTCGGCATGCGTGTGTTTGGGTCAGTGGTAGTAAGGTTAATGTCCAAGGCTAAGATCTCGGATTCGAGTTTTCCGTGACGCGGCCATGTAATTTAAATGTTAATGTAATTCAATTTTTGAAAATATAATAAATGGATGTAATGCGTCCTATTTACATAAATTTTAAAACAAAATTAAGAAGAAAAAAAACAGTTATATATGCATGTAGGGATATTAAATTATTAATCGCGCCATGTTATTCAGTTTCGAATCAATTTGTTAGAATTATTGATTTATTCAGTTTGAATTAAATTAAATTAATTTTTTTTTGCGTTGAAATTTATATTCGATTTTTGGGCTAGCTCATTATGTTAATCGAACTATAATACTAAGGAAAAATATTTGAAAATAAAATATACAAAATACAATAAATATAAAATACAAATTTAACACCTAGTCGTAGATTAAATTTAAATACAAATAAATTTAAATATGAAAAATAATAATATGATAATAAAAATATATTATAATTATTTTCGTCAAACATTTTATATTTCACAATCAATTAATCAGGTCAACGATTAAATTTTTGGGCTAGTTCAGTCGACTTCAAATTATTTTTGATCTTAACCCATTTTCAGACAAAAAAAATATTCTGAATTGTAAATTTTTCATCATAACCTTTTTGATTTCGAGTTAAGATATCTTATGAATAATTTCATTGTTTTCTTTTATGTTTTATTTGGAATAAATGACGAAATAATATTTAAAAATGTAATCCTAAATTGATTCCTTTCTCAATAATTGATATCAAATTATTAGGCCATTTTTCAACTGTCGTTGACTAATGAATCAACAATTTCACCATGAAAGACATATTTAATTTACATAATTAATTATTTCGAACATTGGAAAAAATATTGAAACAAACCCTATTAAATAAAAATCTTAATTGCCTAAAGTAGATGCGTATTCATTCATTAAATTCAAATTCAAATAACTATAGGAATCAATCTCCTTTTCACACGTCTAATAGTTTTGTAAATATTAATTTGAACATATGATTAAAATTTTAAGTCTTAAACAAGGGTGTAAACGAGCCGAATTCTACTCAACGGAAAGTTGGCAAACAAGCTCAACTAAATGCTCGTGAATAAAGCAACTCAAATATGTTTGCAAATTCAACCAGTCGAATATAGTATATTTGAGCTCGACTCCATAAAACATCAAACTCGAACTCAGATCGTCTGCTATCAAATCGAGCTTCTAACTTTTTTTGAATTGATTTCCGATTCGAATAGTTTGTGAATAGCTATGTTGGTTTATACCACTAGCTTATATTAAATCAATAGAAGCTGGCAAAAGGTGGAGCCTTTGGAATCAATAATTCAAGAAAATTGAAGATAGAAAAATAGACAGGTTCGAATAGTTATTTTCAACACGTAATGTCACCTAAGAATCTCATATTTAATTTGTTAGTGCACTATGCTTTAAGCCTTTAATTGTACATCATATCCTTTTCCATTTGATGGACTATTTTTGTTTAAGGAACATAAATTATGGCAGCTAATTTATAATGGGAACATATGTCGGCAGCAAAATAATATATTAAAATAGTGTGCGTGTTTGAGTTTGTGTTACATGTTACGTCAAACACGTTTAACTTTGAAATTTCTATTAATCAGATGATGTCATGTTATGAGTAGTAATAACCAGCTTTTTTAACATCTCTTCAACAACGTTAGCTCATACATTTTTCAACTGAGAAAGACCACGTAGACTTTCTCTATATATATGATACACGAGAACATACCTTTCAGAAATATTAAATTCCGCATCCCAACACACACATATATATGTTATAATCATTTTAACTTCAATAGTACAACAATCTGTCAAAATCACATAGTGGATACACTATAGTGAAAGAGCGTTGTTAATATATCTTATGACATACATGTTATATAAATAAATAATAAATTTTTGATAAAAATGTATTAATTTTTATTTTTATGATTTATTGATTAAATAATACTCCCTCCGTCCCACTCAAGATGACCTATTTTTTTGGGCACGCAGATCAATAAGTCTCTTTCTTTTTACTTACTCAATACATGTCTCTCCTAAAAAAATTGCTATAAAAGGAAATGAGTCATCTTGTTGGGACGGACGAAAATGACAAAATTAGTCATCTTGAATGGAACAGAGGGAGTAGTTTATTATTTATTCAATATAAAATAATGAAAAATGAAAATTTAGAGTGACTTTTATATTTAGGTGACATTGTTACTAGCATATTAAATTGTGTGCATTGGACAAGGGGGAGCAATTATGATATTTAATGAAGTATATGCAACAAAATAAAGGACCAAATTGAATAATCGATCGATTTGTGATTTCTTATTCGAGTGGAAAAATATTGGGCCAAATTTCAAATTGGGCTTATTATTAACCTATTTATGATTGCTAACTAACACAAAAGTACTAATCAATGTGAAAATCTAACTAGCTAAAAGCTTATATAGCAAAAATAAAAAGAATCAATCCATGCACTAAATTAAAATATCTTAAATTATCATTTCTAACTATATAGATTATATTTGTTGGGATTCTTGGACTATAATTCAAACTTGTTTTATCTTCTACTACTATAATGTCAAATGTTTTAATATTTTATTTTGGATTATATTTACTGGGAGTCTATGTATTCCAAGATTTTATTCTACCTACCATAAAATAATATGGATATCCCAAATTTTAATACTAATATAATCTCTATAGAAGTAGAGACTAATTAAATTGAGAAAATTTTATATCATATTACATTAAAAGTTGATTATTACAATAGAAACAAACCCCTATTTATACTAAACAAAGAACTAACATCTACTTATTTTAAATATAAAAAAACTGTCTAATTACTTTATTTCGACATTTTCAATAATAAAGCATCAATGATGGATATATATATATATATAGATATATATATATGTTTTGATTCGTATAAGAAATAATATTCTTTATATGGAAAATGAAATTTGTTCTAAATTGTCCATTTATCAATAATTGTTTGATTTATAGTAAAAAAGTAATGTGCTAATAATAATGAAAATTGTTTATATTATATTTAATTAATTTCAACTATTAATTAATATAGATGGACGGATGACTTTGATTATTTCTGATTTCTCACCCATAATTTTTTTTTTATCATAATTACAATCTAACTCTATATATACACACTAGAAAAAAGATGCATAGAACTTGTAAATTCAATCAAACATTGAGAAGATAAAAAAATAACAGCATTTTAATTAGGCTTGTTCAATTGTTTATAAATAGGTGTTACATATATATATATATGCAAATCAAGAATTATCAACAATATTAATAATAAAGAATATTTATTTAATATGAAGCATTCGGCAGGCATGCATGCATGCATGGGAAGGTGCAAAATGCGTTGAGTACCGAACTCAAAAAGCATACTTCACGCCGCCGTGAGAAGCCCTTCTCCCCCTATATAAGAGGCCGCGCCACTCTCACCCACAAATTAATTAATCCAATTCTCTTTATATATATATTTTCCAATAATGGTAGGGCGTATTAATTTAATTTCTTTGTGGGTTGTGTTCTTTGTCGTCACTCTTTCCTGCGGTCACGGCGGCGTTGAAGGTGCTGGTATGGAGGGCGGCGGCGGCGGAGGGATAGAATTGTCACAAAAAATTGGTGCTGACATGGCCGTGATGGCTGGTTATGGTAGGGGGAGAGGTTCTGGATCGGGAAGGGATTGGGGCGGCCGCGGAGGCGGCGGTGGCGGGTTTGGCGGTGGCGGCGGCGGCTTTGGTGGTGGTTCTGGGGGTAATGGTGGCGGCGGCGGGTTTGGTGGTGGCTCTGGGGGTAATGGGGGCGATGGTGATTTTGGGGGAGGTAATGGTGGAGGGTGGGGTAATGGCGGTGGTGTGGGTAGTGGTGTTGCATATGGTTCCGGCGGCGGCGGAGGAGGATGGAACAATGGAGGTGGGTCGGGCTCCGGAATGGGAGGTTATGTCAGCGGTGGGAGTGGGATAGGATATGGTGATAATGGCGGCTTCCACGGCGGTGGTGGTGGCGGAGGAAGCGGCGGCGGAGGTGGTGATGGTGGGTATGGAGTTAGAATGAGCAATGGAGGGCTCTTTCCAGAGAGGAAGTTTGGAAGTGGCAATTAATTAATAAATAAAATGGCAATGTTTTTTTTAATTTGTGGGGAAATAAATGTTAATTAGTTATATAATAATTAGTTTATATTTCTTGGGAAAAAAATCATAACATATGTAATATTTAGTACTACCCAACCCCAAAATCAAATAATATTGATGTGCTACAAATTATTATATCATAGATCTTTTAAATTTTATTATAAAAGTAAACTCCAACTTGTTCATTTAATTATCATTTATTGTATGGTAACTTTTATAATAACCATTTTGTTATAGTAAATCCAAATAATAGTCATATTTATAAAAAATCATAAATCTAGTATTATGTGTCTAAAATACCTTTTATCTAATTAATTCGTTCAAAATATTACAGATTTAAAAATAAAATTTGGTTTACAATCAAATACTTGCCTACCAAATAAATCATAAACATTAAACTATATTAATAATTTATTCTGCAATATGAACCAAATCAAGTTAGTTATTGGACAACATGAGTATGACAAAAATTAGATGAGTACAACATAAGTTTTGAAGCGTGAGATGGTGAAGGAAGTAGGAAGAGAGAGAGAGAGAGAGCGAGATGGTGAAGGAAGAAAGAGAGTGTGAAAAGGTGGGGGAAGAGAGAGAGCGCGTTAGATGCAGTTTTTCTAATTGATTAAATTTAGAAAATGATAATTATGTCCTTTAACATAAACTATGGCTAATATTTTGTATTTTTATATTAATAGTTAGTTTTTGTGTTTATAATAATATAATGTCTAGTTTAGCTCATTTCCCCTTTATTGTATTTCATCATTTCTAGTGTTAATATTTAATTGTGATTTATAATCCATTAATTAGTTTCTAATTTAGAAAATTAATGGAAAACCATGTTTAATTACGTAAGAAATTAAAAATAAATATATGCCGAAATATAATTATAATTAAGTACAATTGAGCACATATATGAAATATGAGCCATGTGAAATAATGTGAATGCATTTATTAAAATACATATATATATACTTATTACTTACTACCAAATACCAGCCCCAATTTAAAGCAACAGCAAGCAATTAATATGGTGATGCATAAAATTTATTTTATTTTGTTCTTTCAATTTTCAATTAAAACGTTAGGTTCGAAGTGATGTAAAAATGCCGATTAATTTAAATTTTTGAAGATATTTTGATATATACAAAATGAAGCAATATATTGTGAATCCAAAAAAGGAATTTTGAGAGGATGTTGCCATTTTTTCACTTCAAAATATACTCACTCGAATCTGTCGATCAATGTTTTTAATATATTTTTTTTGTCTCTCAATTAATATTTCTAACATTAAAATTTTCTATTTATAGTAACTATTTTATACACATAATCTAATTAAAAATTATAAATCACGTGGGACCAAATTATGCTAACTACACTTTTCTAGTCAAAAGTAATAATAAGTGGGACCCAAATTACATTAATTACATTTTCCTATATAAAGTCGAAACACTAAATTAAAATATGTGTCAAGTCAAAGTGTTAAGAATATTCGTGGGCGGTTGGAGTATTTAATATTTTCCCTCTTTGCATGTTGTCATATCTTAGAGTGTCTACTCGGGTTTGGTATCAGATTTTTCAAGTAATACTCGATACCTGAATACTTAATTTTTGGATTTTTGGGTCGGGATCGGGTATTCATTTTTTAGGGTTTTTGGGTTCGGGTGATTTTTTTTTTATATTTATTAATTATATAATATTGTGTTTAAATTTTATAATTTTAAATATTTTAATATCCAAAATTTTCAAAAATATCTGATAATATTCGATAAATACCTAAAAATAAAAATATTTTAAATTAAATTGGATATTTTCGGATACTCAAATTCCCTATTTGAAATATCCAAGTCGGGTTCGGGTACCCGAAAATTTCAAGTAAAGTACCGGACTCGAATAGACACCCCTTTCAAATCAAGTATTTTCATCTATAAACAAAACTGAAATTACCGCATTAATCCAAACTATAAAAAATCTTAATTTTATAATCTTATAGTATCTAATAACAAATTTGAATTGATCACTCAATTTAATTAATTTTTGAATTATATGATCACTAAGACGAAATATTTAATATTGTATTCAATTTAAAAAATATATATATAATATACAAACAGAATATATTAAATCTCATTTCAATATTTAATTTGTATTCTATTTAAAAATATATGTAAATAGAGCATGTTATTTTCCTTGAATCTATCTGTCCCCTTCTCCAAATTAAATGCACCCTATTATAGAAAATTATTAATTCATCTGTCACACTATTCTTGATCTTTTATTCTTGATCTTTTTATTAAAATGTGACTGTTTTTTGATTAGATGGGCCAAAAATAATGGAACAACGAGTAATATAGAATATTTGGAATAAATTAATTTCCGTTATATATACATGAGGGCTTTGATCCCCAAAAGAAAAAAAAAAGAAAAAAGAAAAACACAAAAAGAGGGAGAGGGAGAGAGGGGAGAAGGTGCTAGAAGCCATGGGTGGAGGCAATGGACAGAAGGCAAAGATGGCTAGAGAGAGGAACGCCGAGAAGCTCAAAGGCCAGAAAGGTATCTATTCTACAGTGTGGGGTTTTTTCATGGCTGCGATCGATTTGTTTTATTTTTGAATAAATTAATATTTTTGTTATTGTTCAATTGATTAAAAGGGAGTGTTTGATTTTCTGGGCAGGAAGTCAGCTTGAAACCAACAAGAAGGCTATGACCATCCAGGTTTTTTTTGTTTATTTCAATTTTTTAGAAATCTAATTTACTCTGTGTTTGTTGCTGATTTGCCTGAATTGTTTTGATGATGCTAAATTTTTATTGGAATTTGGGGGTAAAATCTGATTTTTCTATGTTTTATTGTTATTGTTCTATCATCTGTGTTAATGCATTAAAAATATTTCTTGCTGAATAGGCTGATCTACTTGATTGCTGTATAACATATTCTTCTGGTTCTGGTTGTCTTTATTGTTAAAAGGCTTTGATTTGGTATGAATTTTGTAACATGTGCAGTAGGCCTGAGTAGTGTTGGAATTTCTGCAGAAGAATTTCCTGATTTCTGATTACATATGATGAATCTTAAAATAACTAAGTACAGTTCAAATGCTATAGCATATTAATTTTGATTTGATCCGAGAGTTGAGACGAGCCGTTCTAAGGTTTGTTTTTATTAAAAAACACAACTATGTGTTAGGCATATCTGCTGCTGTTTTAGATCTTAATAGTAAGTGTAGATGGCAAAAAATTGTCTTCTCATAGTCCAAATCAAGATGATTTCTTGCGTGACTATATACAGAGGGACATGCCCCCTCAGTTGTTTCGTCTCGTTTTCATTGAGTAGGGATGGCTGAGAATTGGGGTACGAAACTGCATTGAGTAAACTTTGATAGAAGACATTTAAGTAAGCTTTAAAAGTGTAGAGATGTTGGATCATAAAAAAGATTCGGGCAAATGTAGGATAGTTCATTCCTGTGCTCCAAGCCAGTTTGCTGTTGGTTTAGAGACTTTTAATCACATGAATATCATAATAAGCTAATCATTATAGTATCAATTGTTCGTTTCTCCTTCCAAACCAAATACATATTTCAAACTGTAGAGATGTTGGAGATCATAAAACACATTTGGGCAAACATAGCTATGTGGCTCATCTCTTGTGCACTTTCTAGTTTGTTTCATAATCAGTAATGAACTCTATATGTTTTCGCTTTTGCAAAACTTCAACATCACCGGTCATAAATTGTAGTGCAAGGTTTGTATGCAAACTTTCATCTGCACTACGTCGGAGGTGAAATGCAGAGAGCATGCAGAGGCAAAGCATCCGAAGGCTGATGTCTACGCTTGTTTTCCCCACCTCAAGAAGTGATGAAGGAGCTCGGTCACGCATGGGGGGTTCAAGATATCTCAAGTCTGCCATTGTTTAGTTTGAAGCTGTTTCAGTATTGTTGCTGAGATAATGACCTAAGCTTTTGATGGTTTTCTAAGTGTATTGAAACTCTGAAATATGTTCATATCATCTCAGTCTATAATTATTCTCTGCCCTATTATATTAAAATGTTGACATTTGATGTTTAAATGTTATCAACTTCTCAAGATTTCTCATAGCAATCTTGCAATGATATTAGTTAATTCTTGATTGGTTTGCATTTCTTAATTTGATATCTTAATTGTGTTACAAGAACTTCAGGTTTATTCTGCATCAATATTAAGAAGAATAATTCAACTATAGGGAAACAAATTAATAAAATAGTTTCCCAACTCCTAACCGCATATCAAAGTGTTACAAAATAAAAGGCATACAAGGCATACGGGTTGGTTCGGATCGGACCTCAAACTAGCGAGTCAGTTGGGTTTGGAAACTAAACCGGAACTTTATATTGAACTTATGGGATGTTTGACTAAGCTTATAAGCTCTTTAAAAATAAGCTCTCCAAAAAATAAGTAGTTCCACCACAACTCATTTTCATAACTTATAAGCTCTTGCAATAGCTTATAATCTCAAGAGCTTATAAGCTCTTTAAAATAAGCTTAGTCAAACACCCTCTTAATCTCAATGGGTTATGAGCGGGATATCGGTTAGATCAAGACTTTACTTGTTCTTTAAGATGCTCGACATGAGTATTATTCCAATATCCAATAGGGTAGAGGTGAAAAAATATCGGGTCGGGTCGGGTTGACTGCCATCTCCAATTTCAGCCCACGAGCTTTTGTGAAAAATAGAGATTAAATTAGACCATTCGAATTTGTGTTTAAATCAGAAAATTAAGTAAGATAAGATTGATTACAACAATTAAATAATCATACTGGAACATTAATTACGTGTATTAGAATATTTTATGAGTTCAACTATGATAGTGTATCAACCACTCTAGATGAAAATTTGCGGAAGCTAAAGTAGAAGACACGAGGATATTTTTGCGTAGATTATATAAATTAATAACTTGCACGGAAGTCTTATGGCCAAAAAGGAATAATCAAAACAAGTGTTGGACTATTACAATGTTAAGCTACACTTATAACAACAACACTATCACTAAACTACTAAACGTATGTTCTTAAGATCTAAGAACAGTATGGAATAAAAACTATGAAATATATCTGCAAAGAATGTCTATCTATTGAAGGAATGAGTCTAGTATTTAAAGATAGACATCATGGGCCTGGATCCATGAATATAGCACCAGCTCACATGTTCCACACTCTGTTTTTCACGTCCGCACATCATGCTGGAAATGTGGAACTACTTCAGTTGGTTGTTTGACTCCTGGATTTGTGGAAGACCACTTGGCACAACTTTTTCAACTGCATTGGACTTGATCCTCAATTCCACACGTTCGTTGCTCCACTACTTTCTGAGTTAGCATGCCACGTTGTTGCTGAGCTGGGTGTCGTGTCATCACCACTTGTTATGCTGAGCTGGAGTCCTAGTCAGCACTTCTGTGAAGAACACAAAAACACAAATGTTAGGTCAACATTTCAAATAACATCAAGACTTAAAAACCTAACAAACTATAATTAGTAAATACTAGATTAACTTACATTATTTATATATATATATATATATATATATATATAGGCTTAGAATATCTTATGAACTTAATCATAATTAGTAAAAATTAAATTAACTTATATTATTTTTATATATCTAAAGGTATGCGGATTTTTAGTAACTTGACTATTACAATATTTTGGGCCAACTTGTCTTTGTAACTTGAGTTAGCAGTATTACAATATTTTTGGGGCAACTTCTCTTTGTAACCTTAAAAGTAATCACAAAATAAAAATCGAATGACAAGAAGTGTTTTTTTTATTCCGGCAAACCAAAGAGAGACCGCCACGTGGAGAGAAGGGCGGGAAATATCTCAGAGCACCATTAAACGACATCGTCCGCAGAAACGCTTACCCACTCAAAGCTTGACACGCGTCCACCTAAACGGCAGTTATAAACCAACGATATCAGAAGGGAAAATCACAAACATACATTGCACCTCCTCTCCTCTCCTCTCCTCTCCTCTCCTTCCTTCATTGCACACATACGTAGTGAGAGAGGGAGAGGAAGCAGCAGCTTTGCTTTGTGCGTACTTTTCTGGAATTTCTAAAGAGTGTAAACTTTGGTAGTACGGTACGGCGAGATGGTTTTGGCGGAGGCGAATTGGTGGGAGAAAATGGTGATTCCGATGCGGAAGGTGTGGGTTAGAGTTTCCAGAAAATTTGGCTTTCGCAAAACTGGTACAGTTCTCAATTTTGAACTTTCCCCGTTTTAAATTTTTTTGTTCTCTCTCGAATCTCATCGAAGCTTCTGTTTTCTAATTTATTCTTCTCTGGTCTAGGAATTATCTCAAGTATTTTCCCTTTATTGTTCATTTGTTATTTATTTCTATCGTGTTCTTGCTTCACTGTATTTTTAGGTGCCTGAAATGTGATAAATTATCTGTTTTACTGGAAAATTCAGATTATCCATAAGAATGATGCGTATAAGTTACCTAAATACAACCCTTTGAACTCTTTCAAGAGGTTAGTTCTCAGGATTGTATTTGTCAAATATATTGAGTTGCTGGAAAAAAAACCAATTTGAACACAGATGTTTAGAAGAAAACTAGAGAAATTAAGATGTGATCAGTAGCAGCACGGTTTGAATTGATTATTGAGTAGCTCTGCATCATCATCATCTTCAATGATATTAATATATCCCTAGCTATGGGAGTGGGATGATAAAAGTAAAAAAATGAATTGATAATTAAATCAGAGGAGGTTGGAATAAGGTCTGTTTTCTGGCTAGAGGAGTATGATTATCTCATTTAGACATAAATTTCTCTATCCAAATTTTGCTAAATAAACTGAGATAGCATTGTTAGTATGGTTTATGTGCATCTCTAATTCTTTAAGATACTGATCTAATTGATTTTACTGCATTAGACTAGAATTAGAGAAAGTTGAAATAAGGGTCTTGACTAGAATTAGCATATGACATAAGATTTTCAATCCACTGTATAAGCTAAAATGTCAATATTATCATGGTTTTAGACATCTCCGATTCTATTAGACACTCTTCAAACCATTACATATACGCATTAGACATAGTTAATCCACACCTAAACACCAAGTGTCGTTTTTTAAATCTTCCAGGGCTCCTCAAACTTCACAAAGACGTGAGGACATGTGAGTACGAGGATGTGCATATCTTATGGGACTTGCTGAAGAGGAACGAAGCAGAACTCGCCAGAAGAAAAAAGGGGTGCTCGTGGAAGTTCCAATGGGCCCCTTTGCTTTGCCACTGCTGACCTTAATTCTTGTGAGCTCTCTAAAGATCCTACCCTTTGCTGTCTCTTAGTCATTAAACCTCTTGTTCATCGAAGTGATTGTGAAGACATGAATGTCCTATGATGTCTCTCACTGCACTCGACATTGGTTGTTTTTCGCGTTTTTTATGTACTAGATATGGGTAAAGTGTATGGTGTGGAGGCTCTCAGACTGCATGTTTGTTGGTATCAAAGAAGCCACCCTCTCCCCTTCTTGGGATCCTGTAATAAACTTTGTTCTTTTTTCCTCAAAGTCAGAAATATTTGTATGTACATGCCATGTGTCTGCACCCTGCATAAAAGGCTACCTTATCTTACCATATAAATTGCTAAATTACTAGACAAGTATGGTAGATACACAAATATCTTTTTTTCCTTAAGCATATAGCATGAAAACTACCTTCACAACTATATGAATAAATAGTGATCGTGTTCATAGTTATAATACTTTCTACTGCTGTAAGAAAATTTCAAAATATAAATTGCAGATAGAGTGCCCAACCAAAAAGGGCTTGTTTCTTTATGATTTTGATTTTTTTTTATATTCATTTGATATTAATTTTTTGAAATAATTAAATTGCCTCAATTGAAGTGTATGGCTGAAATCAGAAGTCATGCAAGGACAACATCCTCCAAGAGAGTAGAACTTAAACACTGTCTATTACTCATTATGATTTATGGTTGGTGGAGATTAATTTAATCAAATCCCTGATATTAGAGCTCCGAACGAACCGAATACTAGTTGGTGTGACCTCGTCTGATTTAAATATTTGGGTATTTGAATTCAATTCGAGTTTTTAACTTGTTGATTGAACTTGACTTGTCATTTAATTTGATTGAATCGTGTGTTACTCAATAATGTTATTCTCGAGTTTGAGCTCAATCTTGATTTCATTTGTTGTACTATCATTGTATGCATCCAAATTTGTATTCTTAATTGACTGAAGGCCGAACATAGTCTAGCCCGAACTTGGCTCGATAAAATATATTACACTTTTCAAGAACCATAACCAAATGCGAATTGTCCCAACACAAACTAAATGCAATACGACTTGGACAGTTCGATCAAGAACGGATTTTTATCATTGAATCCAAGAAAGAGAAAAAAGCAATAAAACAGAAAAAAGAAAAAGAAAAGAGTATTGTCTTTACCCAAAAACAAATAAGGCGCGCATTCCACCGCCCAAGCATTCACTTCATCTTCACACATTTATACCTCTGCAAATTTCTGCAGAATTAAAAAAATCAAAAAAAAGTCGGCATTGAATCCCTAAAGACAGCAGCAACGGCTTTCACTGTGTGACAATGAAAAGGCACATGATAATTTATCATCATTCATCACCGCTACACGACGTCCCATTGCGATAACTCTCTCTCTCTTTCATTCTTTCTTTCTTTTGTTGCTATATTATTTAATTTTGGGGGAATGGGCAGAGGGCATTGTTTCTCCTTATCTCTGCCGATTTCCTGCTCGAACAAGAAGGAATCGCTTGGAATTTCTTAATGGGCTTACTTTGTTAACTTTGTTTCTTTCTCTGCAGATTTTGGTTTTCTCCTCTCCCTTTTCTTGTCGTTTTCAAAGCTACGGCTGAAGTGAGTTTTGTTTTTGGGGTTAAAGTGGAAGAATTTTGTTTTTTGTTTTGTTGTTTCTTCAGATGATGAGGGGTTTTGGAGTCTTGTGTTTGCTGATGTTGATTGGGACAGCTGCTCTTGTTTACCATGGCTGTTATAGTGAAGGAAGCTTCAGCTCAATCCCAGGTAAATTTTCACTTTTTATATGTATATATATATGTACTTTGGATTATGGTATAGAAATTTGGAATTTGGGATCAGACAAAAATAGTAGATATTAAGTTGATTTGATTATTATTCCATAGCCATGTAGAGAATTATCAAGAATCTTGTTTCATGGTAATAATTATAAGGTAACTAGCTAACTGTAAGAAATTCTTACAGTGGGGAGTTAATGATTTTTACGGCTGCAAAATTTTGATGTAAAATTTGAGGCTTGAAATATGAAGTGGTTTTTCTATATGATTAGATGCATTCACTACTCTAATTTAGCATACTAGTAATTAAATTTAGGGTTAATTGAAAAGAAAATCACAAACTTTATTGAGTGAATTTTCTAATTTAAATTTTAAATCATGAATTTTATATATTTTTCAAATTTCACACAAAATTTAATGAGACAAAATACTCCCTCTATCCCCCAATAAGTTGTCCTATAAGAGATTTTTTTTTGTCTCTTATTAAATGTCCCACTTCAAATTTCAAGACTAAAATAACACTTAATTTCCTTTTTTACCCATTTAATTATTTGAATATTTTTACTTTTTATATTTTCAATGCAGTGATTAGGGGCAAAAAGTGTAATTTAGCTTGTTTTCTTGATAATTGAATTTTGGTGTTTGAGGACACTTATTAGGGGACAAAGAGAGTATAAAATAGCTAAATAAGATAGTGAAAGATAAATAGTAGCCACAAAATAACATTGTACTCCCTCCTTCCACCAAGTATTTGCACACTTGGATTCGACACGGGTTTTAACATATGTTATGAATGTGTTGTGAGTTGAGTAAATAAATTAAATATGTTATGAGTGGAATGAGGGTGCCACATCATTTATAGTTAAATATATAATGTGAGTGATTAAAAAGTTAATGGTAGGTCCAACAATATAAGTATAATTATTAAAAAAGAAGTGTGCAAGTTTTTTGTGGACTCAATAAAATGGACAAATATGCAAGTTCTTCGTAGACAGAGGGAATATAAATTATAGTCATTTTTATTGTAAATTGTCAAAAATATTTATTAATTAAATGTGTATGTGAGTGAAAGAAAAGTTAGTGGTTGATTGATAAATAAATTAAAAGTTGTCCCAAAAAATTAAAAAATGGCTAGAATTTATATACTACTCCCTCCGTCCCGCTAATATTGACTCATATTTTTTACATGACTACCAAGAAATGCTTAAGTTTTGTCTATTGCACAAAAACCAATAAACAACTCATGTGTTTTACCCAATAAATAAATGAGTCATTATTAGTGGGACGTCCCAAAATAGAAAATGAGTCGTTATTAACAGGATGGAGGGAGTATTATGTTGGTGATTAGTATTTATCTTTGACAATCTTGTATGATTATTATCTATAATTAAAATTTTCTTAAATTATAGTACCACATGTTGAATTAGTCAAATAAAATATTTTGCCCTATCATGAAAAATAAGCTTGAGAAGCTCAATCATTATTTATATTATGAAATTTAGGATCAAAATAGTAAATTTAAAGTGACAAAAATTGAATTTTATGTTAAAATTGAAAAATATGTAAACTTCGTAATTTAAAATGTAAATAAGAAAGTTTGCGTTTTATTTGAAAGAATGAAAGGTCAACTAAAATTTGTGATTTTTGGTGCAATTAACCATTTATAGTAAAGATATTCGATAGGGTTATAGTTTTGATTTCATTTTTCAAAATTTTAGTTCATTCTATAATGTGTCAAAGTACATGTGTGTAGTCAGAAAACAATACTTTGCATGCATCTTTTTTATACAATGCATGCGATTTGATTATTAATTCTATCTATATTAATTAATTAGTTCATCTAATTGTGTATCTAATTATTTAGCATATGCCACTTGTTAGTTACTGAAAATAAATACTACATTTTAGAACATAACTTAAGCTTGTAGTAATTTCAACTTAAGCTTGTAGTAATTTCAGTAATAGAATTTGTACTTAAAGATATGTCAAATAAAATATATGGCTGGAGATGGTCTTATCTTTGAGAATTTCTAAACGAGTTGAGATTGGTACAGAAGTTGGCTGCTTCTTTGTCAGCTATGTTTCTCCCATTTATTTTGGCACTTTCTTGTCAAGAAAAAATTTACTGAGGTTCTTTTGTTGGGTTATAAAAGAATTTATTCATTTTTCTTGTAGTTTTCTTTTTTGAAATAATGAGGGTTTTGATTCTTGTGTTTGTGCATGTGGATTTGGACAGCTGCTTTCATGTACCATGCTTATTCTAGTGAAGGAAGCTTAAGCTCAAATGCTGGTAAATTTCTTGCTTATTTTGATTCTCTCGTGTTTACTAGGATCCATATAATATATAGACTCGAACACTATTTCATTAATCGATGCATTTCGTAGAAATCTCTTACAAATCTATGTTAGAGAACTGTTAGCAATCTTGTTTCCTAGTAAGAACATACTCCTAAGAAGTTTTTTACTAGCATGGAGATTGTTACAGATGTAGTTAGCAACCTACATCATGCCACTCATAGCAACTCCACCATCTTTGAAGAAGTAGTTGCTCTTTTAGATGAGGAAATCAATGCTTTTAATATATTAAATTTTGTTGTCTTCTCTAACCAGAGCAGATCTTCTTGATGGGTTTTTGAACTTTGATTTGCAAAAATAAAATATTTTTGGCAAGAACATACTTGACATGTGTATTCTTGTTTTTCTTTCTTGAGTAAACTAGTAGAGAAAACTTATATGGGGCTGAAGCAGCTTAAATATTCCATGAGATTAGATGAAATTTAAGTTGAATGATCTGTATACATAAGCTTTAAGTCGAATGATCTATATACATATCAGTTTTCGCGTACGATATCGAATCAATATTCAACTAAATATCAAGATTTATCAGAAATGGACCGGGCGCTTCATTTTGAGGGCATGAATTGCTTTCGTTTGCGTTACTAGTTCTTCGAAAATTTCTCCCGTATTGGCATACGTAGCTATTAGAAGTTAGAGCTATGATAGTATGATTATATGTATCAACACATCAAGTTTGAATAAGTAATATGCAGAACTATGAATACATGCAGTTGGATTTCATGTTCTTTAACATATTTGATTATGATTGAAGGTATGGTTTCAATGGGGAGCAATGCTATGACATCAATCCTAAAAGGCAGGAAGCTTAAGGTAAGAGCTTCCTGTAATTTAAAATATATCGAGACAACTCACAATGATCTTTGATCTCCCTTTTGATGAACTTAAGAGTACACAACCTCATCTGCAGGAGAGCATGGATCCGCCTACACCAAACGAAGACGAAGATCGTTTTGATTTGGAAGACTACCGGCCCATTGATCCCGTGCCAAGTTCGAAGGCTTCAATAAGACCCGGCCCCATCCAGCACGGTACTCCTCTAATGCCCTATATCCCCAAACCTTCACCTGCACCAGGCAAACCACAGCACAGTGGTTAAAAACGCTCACGAGTCACGAGTAATGCCTAAAGCCATTTTCGCCTTTCTGCTAAGAATGGTGTAATAATTATGTAGTTTGAAGAGGGATATCCAGTTATCTTTAAACCCTTTTGTACATGCTGATGATGCTGTTCAGTATGCTTGTTACTATGTGTTTCCTTCTGCATGGTTTCCTAATTAAACACTAAACTAGTATTAATTGTCATATTTGAAGCCCCATAACTATGATATGTCTTTGCTTTGAGCCCTTTTGCAAGAAACACTTTTTCTTTTTTGAAAATTTCTAGAGAATTCTCAGTCTTATCCATTTCTGCAAATCTGTGTGTGCATTAATCCCTTCAACAACCATATGACACAAACACACATGTACATGTATATTTGCAGAAAATGTCTCTGTCCTCAATGATACAGTGGTTCTGGTAGACTGGTAGTGAGTGAGATAGGAAATCATTGTCCTTTTTGAGTAGGCTGAAAATTGGGTCGAATTGAATCGTTATGAGTTCAATCAGATAACGACATAACTTGTTAAAATTAAATTTGAACCCGACTTATTGACGCTATAGTAAACTCTAACATGATCTCCATCTGAATATTCCCAATCCGGACTCAAATGACACATTTTCTTTCTTTTTTTTACAATTCGATAAATCATGCAAAAAAAAAAAAAATAGTAACTGACACTCCTAATTTGGGAATATGGGAAGCGGGAGGGTAGAATGAAAATGTCAAACATAAATCCTAACTAGGCTAAAATGTATATCAATGATAATGCTAAATAATATATTTATATATTTCAAGTAACTTGAACTCAAACTGAAAATTTCAAGTCCTTGATAAGGATCTGAATCCAACAAAAATTAATTCAAATTCATTAATTTCGTGTTGGTTTGTATCATGTTGAAAATAATCAGCCCTACTACTTTTGAGTCCCTACACTTCATTCTATTCTATTCTTGTTTCCCTATGGATTGAAAGTGAAAAATAGAATGATTTTCAAGAAAAAGAAAAAGGGGGCAATCAATTTCCATTGAAGCTCTTTATATGACTTTTGCTGCTGGCCACCATGTCTTAAGATTGAAGGACTTCTCCCCCTTTCATATCTATATATATGGATGAAATCATTGCAACTTTATATAGATGGTAATAATTCATGAAGTGATTCTCAAGTAATGGACCTCTCCAACTCTTTAACTTTCATCATTTGCTCATACTAACTACTCTTCCTCCAAGTGATTCTTACCAATGTTTGATGTTACAAGTATGACTACGATGTTACATAAACCCTTTGTCAATCGACATTCATTTTTTTTCCGTTAGGTTACTATATATCTTTGTTTTGGATGGACATTGGACAGTTCTTTAAGGGTAAACAATTATAGTTTGACGTGCGTGTGTCGGTCTAGTGATAGTGAGGTTAATGTCCAAAGTAATAGGTTTTGAGTTCGAGTTCTACGTGATGCGGCCATGTAATTTAATGTTAATGTAAACCAATTTTTTAAATATTAATTATAGTTTATGGTTAATTGTCTCAAAATTCAAAAACTTTCATCAAATTTGGTTTTTTCCCGTGACCTTTTAATTTAGTCAATAAATATATAAATTTAAGATTTTTTTTTATTTTTTTCATGATTTTTCAATTTGACCAATAAATACATGAACTTATTACGACTTTTTGTTATTTTTTCCATAACGACCTTCTTCGATCAAGTGTTTAAGTTGATTCAGAATATAACATTTTTGTTTTTTCTTATATTAACATATATATAAAAATAAGGTTTTATATTGTACATCAATTTAAACTTGATTGAAGATGGTGACGATGGAGAAAATACGAAAATATCGTAAGTACATGTATTTATTTGTCAAATTGAAAAGTCATGAGAAAAATGAAAAAATATCTTAAATTTATGTATTTATTGGCTAAATTAAAAGGTCACGAGAAAAAACCAAATTTAATGAAAGTTTTTGAATTTTAAGGCAATTAACCCTATAGTTATGAGTGATTTTCTTGCAAGTTTTGTGCAAATTCAAATCTAGAAATGAGTTTCATTTTCCTTTTATGCCGTTACTCGAGCAAATTTGTTTCGACACGTGTAGGGTTGAAGATTTGGTTTGAGACTTTTCCGATTCCGATCCAAGTTCTGGGGGATTTGGGATCCCGAGTCTCCAACGGGATCGAGATCGAAATTAGAATTTTGAAAATTTGCGGTACTCCTGATTTCCTGAATCAATTTTATGAATTCAGGACATTATGGTCTCATTCGGAGAATTTTGGTCTCGTTCAAGAATTCAAGACTATTTGGGAGATTTATAATCGAAATCGGGACAAAGACCGGGACTTAAAAAATTTCAATTTTAAAATTCAGGTCTCCCGAATTCCTGATCGGGACCAAGACTGAGACCAAAAAATCGAAAATTTTCATAACCGGGACTTCATAACAGAAAAATTACCCATATGCCCTCAAGCTAGTGAATGGAGTAAATGTGGGGCCTATCCAGCTAGACACCAAACAAAAGGGATGGAAGAAAAGTAATATGAAAAAAGAATAGTGATAGGCCATAGAGAAGCACACACACTAAAGATGACTCAATATGCTTTTGGGACTTAGCTTGCAAATGGTGGCTTTGTGCATCAATGCATGTGGTTTTTGCTCTAAAGTGGACACTTTGGGCTTATTCTTTTCTACTTGCAATTAAGAGAGTTTAGTACCACTTTATTAGGTAGATAATCATGATTGACTTCCTAAATCATATTCTTTGTCCTTATAATTATTTCATTTTGATGTTTCTTGACTTGGAGGGCCTAAGTTTCATTACATTAATTAACCCTTCAGAAAGAAGTGCCTAACATCATAATTAAATTGTCCTATTTCATCATGCATAAATAAAACATAATGTTTCCTTCCCTTAGCTTCCGCAAATTGTCTTGTAATTTTCGGAATTTATATTATTTTTATCGGTCGTACTTCGACTCGAATGATTAGGTTTAGGGTTCAGGTCTTGATACAAAATATAGAGTTTGCTAGGCCAATCTTGAGCTCTACATATATAAGGTATGGTTGCATGTCAAAATTAGAATAATAAATAATTAAAGAAACGTAAATGAATTCTCGATTATTCGATGTTGATTTTGATACGCATAGATCTAACCAAAATATTGTACTATAGGAAATTAAGGTCGACTTCGATTGATTAGACTTGAGATTTGAATTCGTATTTGTGTTTCGAGCTCGTTACCTCTTAATATCGAACATCATATTTGCTAGAGTGACCTCTAGCTATATAGTTGGTTGAATATCAATATCATACAAATAAATAATTTTATAAATGCTACATCTCACGCTATGAATTGATCAAAATGAAAAATGAATAAGAAATTCACATGAAGAAATGATGTTGAATATTAGTTATTTATATAAAAGAGATATGATCATATGAGAATAAATCATAGTGTGAAAAAGTAGGAATACATTTTCTATAAATACTACTACCATGCTTTTATTAATATTGTAATATTCATGTTTTTTATATTACAATTATATTTTTATAAATCCATGCTTTTTACTTAGCATAATGATGTTTTCACATCAATAATTTATATTCATTTGGAGAATTTTAAATTTGTATGGAATTTTCTCTCTTTGCACTTTATTCCTCATTCTATTTCTTACAATATGAACGAATGTCTCCCACTAAAATAAAAATTAGGTTCCACATTGTAATAAATAGTAACAATAATAATTAAAATAATACTAACTTTGTAATAAAATAAAGACTCTAGATTTAATAAAACTCAAAGATGGTCACCATGCTTTCTTCTTTTTCCTATTTCCTTGACAAAAAAAATTGTATAAGAAATAAATTAAATAATTGTCATACCTTTTATCAACAAAACTTATTTATCTAAAGAAGTTTGTTTGCATTTATTTAATATTGAAGGTAATAGCATCTCCAACTATGTAATAGTCCGGGTTGAAGATTCATGTATATAAGTTTGAGCTCAAACAAGAGCCTTATATTGGGGAGTTACGGAACTCGAATATAAGACTCTCAAATGAGATTCTAGGCTCACAGTAAGAAGTCTGGGTCGGGGAGTGAGTCTCTCGTTGTAGAACTTTCACCCCTTATTTTTTTAATTTTTTTATACACAAAAAATATTTTTTATTTTATTGTCAAATTTTCTAATTAAATACTGAGTACAAATTTTGAAAAATAATCAATTGTGAATATTTTTACGATACTCGGGTCATATCAAAATATTACTAAAAAAATAATCTAGTGACATGGTCACTAATATTAGGTTATATGTGTTAGTATGTTGAGTGGATTGATAATTAAAGGTTAGTACTATAATTTTATGAAGTATAAATTATACTATAATATATTAAATCTCACAAACCATTAGTATGTCCTAGCTAGTTATTTTTTACTACATTTTGCTTTTACATGTCTAGGAAATATAAAGAAAATTATATTCTACTAATGTATAATGAGTGCAATACAAGATCCAAAAAATGTATAATTTGATATACTATAAAAGAAAAGTTAAATTCATCATATTACAATATTAAGAGAGATTATATGAATTAAATATATATAACTATATATATAAGCATATTTGTAATTATATGAATAGAATATGTTGATACTCAACTGAATCATGAGCATACTATTGTAATATTCTTTCACTTACCTTAATAAATAATTTGTTCAGTAAATTTGATTCTAATTGTCACCATTCCCAGATTTTGCTTCTTGTCTGGTAAGATTTTAAATTTTAAATTGACCATCCAAACTAATAAATTAATATTGCCAATTTATTGGTGAGAAAATTTTAACAAGTTTGAAGATTTATACGTTTCTAGTTTCAAGATTCAAATATGTTTAGCCATTTACAATATTATTACCCAAATTATAATAATCGTAAATTATTCGAAACGATCAATGTTGATTGATATCTATTTATTTGTTCCATAACTAACTTTAATTCGATTACAATGATATTTGATTTAAAAGACTCGTAAATATTTTCAAATATAATATCAGCTAGTCGTTCTTTGAATAGTTTGTGAATTTTATACATAATGAAAATGTTCAGCTGTCCGCGAACGATGTAGCATGCCTCGTAAATAAATATTAAATTTTTAATAATTTTTTTATAAATTCTCATTTTTTTAGTTAAGATTTATTAATTATGGTATATGTTAATATTATTCGATACAAAATAATAAAACATTAAACAAATAAATATTATAATAACTCGTATATTGTTCTATCATTACCATATCAGCATATGAGCATGTTAAGTGATGTTCGCCACAAGCGGATATACATAAACATGTTTGTTAACATACATATTTACTCAAATAATATATCAAACGAGCTTTTAAATGAGTTCGAATTTAAATATTTAATAAACTCGAGTCAAATTCGACTTTAAAATTCAAATATACAAACCAAACTTGAAATTTACTTGTAAAGCTCGAATTGAAATAAGCAATACTCCAATTTTTTTATTTTTAAATTAGTTAAATTGATATTTCCTGGTCCTTATTTTTGATAAGCATGATATAATTTATATTTAATATGAGAATAATAAATTGTGTTAAATTTAGTTAGCGTGCTTAATTTAAAATAACTTTGTCAAACGCTAACTCATATTTCAATATTTAATTATTGATATGTATTTATCTGTGTACAGTACACGACAGTTATGCTCCAAAATCTTGATCCCGCATTTATGTATATAAATATATAATATTTTAATTAAATGATATATGTATAGAAACTATATATATATGTGTATATATATCGCCGTGCTAGCAACGGTCATAAGAGCCTTCTCTCTCTAACCACAAATTGCACGCACGCACCAATTCATAGCAGAGACGCGAGGTGAAGTGCGATAATTGAGTTTTGACGATGTGAAATGGTGACTGCTGTTGCATCAACTCCGAAGCAGCGGCAGCCGTCGCAGAATCCGAAGCGGCCGCCGTTGCTGCCGTCGGAGAGCGGAAATGCTCCTCCGCGCCGCTCCAAACCTCGCGAGGTGAGCTCACGGTACCTGACGCTATCGACGTCGTCTTCCTCCTCCAATTCCTCGTCCTCGACCAACACGACGCTGTCCTCCGTGACATCCGGATCGTCGATTTCGTCGAGGAGGTCACAGTCTCCCATGCTCGCGAGCAGAGGGGCGGCTATATCCACCCCGAAGAATCAGCTGCGGGCGGTTTCCGCCGAGAGACGACGACCGTCGGCTGCGGCGGCGGCGGCAACGCCGTCCGCTGCGGAGAAAATGCTGATGAAGTCGGTGCGGAGTCTATCAGTGTCGTTTCAGGGGCAGTCGTATTCACTTCCGGTGAGTAAGGTGAAACCCCCTCCGGCGGCGGTGGGGACCCCGGGGGTTTCGAGGAAGGGAACGCCGGAGAGGCGGAAGGCAGGGGTCAGTCCGGTGAGAGATCGAAACGTGAAGGATAGAGAGACACCGAGGCCGATCGAGCATCAGCAGCATCTCTGGCCTGGAAGATTACGCAGCGAGAACCCGAGTTCGTTGAGTCGAAGTTTGGATTATGGTACGGCCAGACCGAAATGGAGTGGATCGAGCCCTGGTATTACGAGATTGAGAAAATCTCTAAATACTGAAGTGACGCTTGAGAATAGAGAAATTGAGGATCCTGTTGTTAGCGACGAAGGTCGATTGGGATTAGGAGGCTCGTTGAATTCGGATGTAGAGAGCGTCTCTTCCGAGAGCACTGTGTCAGGAAATGCGATGCGATTGAGAGGAGGGCCGCGTGGGGTTATTGTCCCAGCAAGATTTTGGCAAGACTCGAGCAACCGTGTTCAGAAAGTACTAGATCCTGCTTCACCCTTATCAAACAGAACAATTGTGGCGAAGAAGCTTCAAAATGAGAGTCCTTTATCGTCACCGCGGGAAGTCTTTCCGAGTAGGGGTCTATCGCCATTTCGAGGGGGTAGCAGAGCCGTTTCACCGATCAAGACGCCAGCGTCGCGGAGTGGTGCTCTATTGAGGGGAATGGCTAGTCCTTCAAGAGCTAGAAATGGTGTAGGGAGTGTGGTAAATGACAATAACATGTGCAGTACGCCGTCCATGATAAACATTCCAACTGAATTGAGGAGAGGAAAGTTGGGAGAAAATAGAATAGCTGAGGCGCATGATTTAAGGATGTTGTATAACCGGCTGTTGCAGTGGCGATTAGCAAATGCGTATGCAGAGAATACTGTGTTGGCGCAAAAACATGCAGCAGAGGTACTAATTTGCTCTCAACTCTTCTAAGGCTTTGAAACCTAAGTAGTAGTTGAACCGATTAGGTTGTTCATAATAATTAAGAGTTAAATGTAGTGAAAGAGCGAGCATACTTTACGAGTTTATTCTACGGATAGCGACAACTAAATGCTATTAAGTTTTGACTTTTCTCTGGCCTAACCTGGGGAAGGGAAGACTAGTCTTTGAGATTTTAAGTAAAGTTGTAGTCCCTCTATTATGCATTTAAACTATTTCAGTAATTGTGTAGAGAGAAGATTACTGTTACATGGTCAACTTATTTATTATCTCTATGATCTGAATATGAGTTTTTCAGCCAAAGTGGCAAGAGGGGTCTTTGTCTTTAGAATTCTTTTGATTAGTTTCCAATGTTATTTGTGATGAGAAATGGAAATAGGGGAACAGTGATCATATTTAGTTGTTCAGGCTTTGATCTTGAAATTGGAATTTGTCATGTTGTTTTTAGTGCAAATACTATAGTGTGAAACTAGATACAGTAAAAGCTCAGTATGTAAAGCATACGACCGAAACTTACTGAAATTGTATGATGAAGTTATTTTCCCCCTGCTAATGTATTTGTCAGGTTCAAAATGGATTCGTCAGAGTTCAAAACTAGATTTTCATATGAAATTTTAATTTGACTCTTTAACTTTTGTATCAATGGAAGTTGAACCAAAGTCCTGAAAGTTGATTTACGTTTCATTTAGGGTCTGTCGAATAGAACTGAGGGTGTGGATATGTATTGATTAATACCTAATTCTTTGCACTTCACAAGCTATCTATAGTTTTCCAAATGTCTTGTGACAATTTCTCACGTGCACCAGCTTTTCTGTGATTATTGATAGATGTCTATGTGAATGGATACTAGACCAAGCATCTGATATTTTGTGTGGTTCTTACTTACTTGCATTTTTAGTGTCCATTTGAGGGAAACTATTCTCATCTCTTTCTGTTCCTTTTCAAATCACCAGCGGAGCCTCTATAATGCTTGGGTGAACACGTCAAAATTGCGGCACTCCGTTATATCCAAGGGGATTGAACTACAAATGTTGAGACTTAATCTGAAACTTTCTTCTATACTAAAAGAACAAGTAAGACTTCTCACTCCTACCCTCTCCAAGACTCCAAGTGAGCGTCTCTATTACTGTTGGATTTGATTTCGGTAGATAAATCTTTTTGTAGATTCTTTCTTACTCTTCTGCTAGAAACTTAATTGCACTCTTTGAAATCTGTAACTTGTTACTTGTCAAAGTATTTAAAAGGCTTGTCAATGGATGTAGGAGCCACATTTGGAGAGGTGGGGTCTTCTAGATAGAGACTACTGCAATTCAATTTCTGGTGCCATAAAAGCATTAGAAGCTAGCACTGTTCGTCTTCCTATCGTTGATGGTGCAAGGGTATGATTGCTTTTCTCCAGACAGACAACATTCTTTGTTGCATACTTGGATTGTTCATCCCTCATAGTACTAAGAATAGTTTCTTCTCCTTTCTATTCTCAACATTTTCAGGCTGATGTTCATAAGGTTCAAGAAGCAATATATTCAGCCGTTGATGTTATGCAGGCAATGGAATCTTCAATATACTCTTTGCTACCAAAGGTATTTATTTTTAACTCAGTTCCATATCTAATTCTGAGGTAATTAAGATAGTATTATAATTTTACCTACTTGTCAGAGACTCAGAATGTGGACTAGTCATCAAAGTTCATGGTTTGTTACTGCATTTGCTACATTATTATGATGGCATCTACTAGGCTGCTATATAGTGCATGTAATTACTCATTCCCAAAGTAGTAATAAGTAATAACTGCTGCTATAATGAGTACCCATGCTTGGCTGTAATCTTTAACTTAATAATTCACTTCTTCATTTAGATCTTCTCATCACTAGCTTTCAATGTTGTCATTAAATCATTCTACCACTCGACTGCGGCTTCTTCATTGCATTGTCTTCTTGTACTTTGCTCATAAGATAGTGTATGGAAACTCTATCTTCTATTTGGTCTCGAAGCAGCTGATAGAAATAATAGTATCTCCATGTCTTTCTTTCGCGTTGGCACAACTAAACGAATTAATCATATAACCTTGACAAACATAATTTCTAAGATTGGGATATAATTGGCATCTGGATTTCGCATCAACAGGTGGAGCGGATGAATTCACTTGCGACAGACCTCTCCAAGTTAAGCGCAAGAGAGCATCACTTGCTGGACCAATGCAAAGATTTGTTCTCCAAATATTTCATACCTTTACAGGTAAGCATGAAGCTCCAACTCCCTTCGATGCCTCATCTCTAAACCATATTGCACTATACAAAGGCTCGGCTCTCGAGCATGCCTAACACGAGCTGTGGTGGCAGGTGATAGATTGGAGCTTGAAGGTTCAAGTACTGCAGGTTAAATGTTCAGAAGAAAGCTTCTCGAACAAGGTCTAACACGCTGATCCTGATTTACGTCTAACATCAGAAACAACTCGCATCCAACAGCAACCGATGCAAGAAATGGTAGGTTGATTGAATAGTCTCTTTACTTAGAGTGGGGTTTATATGTTTACTGAGAAAGTGATGAAGATTTTTGGAAGCAGCTCCAAAAATGTAACTTGGTGTATACATATAAACCTAATCCTCTTCATTTCACTTGAATATAGAAATGTGAATATGCTTATGCTTACTGTATCATTCCTTCTAACCAGGTAGTAATTTTGGTCCATTTCTTCAAATAGTGTGTTACTACATAAAGATATACCCTTTTTAAGGAAATACTATGAATTACTATGATAATTACCGAATTAAAATTGGGTTCGAAAAAAAAATCAAACCAAACTACAAACAAAATTACTGAACTAAAATATTTATTTTGGTTCAATTTGGTTTATTCAGATATTTTATTTCTTAATTAATTTCGTTCAATTTTTTAAAATTATTAAAATTCACGTGTATCTTCAATTGTTAAAATTCATTCGCATATATAAAGAGTACACAATTTATTGAATCTTATAATTCTTCTTTCTATATACCTACAACAATGGATTGATAAAGATCAAATAAGTAGAACTAAATTTTAAAATATAAAATAAAATAAAACTCAAAAGAAATTAAAAATATATGTGAAAAAATATCTTATTAAATAAAAATAAATATATATTATAATATCAACAAAATAATACGATTCTTTAAAAAAAAAAATTAATTTGATTTTGTTTAAATTTGAATCAAATCAAACAAAACAAAAAGTTAAAATAAGTGAATCAAATTGAATATGATTTAATTTAATTATTTGGATTTAGTTAATTTTGCTGCCCGTAAAATATAGATGTTATGTTATTATTTTATTTTTAAATAGTCATTTTTTGGATAACATTGCATGATGCTATGAAATTTAGTTTATACTATTATGACGTCACAAACACTATTAATGTATAGAATTTAATTCAAAGAACGCGTAATGACCTTAAAATATCATTTGATGACCCCATCCATGATGAACCTAAACTAGTTATATTTTTGAACAATTTGCAGTCCAACTTTAGAAGCTTTCAACTATAATAATAACACTACCATTAATCAAAAATCAATATTATTGTCTAACAATGAATTAATGAATCAATAAATAAATTACTACCGCTGACTATGATTTTTTATCCCCACTTTCTATTTACAAATAAATTTTAAATCCCACCTCTAAATATTAACTAAAAAAAAACAAATTTCTTGAATTCCTAATAGCTTCAATCTCTATAGATTCTTCAAACGAATTCCAATTTCGCCGGCGGCGAAATCCTCGCCTTCTTCGCCGGATGGGGGCTTTCCACCTCCTCCTCCGTGGCGCCGCCAAATCTCGGCCAGAAATCGGGGTACGCCGGCAAGTTCAGGTCGAAGTCACGGTGGCTGACAGTGGACCCCACCCCTTCCGACGAGCTCACTGCGCTGCTCCCGGCGGCAGCCCCGCCGTTGCTGCTGGCGCCGCCGTCGTAGTGGCAGCGCTTGTGCCCTCCCAAAGCCTGCCCGGTGGGGAAGCACTTGTGGCATATGCTGCACTCGTGGACCCTGCCGCTGCCGCTGGCGGAGGCCGTCGAAGTCACGGCAGAGACCGAGGTGGTGGAAGCCTCGTCGCCGCCGGAGGCGGCAGCGGCGGCGAGCTTGCGGTGACTCGCCTTGTGGCCTCCCAATGCTTGGTAGGACCCAAAACCCTTGCTACAAACCGAGCACTTGTATACTAACTTATTGGAGTCCGTCGCCGCCGCAGGCGGCGTCGGAGGAAGGCCTGAGTTAATCTGTGGCGGCGGGGCGGCGCCGCCGCCGCCGCGAGCGAGCATGATGAGGCAGAGAGCGAGGTACTCTTCCTCGGTGGGGCGGTGGTGATGATCGTGGCGATTTTCGTCACTACTGCGGGGACGCTTGGATCGCTTGCCCTTGGACCAGGGTTGCGGGTAGGCGGCGGCGAAGCGGAAAGCCGGCGGCGTGGGGGTGGTGGGGGAGTTCATTGCTTCGAGGGCCATTTTGTTTTCTTTTGTTTGAGATATTGATGAATGAACCTTTGAGGAAATAGAAGGAAGTGTGAGGGAGTTTTGAGATATTGATGAATGATGAGAAGAAAAGAGTGTGGGAGTGAGTTTTATATAAGAGTGGGTGAGTTTTTGTAAGGAGTTGAGTGGAAGTTTCGTGATAAGTGTTAGGAAAGTATGAAGCTTTACTAAACTTACTACATATATAATTCACACACTAAATTAAATCATTGACCACGTTTGCTTATTTGAGGTTTGACTATTGACTTGTACTCCCATCCCATTGTTATCCACTTGCATACTATTAAAATTTTCATATTTTCTTACTTGAGACAACAATTAATATTAATAAAAAACGGGTCAAGTTTGAGACAAAATTCGAGACAATATTATTGAATAACACATAAGCAATCAATTAATAATTATACTCAAAGATGCTAGTGTTTTAACTGATCGAACTCGAACCGACTAGTATTCGAACTAAATTAACTCATTTACAGTCCTAATTTTTACACAAACAAATTAAAGGATAAGAAAGTGGAGTGAGGAATAGTCTGTGGTGTGAGAGAAGAGAGTGGGGAAGTGGTGAACAAATTTCGGCAAGTGATGACTGAGAATGAGAAGTCAAAGGCTGACTAAGTCAAAGTCAAAATCCGCACGCGGTCTTACTTCTTCATCTTCTTTCTTTCATAATTCTATTAAAAGAAAATTAAAATTTGGTAATATAAATTCATTCTTGCATTATTGTATGGCTGCGAAAAGTCTCTTGCATTTTCTAATTTTGCAACTCTAAATTGATCACTTTATCACTGAATAATTTTCAATTTTTTACTCAAACATTAAGTTGGTTTTTCACTTATATTGAATTTTAATAATGTATGCACTTGGTCAAATAAGTAGATAGTGTTTTATTTATTTTAATATTTTTATATATATTGAATGAGAAAAGTAGTAGTTGTGTGATGTTTCCTGATCCACACTAAGTTTGTTCAAAATCTCACGTGTAGTGATGGAATCACTATCTAATCACACTAATTGATTAATTATTGCAAAAGGTCACAATGGGTTGTTTAGCTAATTAAGAAATAGTCTACAATGTATCTAACTTTGGGGTGATGAAAGATGAGTACAATGAATCTACTTTTGAGTGGCCAATTCCTAAAATATAATTGTGTGTTTTTAAAGACTTTGACATGTTTGGAAATAGGGGATGCATTCTAATGATAGGGTATTTTCTTTTTTTAACTAAAGAAAAGTTAAATGTATGTTAATAGTACTTAGGGATACGGGAACTCCCACTAAATCGACTCGGATCGGTTCATTTTTTTTTCTATATGTTTTTTCTCGATCTGGGTTGATTCACTTTTTCAAAATAAATTAAATCTTTGATCTCAAGGGATCAGCCCGAGTCAGTACAGTAAAAATTTTAAATTCTCAATAATGAAGTCCTCAAATCCGAAATGTGATCAAGACCAAGATTATAAAATTTACAATTTTGAACTCATGACGAGATCCCATTTCGATTCTCACCTCTACTTGTTACATGAATAGGAAGATCGGTTGGGCTTTTTCACGTTTGAATATATATTATACAATAAGAATTTGACTTTTCACCTAAATCAACCCAATCTTTAGTTTGTAAATTGAGGACTAAGTACATAAATATTATAACTAAAAAAGTATTACATGAATTAGACAACAAGTATAAATAGTAGAAATTAGGGATAAGAATGCTGATTTATAGATTACGTGCATAGTATATAACTTATCCAGTCGTGGCAAAGTATTTATTTCCTTCCTAGGTCAATGGAGTTTAAAGAAGTACTGTAACTCTTTTAATTATTGTTCACTTAATTAATTAATTTATTTTTACTTTTTTGCAATTCATATCAAAAGCTTGTCACGATTTTTGAAGTTTACAAGTTCTTTTTTTTTTCTTTCTATTATTCTTCAAATTCTACCATTTCCAGTTTAACTTTACAGTTATTACAAATTCTTTATTCAAAAAAAATATGCAATATATATATATATATATATATATATATATTATCAAGAAATATAAATGGTTTTGTTGGCTGATTTATAACCATATATAATAATTGATTATTATATGGATAATTATGTTACATTTAATTTATATTTTTAATATATATTATTGTACGTAGTAATCTGTTGTTTATGGTTGATATAAATTTTGAGATAATTCATTTCATGGGTCTAATTTTACTTACTACGTAGATATTATTACAACATGATGAGCATTGAATACATATGGAGATAAAATTTATATAATAAAAAAAATCATAAAATACAACAATTAATATCCCATTTAAATTACACAATAGTATTTTAATATCCCAAAAAATATATTTGTTCATGTAATTTTTTTCTTTAACTAAAAAAAAAAATGATTTCTCCTCTTAATAGAACTTTGTTATATTAATATAATTCTATCCCCTCAAATTTGGACAAATCTTTTGATACATGCCAATGTCCATTCCATTGTAAGCAAGTGGAGCATACATCCACAAACTATCTGAGCTCAGCAACTGCCAAAATAAAAATAAAAATTAATATTCTATAAAAATTAAATTATTAATAACATATTTAATTAAGTTGTATGAAATTTTTAATTTTTTTTTTCCTATAATCAAGAAAATCACCAAAAAATACCTTAATTTGAAGCTGCAAAAACTTCACATACTGCACAGCCTCTTCCAACATTGTGCTAATGTCAACCTGTTGAAATCAATCAATTCATTAATGATGAGACAAAATTGTATGGAGGAAATAAAAAAAGTTTATATTTTTAAATGTTTAATTTATATTTATACCTTAGTTCCATTGGGAACAAGATTCTGCAAGATCCTCAATCTCTCATTGATTCTTTCTCTTCTTCTCTGCAAAATAGGAGAAAAAAAACTACCATTAATTAGAACATCATGTGAGATAGAGAGTGTGTGTGTTGTTGATTGAATTCAAGATTTTTTTTATTTAAATTAGTTACAAAAACTTACTCTTGCATAGAGGCTTTGAGGATCAGTTGCAGAGCCCCTAATAGCTCTAGCTTTCATGTTCTTGATTTCTTCATTCAATTCTTGAGAAGCATTTGAGTCTTCCTCTGAGCTGCAGCCATTCATTCTTTCTTCATCTTCATTATTATCATTATTTTGGATTCTTTTCTTTCCCTTTTTGGATTGCACTATTTTGTTTTTCTGTGCCTGCACAATATTTAGTGTAGCTCAATAATTCTGTCTAATAGCAATATGTAGTCACATTGAAAGTTAAAAAAAACAAAAACCCTCGTGTTCTATACGAAATTGTATAAAACACGAGGGCGTTTTATGCAATTTAATCGTATACGTACGTTTCTTGAATGCCGGGGTTTTTTCTTAGGGTTTTGTGGTGCGTTGTCTTGACTCCTGTTAACCGGGCAAGAATCCGCAGCTTCCAAAGGCTGGTTTCCGCCCTCCGAACGTAGAAAGTCTTCGTCTAGTACTCCATGAGGCGGCATGAAGCCAGCATTGTTGAAATCCATGGTATGAACATCATTGAAGTTGTGGAGGTGATAATGTTCTTCATTTCCATGAAGATTCAAGAAAAGGGCTTCTTCGATTTCGTCGACGTTGATGCTTTCTTGGGAGGTAGAGCAGAAGTTGGCTTGATCATGAGAGGGGAAAATTGTGGGTGTTAGGGTTTCTTGATTGCTAGAGAAGCTTCCATGGCAATGCTGCATCAAGAAATGATCATGGTTTTCACCACTTGAGAATATTTGGCTCAATGATTCCCAATCTTCATGAATAAAAGATCCTAGAATTTCCATCTTCTTAATTAATTCTTTTTCTATTTTCAAGAAGAAGATGATGATCAAGAAATGGGGTTTTGTTGAATGTGATGGTGTAATGAATTGGTTTGGAATGTGTAATAATTTTGATACTTATATAGGAGATGAAGGGAAGTGATTTGACTTCATTAGTTTATTGCATTATTAGTGAGTTTGATATTAATTCTTTGTAACTAACCTTGTATGACTCCATAGTACAACTCATAAGGCACAAAGTACATGCAGCTAAACCTTATATTATAATGTTCTAAAAGAAAGAAAAAAGAGATGAGTGTATGTTAACTGTCTCACCTAATTAATCATTTGATTAAGACTAACTATGACTTAATGGCAATAGAGTTCATGCAATGATCATTTAATTAGGCTAATGTAATTAAGGATATCTGCAACAATTTAATAATTATTTACACCTGTCCACTTCACATTTATTAAATACTATATTATTATTTTACTCTATAAACATTAATTAATATATTCAGAATATCCCTTCAAAATTAATCAATCATATATAATTTTTTTAAGAAGATGATATATACTTGTTAAAAATATATTAATTAAATCTATCTGATTGATTTTCGGGCCAACCTGAGATGCATTTGGTTCGGTAAAAATACACTACGCGTATGTCGGGTTCATTGACTCTCATGAAATAATCACGACAAGATTTTCGAGCCTAGTTAGTCTACCAACACATTCAAATTAACGAAAAACGAAAAAAAATTTAAAATCCGAAATAAAAAGAAAATAAACTCAAACTCGAAACTAATTAGAATGGATTAGAATCATATCCCTTAATTGATGGGTGGATTCATGCATGTAGATTACCCTAATTTGTATATGATTTTATATGGTACGTTGGTTAAGATTAAAATTAAACATGCAACACAAAAGAATTAATGGAGGTAGGGATTAATGGAAGAACGTGGTAATTAATTTAATATATTTATATATAATAGTGTTACTAATACATTTAGAAATTTCAATTTATTAAGTCGACTTTTTAATTTTTCTTTTTTGGGTGATGATCGTGGCAATGAGTAAGACATATTTTTTGTGAAGCAATACAATAAGAAAACCGACAACATAACCTCAAACTGCGCTCTTTGTCTTCACTTTGTCTAAACCTAACCTATGACAACCCTACTTAAGATAACATATATTATTATAAATTAATTTACTAATTAATGGAGATAATTTAAATGCTTAATATAAGAATTGGACTGTCAAATGGTGTGTGTTGAAGTTGATCATTTTGTGTAAACATACTAATAACGTCAATAATTTTGTTAAATTTGAAGACAAACCAAAGGATCAACAATACACTATGTACAAATACGAAAGTGGTACAATATTATTTTGGAAATTTTTAACGTCATCTAATGAGAAAATAAACAATCAAGAATGAATTTAGATTTATAATTAATTATGCGATTGATCTTATGAATACATTAGATGGAATACTTGCAAAGAGAACACTGTAAATTCTCTTTGTAAATTAAATAGACGAAATTCTAAGTTATGTTTCTATGTATTTGACTTGTAGAATATATATATATATATATATATATAAAAGAAATAATATTGGTTATAAATTCCTATGTTTAATGTACTCATATTCTTAAGTCTTATTTATTAATTAATAGTCCAATAGTTAATTAATTAAAACCAATATATTATAATCTAGTCTATCAGATACTACATTTGTCTCATTCAAGATGATCCCAAAAATTAATAAAATACTCATAATTTTGATCAAACATAATCATCTTAAATGGTACGAGAGAGTATAAAACATCTTTCATTCCCGTGATACCATAGAGAAGAACATTAATCGACAAGTAAACTCAAATGTTAGGAATTTTTTTTTAAATTTATCAAAATTCATGTTGTAATAGTGAATGTTGTAAGGAATTGAAATCACAATATTTATATATATTGATTTCATAAAATACAAATGAGTAAATTAAAGAAATTAACATGCCTAAAAGAACTAATTAATCAATTTACCTAGCACACATTTTAATTTCTATCCAAAGAGTTCAATTATTTTGGTATCATATATCAATAAATAAAAATTATTAATAAGTATAGGAATCAGTAATCTTCTCTCCCATTTGCCAGTGAATGGTGGAAGCCCCGTGTAGGAATTATTTTTAATACTCCCTCCGTCCCATTAAAGTAGGTCACATTCTCTTCGGTACGGATATCAATATTCTTGTTTGTTAGTGTATTAGTTTATTTAAGTGTTGTAGTGTATTAGTGTGCCACGAATATCAATGTGCTTTTTTTTACTAAAAGTAGAAAGTGACCTAATTTAGTGGGACATCCCAAATAGAAAACGTGGCCTATTTTAGTGAACGAAGGGAGTAGTATTTAATAATGGGAATAATATATAATCATTAATTATTGCATTTGTCCCTAATTACGAAATTAAATCCTAAAATCAGATTTTGTTCTGCCCTAAAATTATTTTATTTTATGTTCGGTTTGGCCGGCTTCGCACGACTTGGGTTTCATCAATTATTATATTATATATTATATATTATGTGTTTATTAATGTTTTAAAAAATCATTATATATAATAATAATAATACAACAAAGTCTAGACACGTGTATTAATTTTAATTACACCAAGTATTATTCTTCAATAAGTGTAGTTTTAGTACGTGTAAATAGTTTTTTTTATGTGCTCCATTCAATTGTTTAAAACTATTTAATTAATAATGATTTATATATTAAAACTATAATATTTTAGATAATATTTATTAAAAATTAAAATTTACTGAAAAAAATCAAAATTTATATTTTCTTTTTGAATTTATCCACTCAGAAAATAACTAATAAAACATTAAATATTTAAAAATAATTATATACTTTATTTAGGTGGAATGAATCATAGTATTAAGCACGCAATTAAAAAATATAAAAAAATGAAACTAAAAAAAATAAATAAAAATATGTCCTTCAGAAATACATGCAAATAATTAATTTTTTGGACAATATAACGATATAGAAACGGCCAATTACAATATTATATAAGCAAAAGTAAACACAAAATATTACGATATATATAATATAATATAAATATGTAATGTATGCAGTGCATAAATAATTAATATGAAGACATGCAAAGGATATGTAAATAAAAATAATATAGCTGTATTATTCGACTGTCTTAACTAGAAATTAATTAACTTGTGAGACTAATGGCATTTGACGTATGCTGCAGAATAATTAATGAAGTAATTAGAGAATTATTTATTGCCTGCGCTGACTATAATATTGTCATAATAAGCTAACATATTTAAAATTTTGGCTTTAAATAGTGTTATCTTTTGCCACCATATATGATTATTACATAGTTTATGATGAAATTAGATAATTACCAATAGATTAAATAATACAACTGATTGAATTTTAAGAGCATCACTTATCCATACGCTGCACAACGTGGCCGCGTTTAATATGGCAATGTCATATTATGACTCATTATCTTTTTCATTTTTTTATTATTTTATTATTAAAATAATACTAAATTATAACATAATCAATAAATTATAATAGAAAAAAGTAGAAATTATTAATTTTTTTATTAAAAATTTAATATTTATCTACGAGGTGCGTCACATCGTTCGTGTACATATTAACCTACCCACTACGGACCAATGAACATTTTTATGGATTTTAACGTATACAAATTATTTTAGCATACAATAACTTATATATGCATTTTCATAGTCCCTCTCCCTCCGTCGCAGTATTGTTGGCTCCATTTAACTTAATTTGTTTGAGCTTTATTGGCTTTTGTGCCAAGAATAATGAGATAGAGGAAGTACTCTTTTTTTTAATTGTTCATCAAATATGCATTTTAAATTTAGGTACACTACCATATCAACCAATTTCCTCTCCATGTAACTTGAAATATGAAAATGCTCACTTGTTCACTGCGGGAGAGTTAATAAGTTCATGGATGATGTGACATAACTTGTAGATAAATATTAAATTTGTATAATTTTTTAATTTTTTCTCGTATTTTGACTATGATTTATTAATTAAATTATAATTTAATATTATTTAATATAAAATAATAAAAATAAATATTTTATATTGATGTGACATTATCATATCACTTATCACTTATAGATAGGTTAAATTTAACTCAATGCCGCCGGTGAAACTAATAAAAATTGGTGTTATAATTTTCATTAAGAATTTTGGGCTTTATTTCCAAGAATCTTGTTGGGCTTTTGCCATTATAATGGGGCCTGATCCGAAATAAGTATGCTTTGTAGGGGTGTTAGTTGTGTCGGATAGGGTCGTTATCAGATCAACCTGATAACTGCTCAATTTATTAAAGTTAAATCCAAACTCAACCTATTAAGGATATAGTAAATCTGAATACAAATCCAACTTTAATGGTTCAAACCCGAACTTAAACTGACATGTTTTTTTTTTCCAGATTGAACCCGATCTGTTAATGACCCAATCTGGAAATAACAACCCGATAGTGACTCAATCTAACACGACTGTATAAATATATTATTAATAATAATACTTTTAGATAATATATTTATATATTTCAGGTAACTCGAACTCAATCTAAACACAACCCGAAAATTTCAGGTTCTTATTGGGTCGACCTGATAAGAACCCGAACCCAATAAAGGTCAACCCAAACCCATTAATATCGTGTCGATTCGTGTCGGATTATCGTATCGTTTTGAAAATTGACAGCCATAATGGTTTGTTTGGTTGTTATATGTTTAAAAGTATTAGATTCAGTATTTGATCTCGAAATTATATTATCGTCGAAAATTAATATTATCTGCGTCCCATTAAATGTGATCACGTTTTCATACTGAGCCGTCCCATTAAAAGCGACCATTTTTTCAAAAAAGAATTACAATATTTCACTCTTATTTTTTAAAAACATAATACTATACTTTTTTAAACTTCGTGTCGAATCCTTATACCCGCATTTAGCATGGCCGAGGGAGTATTGATTATGATTCTTGACATCCAATATAACAAAAATAATTTATAGATTCATTCAATATCGAATAAAATATATGTGAATTATTGATTTTAGGTTAAGAAATTTATGATTTTATAAAGATGTTAATATATTCATAGACTATTTTTTAATTTCAAATAATATACTCTTGTCAAAAAATGGTAAATAACATTTTAATATATTATAAAATAAATTCATAGATGTTTAATAAAGTAATTTTTACGTATAAAACGATGTTGCCTAATACTAAAGATCCTTAAACAAAATATCACACTCTCCCCCTCATCGTATCATATGCGCCATGGCTGCGGCGGAGCAGCCTCTGAAAAAGAGGAGACTCTACGATCCACCGCCGTCATCTCCGCCACAGCCACCGCCACCTCCACCTCCACCACCACCACCTTCTCAACCAGAAGAACCGCCTCAACGGCCGCAAACGCCGCCGCCTCTGTCTCAGGAAGAAATCGGCCGGCGGCGGCGGAGCCAAGAAGGAATTCGCAGTGTTTTCGAGTGCTATAAGAAAATAAAGCTGTGCATTGAGCGAAAGGATAAGCATTTTATGCCGGAATTGGAAGAAGCGTATCTTTCTCTTATCACTGCCTCTGGAGGTTGGGATTTAAATGTTTATGCTTGCATGCCGCGTTCCCTTCTCCAGATCGATAATTTAGGTTATAATTGTGGGGAGATGCTTAACTCGATGCATATATGATGATTATTTGATTCATTTGAATTCATGAAGTTAGGGTCAAAGTTTGATCCTTTTTAGGGTTTATGATTAGTAGTGTGTTATGTTGTTTGAGTATGATGACTGTTATTACTGAGCTGCAGCTGTTTTTTAGTACATAGCTCGCAATTGAAAGAATCTCTGACACTTTCCGTGTATTCTCAAATTTTCAAAATAACTTCGACTTCTTATACAAGCGTGTGGTTTAAGATGTTTTCTTGTACTATTATTTAGTAGTATATGTTTTACTTGTTGGTAGCCAGTCTATGATTCGCATGCTTTGGCTAACTAACACCATTGAAGAGTCAAGAGAGCATGTAAGTTGTAACTAGAGCTCTAGATCAGTTACAGCCACGTAAACTGGACTTGCTTAACAAAAAGTGTAACATTTCCCACTTCCGATCCTAATGAGTAATTACTACTTATATAGAGCCAATTTAGGCAGAGATGAATACAGTTATACTGATGTGCCCTGCTTAGATGCTGATGGAAAGCATATGTTTGGTTTATCAAGTTTTTTTTTATTTTTTTTTATTTTTTTATCACTATAAATCAACTTTAGTTTGTTTGGTTTATCAAGTTCTTTTCATGGAGTTTAATTTGTTTAATCTCATAAAGACACCATATTGATGTGTCTTCTTAACAAGCCAAAGTTATAGTTTGTGTTCCTACCTCCTAGAGCAGTATGCTAATAATGTTTACCATTCTAAATTTCTAATATCCTTGTTGCTAAAGTAATCTTGTTCACTATGTTCCATGATTTCGCAAAGCCAACACTTCAAACTTTACCTTGATGCAGGAGATGCTAGTGTACAACGTCTTGTGGCAGAGTATATACCACGTTTTGCATCATTTTGCCTTAATGCTCTTGAAGCTGCTGGGAATGCTCTTATAAATATGCATAACCAGTGCATCACTGTGATTAGTGGTGGAGAAGAAATTGATGGTATAGCTTTCGAGACTGCTAAGGCCTGCATATTAGGTCTGGTTGATGTATGCCGAGCTGCTGCTTCGGATAACCCAAATTCAGTTTTTATTCGAGGGATGTGTTCTGTTGTTTTTCACAATGTTCTTACATTTCTTATGGACTCATTCGGGGGAAAGGGTATCTTTGATATTGTTGACCAGAGTGTCCTGAAGATTTATGATGTTGCAGAATCCCTTTCCGATTTGAAGCACCAGTTTTTGGAGGAACGTGGTCCAGTATTACAGAAATTATCTAAGCTTCGCGGAGTATGTTTTTTGTCGATTCTCTTTAGTTTCCCCAAATATTCACTTGTTGCATGTTTTGAACTTCTTGCGTCCACGGGAGTGGCTGGAATTCAGAAAGGAAAGTATCTTCTTTGTCAGTTGACAAATGAAATGGATTATGTTGTGATAAGCCACCTGGATGAGCGAAATAGTGATGAATTATCCTTACGTTCCAGCAGAATGAAATATCAAGAGAAGGATACTGTTAATGATTCTCCTGCATCAAAGGGCAATTTGTTGGCTAATTGTTCTTCTGCCTTACTAAAGAAGTGCTTATTGGCACAGGTAACTGTCGTAACCTTTACTTTTATTACAATTGTTTGTTAGACTAATGAAAAGAACCTTTCGTGCCTGTTATATAAAGTACTAGCTATTGTTTCAGTGTTGTTCTAGCACTTGTTCGTGTTCACATACTGGGATAATATTTTAGAACTTGCAAATATGAAATTTAGGCTGTGAGATTTATAATCTTTAATATATTTTCTGTTATTTAAATGCTGTGAGTTAAGTACTATTACTGTTTCCCGATACTACAGTTCTGAAAATGGCTCTACTAGTTGTATGAGACTATCAGTAATGATCATAAGGACTATTCATCCCCATATTTTACCTTTTGCATGATCAGGGGATTATCAAGTTTAGATCTAAAAAACTTATTGGAACTTTATTATGGTGCGTACATATCTAATATCCATTTGTATTCGAGTAATATTTCCCTCAAAGCACAATATGTAAGTTATAGGTGTGAAACTTCTATAGTATTATTTCACGGGACTTGTGAAGCAAACTCTAGTCTCTATGGGGCAAGTTTTATTTTGATGATAATAGTATGATGGTTGCTATTGTATCGACGGAAACTATTCTTTGTGACGGGAACATGTAATTAAGTTGAATGGGCACCTATCTAATGGTGCAGAACCTTATGCACTAATGAATCAAAAGTGTTGGTCCTTTACTGGGATGAAATAATATTTCAATAAAAATCATTTTGATTCCTTCATATCTTATTATTCTTATCTTGGTGATATTCTTCTCTTGTTTATCTTTTGTGTGCTCAATGGATTAAAAGTGTCGTTAAGGCTTAACAGTTGGAACATTTATCCTTTTTGTTATAGAATTATGTATATATTTGTAAGACATACTTGGAAGCTGGTTTAATGATGTTCAGATTGTTAATTATTTTTTTCTGGTGGCTGCGTTTGTGTTCTTGGTCTTTGTATTGCAGGTCCTTAGTAAAGATCTGTCACTCAGATGTTTGGTTTTTTCAAGGTACAGGATGCTTTGTGATTCTGCGTCATCTGAAATTGTTTCTGAAGTTACCTCTGTTCTAGAAGGAGTCTTCGAATCTTTTGTACAGCAAGTAAAAGCAGAAGACAATCAAATAGATAGTGTTGAGGGTAGCTCCAGTTCATATAAATTTGTGAGTCAGTGCTCGATATCTAGAACATCTAATCAACAAGGGTCTCCTGCAGTTTCAGGGAGAGAGTATCCTGATAAACACACAGGCAGCCATTTGAAAAGGGGAAACATAACAGTCAATGCTGGAAGCGATCCCTTCACTGGAGAATCCAAGTCCATGGATTATAATTATGGGGACCCTGGTGATATGGCCAGTGGCAGAATGTTCATGCCAAGGGAACTGTTGAATCGACAAGCATTCTCACCTAGAGCAAGAACACCAAGGGAGTTAAGAAGTAATTCGTTTAGTAATCTAAACCATTCTGCCCAGATAGAGAGGAGTCCAATTCCAAATATGGATCTTCCAACACCTAATTCAAGAACTTCAAGTGGAGCTGCAAATTCTCCATTTGAGTCTCCCAAGCAAAACCTTCCACCACCCCAGTCTTCAGGAAACCATTCAATATGGTACTCCGATGGAGACCCAAATGCTGTGGATATATTTCCAGCTTCAAAACAACTCTGGCTGGGATCATTAGGTCCTGACGTTCCTGAAATGCATTTAAGGTATCACTTTGAGAAGTTTGGTTTAATAGATCAGTTGCGATATTTTCCTTTTAAAGGCTTTGCCACTATTGAGTATAGAAACATAATGGATGCTTTAAAGGCTAGAGAAGTTATGCGGGGACGTTCTCCTTGGGGTACGTGCCTTCGGATAAAGTTTCTAGATGCAGGATTAGGAACTAGGGGATCTATACATGGTACTGCTGTCGGTACGAGCTGCCACGTTTATATTGGAAATGTTCCGAGCATATGGGCCAAGGATGAGATGGTACATGAAGTTAACAAAATACTCCACAAGGGCCCTCGCATGGTTATTGATCTTAGCTCGGAAGGTGCATTGCTGATGGAGTTCGATTCACCTGAAGAAGCCACCATCTCGATAGCTCATCTGCGGAGGCACCGCAAGGAAAATAATTATTATTATCCGCCTCCTTCCAATACAGGTCCACCCAATGTAATGATGCATTGTGAGGGCACAAAACCTGGCCCTCCGTCTCATCACATTGACCCAAGAAACACATATGCTTCTAGCATGATTGGATCACCTCATCCTCAGCCTGTGCATGAGAAGCCTGCTCCTCCAGTGAGACCTGACATCAGCCCTATGGAGCTCGCATCACCAAGAATGAGTCAGGAAAGCTGTGGCCCTATGCAACCTGGTGGTCCTATGCAACCTGGTTATGCATTCCAGTCGACATGGACTGCTGGAGGAATGATGGAAGTTGGAAGAACTGGTGCGTCTGAACAATCATGGATGTATGGAAAACCTGAAAGTGGAGTGCATTCTGGAGGATGCTTTGCATCTGCCCAAACATCCGGGCCTTCTATTCCACCACCACAGCAGGCTCAAACATCTACATTTAATAGACCTGTATATCCACCTCCTGGTGGTTTCTGGGATGCTCGTGGGATGGGCCACCATATGCATCAGAAGCCTGTTCATTCTGCTGTAATGCCTGCTAATGCTCATAACAATCTGCAAGGCCCGCCATTTTTACCTGCTTCTGTGACCCCACTGGCACAGATACGGGGAAGTTCAGTAGCACCATATGATCAGATGTTCTCTGTGCCTGTTGTTCCTCCACCATTATCATCATTACCACCACCTCCCCCTAACCTGCCTCATCCTCAGACTGATTTCCGTCCTCCATTGCCTCCTCACCCTGAGTTACAGCCTCCTCTGCCTCCTACACCTCCTCCTCTGCCTCCCCCTCCGCCTCCACCTCATTCCCAGCCCCCTGCACTTCCTCCTCCTCCCCCTAATTCTCCACCCCCATCTTCTTTAGCTGCCGATGCTGATAGTTCTAAGTCATCCTCGCTCTATCCGTGGCAAGGGATGTTGAGTAAAAGTGGTGTTTACTACTGTACAATACATGCACAAAGAGCAGACTCCGATATCTGCAACTATTCAAATTCCATTGTGGAGCCTGCAGAGTAAGGATTTGAGTTTCGTCTTTGATCTTCACGCAGAAAATACAACATATATATTTTTAATTGATTTCTAATGAATTTGCAGATGGCCCGCAAAGTTAGATATGACAAAACGCACTGATCTGCGGCATGTAAGATCAACCTTTACTAGCACCCCTTGTCACAGAGTGAGTTAGCAATCTTTTTTTCCCTCATTTGCACATACATCTCTGTGGCATATCTGCGTGTGCTTTGCAAGTATCCAAGTCTTGTAATTTATGATTGATTTCCCCATGCTCTTATGAATATGTGCTTTTGTCATCAAATTTCCTACTCTAGTTAGTGGCAAAGCATTATCTAAGTGTCAGATTTGCACGTATTGATCACCCAGATAGAGCATCAAAATATAGAAACTTCTCCAAACTTGTTCTACATTCTCTTTTCTATAAATTTTGTGCTGCTTTTGTGTCCTAATGAATGTCGATGTGCTGATTAGTGATTAATCAGAAGACACGCTCATGAGTTTACAGCAATGTTTGACACCTGCATTGTAGAATTTACATCTTCTGGAATCACTTTAATTACTAAACAATCTAACAATTTTGTCTCTTAACAGAAAGAAATTTGTTGGCTGCTTCCTTCATCTCATGGTGATCATAAGGGTGTAAGTAGAATCTTACGACTTGTGTGTATCTCCATTCTCTAAATACCACTCCACTTTTTCTTGGCGTATATTCTTACTCATTTAATTCAATGTTTGTATTCAAAATTTCTTATTCCATCGTGCAGCTTCAGGATTTCATATCATACTTGAAGCAGCGAGAGTGTGCAGGAGTGATCAAATTACCAGCTTCGAAGACTATGTGGGCAAGGCTACTGTTTATTCTTCCGTACTCACCCGAAACATGTGCGTTCCTATCCATTCCTCAGAATCCCTCGATTTGCTTGATAGGTTTGGTTCTTCCTAAGGAAACAAATTCTGAATTATCATGATGCTTTTGGACAAGACAGAGAAATAGAGGACATCATTGGAGATGTTTTCCTTCAATGACTCGGAAAACATAGTTGCATTTAGGTATCTTTGTTAGGATTTAGGTTTATGACAGAACTAATATAAGGCAGAGTTTGTACTGTGGTTGATAATTTTGTACAATCAGAGCTGCATGTTTGACTCAAAATCTGGAATTTGTCATTTGGGTTTATACTGATTATATTATTTTTCTTTTTCTTTCTGAGTCTAAATGTGGAAATTTCAAAATCAAAATATGTTGTGCGACAAAATGTGAACTAATTCTAAATCATTGAACTTTCTATTATACAATTGTCATGCAAAAAGAAGCATCATTGTTGTATGATAACGAGACGTTAAATTATTTAAAAATAATAATTTAATTTACTATTTATTTTGATAAATAAATGATGATTTGTTTAATTTTAAAGTAATATAATAATTTTATTCTAAAGTGAATATCTATTAGATTACACCATTAAATGTAATCGTGAAATAGTGTTTATATACATTTGTATTATATATATAACATTCAATGTTACTAAGTTCTCTCACTTGGATTTGTTTTTATACATGAAAAAGTTTTGCCTAAAGTTTAAAATATGATGAACAAATCTTGGGACAAAATTTACTGTTCTTAATAGAAGTTTGTTTTTTATGCTATTCTGAAATAAAAACTAAATTTTGATGAAGGTCCCAAAGCAAACACTTCTCAGATGTGCCTACAAATAATACACATTAGAAATAATGTTATAAATAAAAGAAAAAGAAAAGGAGAGAAAAAAACTATAAAGAAGTGATGAAATGTAGAAAATCCCTTCATCCTTTTTTTCTTTATCTATAGTAGAAAAAAGGTTCTTGAAGAAACCATAGTATTCTCTTCTCACTTGATTTCCATTTCAAAGCAAACTCAGATAAAAACAAGTAAATGCACACTTATTATTTATCAAATTATATTTGCTTCATTATCATGTTTAGTAAGAGCCATTACTAACACCTCAGAAGATACAAATCTTCTTTCATAGCTTTACATATATACTACCTCTCCCTAACTTCTTCTATGTAGTTTGATTGCTCGTGTGATAACTCCGAACCTAAATCTCCGAGCTTCACGTTTTAAGTATCGACTAGGCCAAGAGCATAGTAGCCACCGTGCTTGTCCTGCAGATTAACAACAAATGTAGCAATACTGCGAACATATTCTAAATCTTATGCTCAAACGAGTTACAACGTAGGATCGGCTACTAGACATGATCTTCTATTTTGTGTAATGCTGATTTTCCTTCATTTTTTCTCTTTTGGTGCCATGAGGAAGTGGTAGGAAATAAAAAGGAAATGGTAATGAAGAAGCCAGGAATTCGGAAGTTGGAGAAAACGAACCTTGGATGTCGTTCGCTGCTTGTTTAGGAACTGTGTCCTAGCCTTGTTAAGAGCCGAGTTAGGCGACTTGTACATCCTCTATAAATTTTTTAGAACAAAAAAGACAAATACAGCTTAAATACAGTAGATATGCAGAGAAAATACGAGAGAGTAGTACCTACCACGTACTTTTGGCAGCACAGTGGAACACAAGCAGCAAAAACAAATGATTATTACAAGAAAAGTGTGAATGATCAAACTGAGTGGTTATCTACCTACACGCTTCGGAAGACAATCGTTGAATTGAAAAGCAGAAACATCTTTCAATGTACTATAATCTACACACCTTTTCAACTGCAGACATACTGCGAGCAAGCTTTTTCTCTGGAGTGAAATTAAATACATCGTGAAGAAATGGGTTCTCCTATCAGAACAAGATAAATGGAAATGATAACAGCTCATAATATAAAGACGTACTACACAGAAACCACTTTTTAGAAAGGTATAGATAACATACATGCATGTGGTTCACAAATCCAACACCAAGAAAATGCTTCAGGAAGTTCAGCTATTAAAGAAATTGAAAATATCAGAAACTTAAGGTGTTCTTTACAAGAAAAAATTGCAAAGAAAAATATAAATACCTGTATCATTTGAGACCATGATCTTGTATATAATAACTCTCTGCCAACCTTTGTCGAGGTTTCTGGAGAGTAACCATACTGATATTCACGTCAATTAAGTACGCCATTTCAGCAAGAGAAATAACAAGAATGATTCAACAACAGTGTTTCATGTACCTCAACAAAATCAACAATATCACGAAATGTGTTCCTCTGGTTAATCAGATCCTTCTTGGCTGAACCTCTACCACCTGCCTCAACAGAGAGGTCTTTCATTTGGTTAATGACTTTAGCCTTTAAACCATTTATGTACATTGTTTTCCGAGAAGCATTCCCTTCTTTCGACTCTCCACAGAATTTCTCCAGGTTCCCTATCTCAAAAATTAAAGCAAGTGCTTCACCAGCAGCGATGCGAACGGACCTGTCGTCCTTGTCCAGTAGAGTTGAAAAGAAGGATATTGAACTGTTATATTTAAAGAAAACTTCAGCACCGTCACTAGGCATTCCCAGTCACTTACGCAGAGCTAATAGTATCTAATTCAAAGATTTAAATGAAATAAATTTTGGTTAACGAATACTAACTCTTGCCAAATTTTAGGGTTGAGTGCCGTCTCATCCATTGTGCTAAGTAGAAATGACCAGGCAACGACCACCATATTTATCATTGCTGCTGAAGGTTTAGCAGCAGCAACCTGTAATTCAAGATACGTGTATTGAAATTAACAATCGAAGAAAAAACATGAATGGTTAGTCATGCGAATATATAAGATAGTAAATTGTAATGATCCATGTACTAGTAAACATAGATGCATACATTGGAGCCCAATTTCGGATGAGCTACTTGCCACATTATTTGCATTGATTTCTCTGTGAGCTCTGCTTCTTCTCCACCAACAAAAGTAATAATAGCCAAACATGCAAGCAACTGTATTTCCAGAAAGAAAAAAGTAAAACAAGAATATAAGAGAAGACTTGAAATATAAAATGAATGGAAATATGAACTTCCATTATTTCACATACTGATGATATTTGAGATGTTTCTAGTGTTGAATTAAGAGCATCTGATATAGGAGAGACCGATTCCACTAAGATTTCTTGTGCTTTCTCCCCAGGACCAGCAGTCAGTGCTAGAAGCCCTATATGTAAGAAATGGTTGTTAGCCTAATGTTGAGTCCGGACACTAAAATTAAGGTTTATGAACGCCTGAGAAAAACCTATCACGTGAGATGCCAAGGCAACCTCCTTCGGGGAACCCTTTTTGATTGAATTCAAGCATTGATGCAACAAAGTAGCAAAGCTAGACAGAGAAAACAATAACCATTATGAATCGAAACAGTCAGTCATAAGATGAAAACAATAGTATTAGTAAAAAGAATTAATTCTGCCAAGAAGGGGTTCATGGTAATGGTACAATAAGAACAGCTTTTTTCAATGGCATGTCACAACTACCCACCCCCTTTTTCTCGCAAAACACACACACAACATGAAAGTAGTAGGTCAATGATCGATGTATGAACATTACTTGGAGTGCCAATATAGTTATTGTAGAAGAAATGAACATGCTATATAAGAAATAAATTAGTAAATGCAATTAATTAACTTAACTGCCAATGTTATGGCCAAAAGGAATCATTCATTTTCATTTTATATGGATCCATAAACAAGGCCTTCACACCCTATACTCCTACATGAAACCAAGGAGTCATTTTTTAGAATAAAATCCATCAAACGAGGATAGTGCATACTTCTCTTCGGTGAACTCATGTTGTATGCTATTATTGAAGGCTTCGATAGTTGATGCCAAAGCACTTTCTCTAGTAGAACCCCTGCAGAAAAGAAAGAGCAGTTGCTTACCTTTTGTCTTTCCAATAAATAAAGCTAAGCACCTAGCAAGATTTTTATTCAGTAACAATAATAACAGAAGCCTTTCTTCTTAAACAAATAAATAATTCATATATCACAGCAAGTTACCTCTTCTCAAACAAAGCATCCAAGCATCGATCAAGCATATAATCTCTATCAACCTGCACTTCCTCGTTGAAGTGCTTTGAAGGTGACGACAAGCTCAAGCTAGCTAGATCATCAGAATCCAGCAATGCATCATTCTTTTTTTGAGAATTTCCTAGAATGTTCATGCACAATGACTAATTAACATAGCTACTACTATATTTCTTTCGAAAACAGAAAAGGGAGAAATTTCGATTTAATACACATGTATAAATGCACTAACAGCAAATACTCTAAAAGAGAAAATCCCAATGATTTCAATTACCAAATACTACTTCATAAAAACAATCAATACATATGATATATTAACACAAATTCCCAACTTCAATTAAACCAAACTATTGAATAACTCACAACCGTAATTCCATTCCGCAATAAGTCTCCAATCAAAAAACAGAATTATACGACATAATATAAAGATTCCATTTTTCCTTGTTAGAAATATGAAGATGACATTATCACGGAGTATGAAGAGCACTTACTTCTACCCATGATCCAACTTCAATTACTCCGATCGATGTCAGAAGAAATAAAATTGAATAAAGTATTGATCGACTGGAGAAACAGGAATGAAATCTATGGGAGACGGAGAATCTGCAATAGAAATTACGGATTCCTCCTTGATGCGTTGGGAAGAGAATGCCTCCATGAAAATGTTTCGAGAATTTGAGGAGAAGGATGAGATTCTTGCGGTGAGAAAATATGGGGTTTGTGAAATTTGGAGGTATTTTCGAGGTGGCAATAATGTATTATGATGATTCTCGTACACGAACATAGCTACTCGTAATTTATTCGATCTCAAGTTCGAGTTCGTATATAATCGAGTCTAGCCTATTTGCTCTTATGATTTTCGGCTTGCTAGACTTGTGAATATTTGAATTCGTATATAATCGAGTTTATTTGCAAATATGTTTGCGGTCATGTTATACGAACCTTGTTTTCGAAGAAAAATGTTATCAATACTAATTTTGAATTAGCTTGAATTTGAACACGTCTACAAACTTTTGTCGAGTTGAGTTTGAGTTCTAACTCAGATATCATATATTTGAATATATGACGAATTGAGTCCGATCACCAAAACTATAACTAAAGCTGAACTCGAACAAATATATATATTAATGAGTCGAACTCGAGCAAATCATGGATTACATTAATTACTTATTTTTTGAAAAAAAAAAAGATACAAGCATTTGTCGAGTCATCGAGAAGAAAATGCATTACTAAGCTTCTATAATTTAACACTTCAAACTATAACTAGGAATGAGAATCGGGTTGAGACAAGTACCCATCTCGATATACAGGTCCCAAAATTCTTCGATTTTATAATCCGCTTTTGGCCCAAAATTCCAAAATGAGAAAAAAATTAGTCTTCATCCCGGGTTCAAATATCCCAAATTTTTCGAACAGGACCAAAATTACTCGATCTTTAGGAATTATGGTTATAATAATTTAGAATTTAAAATCTATTATTATATAAAAATACAGTTTCTACTACAATAATTTAGCGCTACAATTTTTGGTTGACAGTTAGATTAAAAAAAACGTGTGTAACAAATATCCTTTCTATTCATTATTTTTTGAAATTTTTTCTGCATTTACGCCCTTTAAAAAAACGTGTCAAACATATATTTTTTTCATTAATTATTTTTTAAAGTTTTTTTGCTGCAATTACGACCACAATTGACAAAAAAACAAATTCTCTTAATGATGAAACAAATATTAGCTATAAAACCACTTATACATTAATTTTATGAAGTAAAATCCAATTATTTATTAAAATTATAGCCGTTTTCTTTTTTAAACTAATAAGATGAAGCATATATTAGCTATAAATATGCTTATTCAATAATTGCTAGGGGTACACCCAATTGATGCATCAATTCTTATCCACTTGGACAATTTGGTACAATCCTTCATTTGATACTAAAATAATTTCTTCATCCGTTCACTTAAAATTTACACATTTGAGTTCGGCACATATTTTAACGAATGACTTAAACGTGTTGGAAGTAAAATAAGAGCCTACAATATTTATTAATTAAATATGTGTATGTGAGTAAAAGAAAAGTTAATGGTTGATTCATAAATAAATTAAATATGTTATGAGTGGAATAAGGGTCGCACATTATTTTATAATTAAATATGTAATGTGAATGATTATAAAGTTAATATGAGTCCAACAATATGAGTATAATTATTAAAAATAAAAGTGCAAATTTTTCGTGGACAAAATAAAGTAGATAAATTTGAATTTTTCGTTGACGGATGAAGTATATTATAGTTATATAGTTTAATACTTACAATGTAATTATTGCTACTAAATCGATTGTTATTAATATTCAAATTAAGTAATAGTCATTTCATATACTAATTATGTATTCTTATTATTGGGTCGTCAATAAAGAATTTGTTATTTCACTTATTGAACATGTTCACACAAAATTCTTAATAATTTAAAAGTCATATCCATTATATTTGACGTTTCCTTCTCGATCAAAATTATATATTTTAAATATGTAATGATTCTCTCACAATACACTTTTTAATGAATATGACGAATATCAATTATTCATTAATTTTCCGTGCATCGGGCCAACGTACTAGTTAGATTTAAAATTGAAATTAAAATTAATTTTGGAAAATCATAATTGGGATTTGGAACTTGGGAGTCCCGTAAATTTTCAAAAGTCATCTCGATCACGGTCCTGAAAAATTTGGGGCTCGAGATCCCGAATATCATCGGGACTAAAGTCAGAACCGAAATTTTTTCCAAATCCAGATCCCTAATTCTTATCCCCGAGTACTATTGCATAACTTGAAGCAAAAAGGAAAAAGGAAAAGCTGAGCACTAAACATCAGAATATCTTTGCACCAAAAAGAATGTCATCTGCATTGTGTATTGATGTTAGAACTTAGAAGCTTCAGAAAAGGATATAAACAAACACATCTTCTTCCTTCTATTATGTATTCTCTCTTTATCATCACTTCATATATGTATAGTTTTAAAGCCACTATCAAGATTCAAGACTGCAAGAACATCTCCACTTGTGCATCACATCAGTTCTTCGAGCTTTCCCGTATGACCCGAAACGAAGAAACGAATCTCATCCAGAATTTACAGTGTGTCCCAGTTAGGAATGTTTGCACTAGCTTCATTCACTGCTTTAACAAGCCTCACCTGTACACAGTTATGTATCGAACCAAGTTTAGCTAACAAGGGAGACATTAGGTTCCTTTAAACGAAGAAAATGCACGTTGAGGGACAAAGGCATGCTCGCGTATTACTTTTCCTGTATATTGTTCACATACTAAACACAGCAAGAATCACCAAAAAGCAAATGGCATAAACATTCATTGCAATTATACCTAAATTTGATGATTTGAAAAGAAGTATCTTCACCGGTAACCCACTCGTTATAGATATATCTTGATAATAAGAGTTCTCAATCACAGAATCGAAACTTGATCTCTTTGATAGATGAAGGGTTGTAATCGAAGCATTTACTAGACATATTACAAGAACAGAAACTGGAGATATTAACACGAGACGAGTAGCATGGGATAAAAACTACCGATTTAAGAATCTGCAACGACATAACGCTAATGAAATGCACTAGAAAAATATAGCATGTTGCAAGGGCGTCTCTTATGATATGCAAATTATGTAACTGTTGAGCACCGAGGTGGTAGTATTAGAAAGCATACCACACTTTCAGGAACGCCTGGAGGAGGTAACGGAATATTTTTTGGGGGCGGGCCACTAAGATGAGATCTCTTGTCGAATCTCCATTCTCCAATCTTCCCGTAGGTTAATTCGCCCTATCAAGTTTCAGATTACAAGAATGCGTAATGAATAACAGTACAAGGAAAAATGAATAAATTGTGTACTCTAGATGGGAGCAAGGACCTCAAATCCCGACGAATCAAGTATGTAAAACAGCAGATAATATTTTACCTTCATGTTGTAATCACACCCATATGTATAGTGTATGATGAATTTCTGCCCGATTTCCGTATCCCATGGAGGCTATAAGAACATTGACTATTGTTATACTTGGTAGTGAGATGCGGAAAACGGAGAAGAAAAATCAAATATCGATTGAAATGAAGAGGTTTTCATCAGAAATCATCCGGACCTGCAGCATGAAGTCCTTACGAAGGGCATGCCGTACTCCATGCAAAGCAGACGCTACTGCATAGCCGTACCTGTCATAGGAGAAATTAAACCAAATTCAAATTATCTCAAATCGACTACTTAAAAGTTAAAATGCCACTTACATTTCCAAAACCCAGCCAAAAGCCTTATCAGTCTCGGGATCATCTTTCATCCGCAAGGATACGTTCATCCATGTAGGTGCAATTTTCTCCAAAGTCGACTGTACCAAAAGGATTTGTATGGCAGTTTGAAAGTGAACATACGAAGCAACACACACACAACACATAACAAATGCAGTAATAAGTCAAAAGTATGGATCACTAACTGCAAGAAACAGATGCTTATAACGTGTTGAATTTCAAATGGTGCTTTGTAGAAATAGAATCGGCACAAATCTCTCAAGGAAACAAGTCCTTTCAAAATTACTAATTTCATTTGGCCTTAATATTTCTAATGATAAACTTTTAGGCAGTTAGTTACCTAACTTGAAGCAGCGAGAGATCCATTTACAGGCACATCAATAAGACGTCTCAAATCGAAACCAAGACCATACCTTCTTGATAATTACAGGAGAATTGCCAATTGGGTCAATGTTGGACACTGGGCCTTTATCTTCAGGATAATACTTTCTTATAATTTTCTCATTCTCGGTTGGTTTTATGTAGAAGAAGGGGAAGGCAGCTGGATCACCTCCATGAGCCAAATTTGGCAACGGATTGACAAATACGTGATCAGGTTCTGCCATTAGAATATATCTGTGTTGGCAAAAGTATGACTAGGGATTTAGAATACACTATGACAGAGCGAGCGAGCTCGCGAGAAAGAGAGAGAGGTTATGAAGCTCAAGGTGGAGAACATACTCTTCCTCTATTGTGGCTTTCTCCAGCCATTGCACAAATGCCCAAGGTCTATTTAAAACAATGTAACCCTGTTGGCACATAAAAACACGAGAGAAAGCATAAAAATAACTTTAGAGTGGTGCGGAACGAGACCATAACAACAATCTTTAAGAAATCATCATATAATTTCAGGAGAGAATTACGAGAATCTTGAATGACTGATATTCCGTGAGCTTTATCACAAACATGTAAAATGTGAAAGACACTAAAGCTATCGGAACAATTTTGACGCTTGCAGTTTATTGTATTCATTTTGCTAATTGGCTACTATTCCAAATTATAACTGATTATTTAACCTAACAAACCAAATATTAGGATACTCAATCCCAAGATAAGAAGTTCTATCATTATTTCCTAGTGAACAGTGAGTAGCTATCCAGATATAGAACTTAACATTACTATAGCATAATCATTCGATGGCATGCAACTATTTATTTCATTATGCCATTTATCACCATCCTTAAGCATCACACAATTCTCAGTCAAACACAGCAAGGATGAAAGTATAGGACTTAAGCTGGAGTTCTAAAAAGATTATTATTGAGCTATAAAAACAAAGCAATTAATACTTTCTTTAGATCACAGTAACTCCATAGTTTAGGCAAGACAACAGCAAATTAACAGAGAGTACTCACGCGATCAAGACCTTCTGGAAGAGGATCTACAACCATAGTTGGAATCTCCTCCATCAAATTATCCGGGGTACCCGAGTGCAAAACCCTAGTAAAACCTCCCATATCTGATCCCCGCACACCCCTCATCTTCTTGTACCAATAGTACATAACCCGGCACTGCCATTTGCTATAAGGCGCATCAGTAGCCGTCAAAGCAACGTGAAACTTAGGTCCACCAACGGCCTTTAGCACGTCCGGTCTCCTAATAACTGGATCAATCAAATCCTCTGTCACACCCCTATTAGTCTTGTCCATTATCAAAATCAATAAATTGTAGGTTGCTATGAAGAAACCAAACGAAATCAACACCAGCAAGATCGGCGATGCACGCCCCACATTCTTCTTAGCAATCATTCTTTGCTTCACTCACAATCCAATCCAACCCCAATCTAAATTAAATTAAAACAAACTACCCCTATTTCAAGGTCAACCCCAAAATCCCTTCAACACAAAACCAACCCCAGAACTCCAAAACCCCTCCAATGATTCACTATCAACACCAGTGCCCGTTCAGCACTAATCCCCAGCAATCATCCCAAATTCCTTCTCCTGAAAGACAACAAAACAAAAACCCACAAAATAAAAATGAAATCTTTAAACTCATATCTCCCCATCTCACCTCACAAGGCAACACAATTCCGAATCAATCAAAAAATCGCAAGATAATATAAAATTACCAAAGAAGCTAACTTTCAGAATATTTAACATTGAATTGAGAAACACGCAAAGAACACCAGATCTACAAACATACCGAACACTAAAGCACGCAATGGAACAAGAGTGTGATGTCCACTTTTCGCTGCAGTGGACTAAATATACGCGGAGATCCACACAGAATTGGACGTGGGAATAGTAGTATTTAATGCAGATGAGTAGAGAATCATAAATATATTTGTATAATTCAACTCTTGCGTGAATTATTGAATGGGGTAGTTCCTATACTATAAGCAGAGAGGAGACTGCGGTGGCATTAAATCAAGAATAGTGGGGTTGTGGTTGTCAACTATAAACGTTAAATTATTTCAATTAAGGGTAGGATTTGGGTTGAAATAGCAACTTCTGACTTTTCACTGCTTTTTGTAATCTTTTTAGTAAGTGTCATATTTTTGTAATTTTGGAAAATTTGAAACTTACCACATACAGTTTGCATCCATTAAAATTAATTTATTTTATATAAGAGATTTTGATAAAAATAAATAAAAAAATTACATGTGATCCAGAAATATACCATATTTTATTTATTTATATAGATTTTCATAGATTTCGAGACTAGGGATCGGGTTTGGGAGACCCATTGTCGTAAGGTTTGGGCAAGCTTGGATCGTACCAGGTAAAATTGTCATTCTTAGTAAGGGCTCGAAATAAGGGACAAAGGGTCGGGTTTGTAGAATTCTTTAGGATAATACGTTGAAATCTCTTCTGATTAGAAGAGATTCTGCATGTTAAAATTTCTTTATATTTTTTAAATAGAATTAAAGAAAATCATAGATTACTAAATAATTGAAGATTTGTAAAACTTTTTAAAATTTGTATTAAATTCCTCATAATTTTTAAAAGCTTTTAAAAATTTAAATTAAATAGGTCCAAATTTTACAAGAATAAAAAAATTCTACATAATCCACAACATTTAGTAGTCCACAACCAATTTACCCTTTAGTTTAGGATTTAGTAGTGTAAACTTCATTTCTCAAATTTATTATATCAAAAATATAAATATTCCCCAAATGTATAAATTAACTTGTACCAGCGCAGCACACTTATATATACACAATATTATACTCCATCACAAAAAGAAAAGAAAGCATTTTCAAGTAAATGAATGCGTGTATATATATCATATATGTATGTGTTACCATTTATTATTTACATAGGAAACAACATATTGCATGGAAATATAGACATATGGAATTAATTTTAAAACAACTTTTATGTGGTTTCTAACGTCCACATATAGAATCTAAATTTGGTCAAATATAAAAAGCATGAAAATAAGAGAAAAGTATGAAGACACCACCAAATATGACATCCCCACTAGAATACATATTATAAACCCAAATAAATAATAAAATAATAAAAGCAAAAACACTCCAATATTAAATATATATATTACATAAAATCAAACTTGAAATTAAGGTTTTATTACACAACTAAACTAAGACATTCTTTGTTACATGCCAACTGCTAGATAATTAAGGAGCTTATAAATATTTAATTAAGGACCTAATTATTAATTAACAGATAATTAAGAGGTGTAATAATTAGCTGCTTTCAGAATGCATCACCATTGTTATCAAAGAGGCTTCTCATGAAGCTCATCTCCTCAGCCATCGTCTCCGTCGCGAAATAAGAAGTTGAGGCAGCGTCGCCGGAAGATAGAGAAGGATAGTGATTACCGATTATTCCCTCGTCATTGTCATAGTAATCATCGCATTGCATGCTCTGCATGAGCTGGTGATCGAGATTTTCTTCATTGACGGAGCTATCGAATGAGAAATAAGGCATGGCGTCGTCGATTTCGTAATCATCGACGGAGAGAGGAAGTTCGGTGAATGGTGGCGGAGGAAAGAAGGCGTTGGCGGCGGTGGAGAAGGATGGAATTAGGGTATTGTGGTTTTCAGTGATGGTGGTTATTGGTGGTGGAGTAGAGGCGGCGATGGAGGGGACTTGAATTAGGGCATTGTAATTTTCAGTGATCGGCGGTGGGGTAAAGGTGGCGGTGGCAGCGGAGGCGGCGGTGGAGAAGGCTGGGATTAGGGCACTGTAATTTTCAGTGGTGATGGGGGAGGCAGTGGAGAATATTGTGACTTGGTCATTATTTTTATTGAATGTGGTGATTGGCGGCGGTATAGTGTTGGCGGCGGCGATGGAGGGGACTTGAATTTGGGCATTGTAATTTTCAGTGATCCGCGGTGGAGTGAAGGTGGCGGCGGCGGCGGCAGTTGCAGTTAGGGCATTGTGGTTTCCGGCGAACTGCGGTTGAGTGAAATTGGCGGCGGTGGAGAAGGCTGGAATTAGGGCTCTGTAATTTTCAGTTAGAGTGGTGATCGGTGTTGGAGTAAAGTTGGTGGCTGCTGCCGCGGTGGCAGTTGGTGGTGAACCGGAGGCGACTATGGGGACAACACTGGAGAATATTGCAACTGGGCCATTGTTTTGAATTATGGTGGTGATTGGCGACGGTGGAGTGTTGGCGGCGGCCGTTGGTGGAAAAGTGGTAGCGATTGAGGAGATTGGAATCAGGGCATTGTAATTTTCAGTGATCGGCGGTGAAGTGAAGGTGGCGGCGGCGGTTGCAGTTAGGGCATTGTGGTTTCCGGTGAACTGCGGTTGAGTGAAGTTGGCGGCGCTGGAGAAGGCTGGAATTAGGGCTTTGTAATTTCCAGTGACGGCGGTGATCGGTGATGGAGCAAAGGTGGTGGCGGTGGCAGTTGGTGGTAAACCGCCGGCGGCGACTGGGACAGCGGTGGAGAATATTTCAACTGGGCCATTATGTTGATTGAATGTGGTGAATGGCAGCGGAGTGTTGACGGTGGCGGTGGAGAAGGTTGCAGCTAGGGCATTATGACTCCCGGTGAACTGCGGTGGAGTGTTGACGGCGGCGGTGGAGAAGGCCGGAATTTGGGCATTGGTGATTGGCGATGAAGTAAAGGTGGCGGCGGCAACGGCACTGGCAGTTGGTGGTGAACCTGCGGCGGCGACGGGGACAGCGTTGGAGAATATTGAAACTGGGCCATTGTGTTGATTGAAAGTGGTGATTTGCAGCGGTGGAGTACTGGCGGCGGTGGAGAAGGCGCCGCCGGCAGTGGAGAACATTGCAACTCGACCATTGTTTTCATTGAACGTGGAGAATGGCGGCGGCGGATTATTACCAACAACAGTTGCCGGATAAGTGGCAGCAGTGGAGAAGTCAGGAAATAGGGCATTGTAGCTTTGTGGAGCGGCGGCGGCGGCAAGCAACTTATGCTTGATATAATCTTCCAAAATGGGGGATTGATAAATGTGCATAAGCCTCTTAGGTTTAGAGATTTTCTTGAGACTAAACTGTCTTCTGACAATAGAGTTCCAATGATTCTTGACTGCATTTTCACTTCTGCCAGGAAGGAATCTTGCAATCCTTGACCATCTATTTCCATATCTCTTATGCCCTTCTATTATCATCATCTCCTCTTCATCACTCCAACTTGTACTTTTCTGCCAAATTCACATTAATATTTATTTACCATTACAAATAAAAATCAAGAATTTATTGGAGCAACACAACAAAATGAAAGTTGAAGTTGGTGGTAGAAGCCTAAGACTCAGTGCCACTCTAACAAACTATGCTGCTTTATTTTATCTCTAACATAAAATCACCTCTCTACCAATTCAAAAACCCTAAATTTATAATTGCTAAATAAAATGGTTTCCTTTGAAGAAAAAAAAAAACTATGTGAGAAACATTGTGCCATTGACAGCATCACCAACCCTCATGATGATGATTAACCAAAATTAAACACGTACGTATAGGTTAAATCATCCAATCTCTCTAAAATTATAAACTTAAATAGTTATATTTTAAAAAAAAAAAAGAAAAAAAAAAGATGAGAAATCAACATTTGGTTAGTTTTTTCTTAATCCTGCCGGGGCCTTAATTACTGATCAATTATATGTGAAGAAACACATATTACATAATTAATTAGTCAAAAGTACTTTAATAGCAAGCACAAAATTGGGGGGGGGGGGGGGGGGGAATTAATAATGCAAATGAGTGAATATAATTAAAATGGTTAATTATCTCAAACTTCATTTACTCCCAAATAAAAATGTCAATAATTTTTTGGATTGGTTGATAAATATACTAATTTACAAAAAAAATCCTTATTTTTTTTCACAACAATCATTTCCAGGTCGGAGTAATATATAATTTTGAAGTATTTTAGTTTTATGTAAAGTGGTGTATTAGATCTTACATCAAGTTAAATTTGATCTAAGAAGATTTTCTATGGATATAATTATTAACCAAATTGCAAATTATGTAAATTTTAATAAAGATAATTAACTTAATTAATTAAAAAAGAATCAAATTACCTGGAGATTAGGATGCAGATTATTATGCCATCGCTCTCTACACTGCTTTCCATTTCTTCCATCCATGTGTTCAGCAATTTCAGCCCAACGCCTATAACCATAACTCAGCACCAATCCAATCAGCTTTCTGCATGAGATCCATACATTAATCAAACCATAATAAAAAAAATAATAGCAAGAACACACACACAAAATTTGGACAAAGATTATTTTCTTACTAGGTAGCTACTAATAGCTCTCTACATTTAATTTATACCTGTCCTCAGAATTGGTCCAATGCCCTTTGTTCCATGTCTCTTGCTCCAAGCACTCCTTTTCATTCGATTTCCTTTTCCTCTTTTGTGTAACTTGCTGCTCTGAACCACTGGAGTAATAATTAGGGTTTTCGTTTTGGTTGATGTTGTCTGAATTTTGAGGGATCGAGAAACTAAGAAAAGAGTTTAATGGAGGCCATAAATGGGAGCTGCTTTCGTGATCTTGGTAGGAGCAATTGAGTTCTTGATGAACTTCCATGAAAGAAAGTGTGTGTGATTTTTTTTTATATATATGGTTTTATGCAGAGGGGAAGAAAAAGGGAATATTGAAATGAAAGCTCTGTGTGTAGTGAGAGTTGAAGAATGGTGGTGGAGAATTTTGAGGTTGGAAGTGAACTTGAAGGCAGCTGCATGCAATGGCAGCCGTTGATGAAGAGGGAGCAATCCAAGGGCTGAGGGTTCTCAGCATCGCTCAAGAATTTCTGCGTTCTCTTTTTGGACAATTGTGTGAAGAAAAAAAAGGTGGCAATAAAAGGATTATTTTAGGGATAAATATATCAAAATATACAATGAATTTTGGTTGAAATTTATATAAAATGAACATATATATTTAAAATTTTATATTTTAAATAATGAACTTTGCAAGTTCTACAAATTTCAAATTAAATGGAATCTTTTTTCATCACTAGATCCTAATTCATCAACACTCATCTGAATTTTTTCCTAAAGTTGAATTTAGAAAGAAAGATTCGATTTTTTATGAAATGAAAATTTTACAAAATTCATGATTTAAAAAAGTTCGTGTATTTTAATGCAATTAATCTGATAATTGCAATGTGAATTCACATATTAGGACACAGTAGTGAAAAAGTAATTATTTCTAGTGTGAAAATGAAGTGGTTAGGTTTAGGGATAGTTAATCACTGCAGCCCCCTTCTGTTTTTACTTGTAAAGAAACACACCATTTTCCAACCTCTTTTGAGATCTATTCATTTGTTTTTCTTGCTAATTAAAAAACGATCTTTGCTTAGTGTATTTCAAATCATATTAGGGCACATCTAAACTTTGAGTTACATCCTCTAATATGCAAGAACATGAAAACTAATATTAGAGGTGTATATTAGTCGCTCAGTCATGCTATTTATGTCATGTTTTGATCAAATTTGTGAGAATTTTTTAATCAAAACAAAACATAAATAGCAAGACAAAGGGAGTATTTTACATAAACAATTATTTAACGAACAATCAATATAATGGCTCCACATACTTGTCCGATAGCTAATCAATATGAAAAGCGATGACGACAAAAGAATCAACAACTATATTATACAAGACGTGATGCATAGTGCGGCGCCGCTATTTGACTTACTATAAAACAGTTAAACTTGTACATGATAGTTGATTTTGATAACGATAACATCGTCAAAAAATGTATTAAAAATTACCATGAATTAAGATGTTGAAAATATAACAATTAAATAAAATCATTTTTTCAATTGTTATAACAACATAGTTTAAGATCATAGATTAGCTAGTATAGTTCTTTATATATATATATATATAATTATTTTATGTAAGTGCATTCAAAACTGAAGTGTACAATAATTTCCATTAATCACTACACTAATGTGGTAGAGGTGGCATCATAAATAAACATGTACTATAAGTTCTAAATGAACACAAAAATGAGTATATGTATTTATATTATATTTTTTAATTACTATCTCTATCTGTAACAATTATGAACACAATTTACATGCGTCAGCACACATATATATAATATAGGAAAAATTGGGAATATATTAAAATATAAAAACTGCTTTCTGCTTTATGGTTACAGATTCCAATCCCCTCGTGCAACTTCGAATTAAATGTTCCAAGAAAAAGCTGTACAATGATACACGAATTTAATTTTGTTGAATTAATTATATATAAAATATATCGAAATTTATATTTATATTTATATTTTAAACCATTTAATTTGCGTAGGAAAAACACATTTATATAATTATCTACAAATTATATATACTTGGTCACTTTAGTCTTTATATGACTATTTATAATTACATGCTAAAACTAAGCTGAGATTGCAGTTAGGGTAAAGAATTTAATTTAATTTAATTTAATTATTCTTAATGTTTGTAAATTTAAATTTTGTGAAAATATTTCTGGAATCTAATCCGGAAAACAAGGGGTAAAAGAAATTTAATTTTTAGTGCCAATTGAGAGAATAGGGGGTGTGACTAGGATAATTAGAAAAATCCAACAATTTTCACCTAAAAAAAACATAAAATTCAGTGCCATCCTAACAAATTGTGATGCTTTTTCCCCTCTACAATTTTGTAACTATGTAATATTATTCTCAAGAGAGTTCAAAACCCTTTGTATAGTTACATATTCTCTTTTTGATAAACAAATATATGTTTTTTCAAGAACATATGTTGGTCCCGAAACGAGTGAACTGAGTGTATGGGGGGATACACCAGTCAATTTTCAGTTTAAACTTTTGTGCTCCTGAACTGAAGGGAGGTACTTCAGTGAGAGAGATGACTTTATAGATAGGAATCCTTTAGTCTACACTGAGTGTTTGACTGATGGACTAATCTCTTAAGTGTGCGGAATGTGGTGGCTTTAAATCTTACTCGTTTGTTTCAGAAAACTTTAATGCAATGTTTCTCTTTTCACTTAATCAGTATTCATGTTGTGATATATAATGTAAAATCAATACTGAAATAAAGAGAGAGAGACAGAGGTTTGGTTTGCGTGGTTCGGAGATAAAAACTCCTACGTCCACGAGTACTCGATGTTAGTCGAGGGTTTCCAACTTAATGGAGAGATAACAATCTTACAGTGATCAACCGTGAAGGTTAGATATACAGTCAAACTGATCACTACTAGCTTAGAACTAAGTCTAATACTAAGATTGTTCTTCGGTTACAAATGATTGCTAAGAACACTAAGAAGTAAGAACTGAGAGCTTGATGTGTTCTGGACTGAAAGCTTGAAAGCTTGAGAGCGATGATAGCAATAGCAATTTTATAGCAGGGGTAACCGGTTGTTGAAGCCTTTTGAAGTGACGGGTTATTTATAGTGCTCTCTAAAAAATATAGCCGTTGTGAGATAGAGCTTTAATTTGAATTCTTCCCGTTGGAGTCTTCGTCCTTTTTGCCATTTTAGGTGTCTGCAGAAAGATCTTGTTTACCTACTGAGATTTTTGCCATAAAAGGAAATGCCTACGAGCTAGGCTGTCACTTCAGTAGAGAGCTTCAGGAAAGGCTTCAGTGCAGAACTTGAATACTTTCAGTGGCATGAAGACTCTCAGTGGATGGCATATCTTCAGTTGGCAAAACTTAAGTTTGGGACTTCAGTGACCAAAATGACTTTTAGTGGACAAAATAGTTTTGTCCTTCAGTGGCCAATTTAGTTTATTCCTTCAGTGGATGAGCTTCACTTCAGTTTGAGAATCTTTAGTGACACGGCTTTGACTTCTGCTTCAACTTCAACTTCAAAACTTCAGGGGATACTTCAGTAGAGTAGTCCTTCAGTTTTGGCATAACTTGAATCTTCAGTGGGATGTCCTTCAGTGTACCTGAAAATTAGAACTCCCTAACATATGAGTTCTTAGACAAAACACTAAAATTCAGTTTTGGTCTTAATACATCTTTCAGGGGAGGTTTTGAGATCTGAATCAAAACATAAATATTTCCCAACAATTTTCCCCTTTTTGATGATGCCAAAACCTAACCTGAAAACATCTATCTAAGATAAAGAATTCCCCCTAAACTGGAGAACACCTAATCTATAAGATAAAATAGGTTAGTTAATCAGTTATCATACCAAAAAAAATAAATAAATCAGAGCCTGGACAACTAGATAATTGTCATCAGGTTGAGATCAAGAGAAACAAATATGTGTATTTCATTCAGATTACAGTTTCAGTACAGAGTGCTTTCAGTAAGAATGAAATACAACAAAAATTAGCTTAAGACTTAGAAGTCTTCTCTTCTCTTTCTTTCTGCACCATTTCCTTATGAATTTCAGTAAGTTCGACTTCAGGAGAGTCTTTCTTGTCATTCTCATCCTTTTTTTTATTTAAACAATATTTCCCAACAACATATATAAATTATGATTTTCAATTTCTCTTTTGTTTATTGGAGAAAAACTTCATACTAGCTAGTACTAACTAGATTGTTTCGTTGTTGAAAAATAAATTAATGTATATTGATATTTGTAATGGTTTTGATTAAAATTCTTTTTTTTTTTTTTGGAAAATGGTTTAAGTCTAAGATTAAGTTTAGCATTGATCTTGTTTTCTTGAAGTCATATTTCGTTAGTGAATTTAGTTTTACAGATATAACAAAACTGAAAACATGAAAACTAAAATAAGTTAAATTGGACTTCAAATCGTAGCTGGAGTGGATGAATAAACCATGAAGTCTTAAAAGTGAAAAGTTGTATTGAAAATCAAAATTTAAATAAAGTGTTGAAAATGTCTTCTGAAATCTCAAGTCTAACCTTAAACTTTGCACTTACACTACACATAAATTCAAAATAATTTGTCTGTACTAAAATTGTCAACAAATTAGTGAAGATACAAACAAGAGAAAACTAGGAAATGACTCAGCAAACATGGTATTAATTTTCCATTAAAATCACAAATAATAATGTTTACTTTGAATGATATAAGATGAATTGATAAAATTAATTAATATTATGTTTACTTCGACGGATAAATGATAAATTACTTGGTTTGAGCTAATTAATTAATCTTATCATTCAAATACTCAATCCTATGTTTTATCAATTTAGGCTATGTTTGATATATATGACATGATACTCATATCAAAATAATTGTTCTATAATTGTGATAATATAGATCAATATAATTATCTTGAGATGAGTATCATGTCATGAATTCCAAATATAGCCTTAACTTATCACTCAAAGTAAACACCACCTAATTACATAATTCACTAATCATATAAGAGACGAACCTTCATTGATCACAACAACAAACTTGAATTATAGAAAACTAGAGCGGTCAACGTGCAATTTTGCCTAGATTCAAGACCAAAATCGGTCAAAACTTGCTTAATATAGAGTTGCCGTTTCGATTATGACTCAACTTATACCAACGATTTTTTTTGCGTCCACCACTAATTGTGAAGTTGTATTAAAATTTCAACACTGAAAAATTACACTCGCAAAAACCGGATTTGGTGCACGAGTAATTAATATTCCGACCAGAAACAATAACTACCATAATTATAGTGTGTGTATAAGCACTTACTAGGCCCAATACAGAAAATTAAGCCCAATAGTGGTCCTTATCGACCTCTAAATTAAAAATTGTTTCTTCCTTTTGAGAAAAAGGAGAAGAGGAAAATACACCCTAACCTTTATAGCTAAAGTCAAATAACCCCGTATCCTTTGTTTTCGTGCAAATACAATTTTAATGTTTTGATTTTGGTACATATACAACCTCGATGTTTTAAATTTAGTGCACAAGTCTTTAATCCAAATAAATAGTACTAGATTTTTATTTTATTCTTTTGTTTTTTTTGTATCCCACCTTATTTATTTTTTCATCATACTTAACACATTGATTAATTAATAATTGTCTTATATTATTTATTAATTTTAATTAAGTATTTTTATATTAATTATTAATTATGATTAAATATGTATTGTAAATAAAATAAGAAATAATACTTAATTTTATTTTTAAAAAGTTTATATATGTTTTTCCAAATAATATTATTTTCTCTCTAAATATATATATAATATATTATATCCCCTACAAAGTAATTTTCTTATCCAAATATGGTTGTTTCAAATAAGTTTGACAATAATTAATATTAATTATAAGAATTAACAGTCCAGATGGCGGTAGAAATGACAAGTAGGTGTGATTTTTTGCAAATAAGAATTTAGGAACATGCATGTATTTAATTTATTCATTTTGCATGGTTTATACTCTTTCCTTACCTCGCATTAATAAAAATTAATTTATTTTTTACATAAAAAAAAATCAATGAATATCTCATGTATTAATTTTACCTAAAAAATTTGATCACTATTAACGAGACCTTTTCAAAAAAGAATATGAGTCATTAATAACGGAGACAGTGTTATATACTACGTATTGTTAGTGGAATAATAGTCTTTTATTATTTATTAATTTTAATTAAATATGTGTTGTGAGTAAAATAAAAAAAATAATTAATGTGTTAAATATGATGAAAAATTAAATAAGGTGGAATTCACAAAAGAAAAAATATATTTATTAATTTGGTTTAATTACTTGTGTACCAAAATTAAAACATTGAGGTTGTATTTGCACCAAAACAAAGGATATGAGGTTATTTGTATTTAGCTATAAACGTGTATTTGCCCTTCTCCATTGAGAAAATAACTATTGAATTTAGGAAAAAATTTAATTAGATAAATATGAGCACATTAACAAAATTATTTTTATTTTGTTTATATCATTATCTGTTTTAATCATGGGAAATTATTAGTATAAAATTATATATTGGAAAAACTTAACAATTTATCTTTAATCTTTTGGTTCTAAATAGTTTCGTGTTTGCTACTCTAAAATTAGGGCTCATTTTATTTTCGTACCCGAAAATTTTAACTATTTTTACCCGAAATATAACCTCAGTTGAAAACGCCAATAAAGTGCAGTAAATTTTTATTTAATTTAATTTTTACCGCGCGCCGCAGAATCTCCGCTTCTTATTTTGGGGCGAAGAATCTTCACCAGAATCTCCATAGAAAAGAATCAATCGTTGCCGAAGATGAACGGACCTGGCCTCTTCTCCGACTTCGCCAGTAAACCTACAGGTCTCTCTCACTCACTCACTCGCTCACTCACTCATTTACACAAACAAAGGAACACTGCGAACATAGCTATGTATATATAATATATGTGTGCTGAGAGAGTTGTGATGTGTGATGCAGAAATTCTGAATAAGGACTACGCCGATGATCAGAAGCTTATTATTTCTACTCAGAGTGATACTGGATTGGTATGCTGCGGATTTTTTATTTTTATTTTTACTTTTGCTGTGTGATTGTTTAAATATGTGATGCTCTGTTTTCCGTTATCTCCTTTCTGAGTAGTTTGTGTTGATGATTTACCTGAGTTTTGTTTGTGTTTGTGAACGTCTAGTGGGGAACATTGAACTAATTCATTGAGTTTAAGTTATGGCGCTCCTCGCTCTGGTGCTTTCTGAGTAGATTTGTTTTAGTATTTTTTCTTTGTTTGATTACCGATTTGCTGAAATCTTCTATATTAGTATTAGTTTTACCATATCATAAGGTATGTGTTTCTTATGCGTTGCTATACTGCATATGGTTCTAACCACATTACACTAGCGAAGCTAGAAAAAACTAAAATTTGTAAGAATTTATCACTAATATACTCCGACTTTTGAATGAGATACAATTTGGCTTCCTGAAAGTTAGCCAGTTGTTGTACTTCAAAATTCGTGTGCATACTTCAATAGATGAGTAATTGTTTACGACTTGGGGCATAAATTAAAGAGTCATAGGAAATGGTGGATATATGAACTTTGAAGTAACTATGATTGAATATAACTGCTATTTGACATGTTTTGGAACAATAAGAGATCAAATTTGGAACTACGAACCTGAATTTGAATATGGTTGGTACATATCCAACTTGTATACAATACTTGCTGGCATATATCTGTTCAGCTTGTATCGAGTTTATGATATTCTCTTAGGAGCAGGCTCACATTGGCATCAAGTTATTTTGCTATTGCGAGTTCTCTGTTGTCAAGAAGAAACTATCTCCCCTTCGAACTATTGGTAATTTAGAATTTCTGCATTCAGCGATAAACAAAGCTAAATTTATGGATAGTAATGAGATGGTACTATATGATATAATAAAATATTTTCAGTTGAATATGATTTATTTTCTCCCATAGTTATATTCACCATGATGTGCATTTTATGAAAAATTTCAACTCTTTCTCTTTCAAAAGAGGATGGCCCTAAGTACTTCCTTGTTCTGTCGAACAAATTCCAAATGCTTTTGTGAGGATTGGAGAAGATCCTACTAACTGCTCTTGATTATGTGGCTTCTGAATTTTATTTATATATCTGATGTCACTTTGCAGGTCATTGGTTCAACCTTAGTGAAAAAGGGTGGACTCTCCAGTGGAGATGTGGCTGCAAAATTCGCATTTAGAAATGGCGCAATTGATGTGAAGTTTGATACTGAATCAAATGTATTTTCCTTTCCATATTCTCACCCTAGTTGCATTGCATGACTTATTTTCTCTTAGAAAGTAAGTGCTGATTTTGGTATAACCTCATGTATGCAGATTTCAACAACCCTTATCGTGGCTGGCATCTTGCCGTCGTCTAGGATCATTGCTTCATGCAAATTTTCAGATTACAATTCTGGCAAGGTACTGAACTACTGAACTGTTAAAAACAATAATAACATGTGGATTTACCATTTATTTATTGGCTAATGGCTTACCTGTTATTAATTTCTCGTATGTTTCATTTAAGTTTTGATTTGATAAACCTTTTTTTTTTGCAGATTGAAGCCCAATATTTCCATGATCATGCAAGTTTAACTACAGCTGTTGGTCTCAACAGGTCTCCTGCCATTGATGTTTCAGCTACAATAGGTACCCCTAGTGTTGCCTTTGGTACAGAAGCAAGTTATCTGGTTTCCTCTGGAACTTTTGCAAAGTACAATGCTGGATTGAGCTTGGAGACACCCAAATTTGTTGCTTCTGCTATTCTGTAAGCTTCCTAACATCATGTAGTTAAAGTTATTTTGCATTAATTGAAGTTGGATTTGTGATGCCAATCAAGCTACTAATTTGGCAACTTTTGTAAGAAAAGAAATGAACTATAATTATTGATCAAGGATGACAATGCTTTTGCTATACTTTTTAGCTAGTTATATGTATGGAGTTAAATTGTGTATTGAGCGAGCTGCAAGCCTGCAACATATTAAGATATTGTTGTACAGGCATTTCCTACTTCAAAATTTTCATCTTATGTTTCTACATGTCTTTAGCTGTATATCAATTTGAACTTGACTGATGTTATTGTAGCAGATATTGATTTCAGTTGTTAGTATGCCTTGAATTTGGTTTGCCGCTACGCAAACGGGGTCTCGCTGGTGTATTATTGTTATGTTGGGCCTGAATTGTGTTATTGGGCCCAACCCATCTGATGTACTCTATTTATATTGAAGTAGGGCATGCATTCTGTATCTGTAGCCGTCACTATCATAATAAAATTTGTTCTCCTTTTTTCTGCCCGTGGACGTAGCCAACACAATGTTGGTGAACCACATAAATCTGTGCCTCTTTACGTTTCTGTTTGTTTCGATTACTCAATTATTCTATTCCCTTACAACATCAGTTACCTGCTAATAAAATTGGCTATGCTGGGTTTAGTCCTCTGCAATCTGCCATTTCCTTAACCTAGTTATGTATTTTCACAATTATCAATGCCAAGCTTTCATATGTTACATGCATATACCTTTTTCTTTGCTACTTATTCTTTATTTCTAGGTTTGATAAAGGAGATGCAGTAAGGGTATCATACTTGCGCTATCTGGACCAGCTAAATAAAGGGACTGCCGTGGGTGAGATTTCAAGAAAGTTCTCCACGAACGAGAACACATTAACAGTAGGCTGCTCATATGCAGTCGATCCAATTACAACTGTGAAGGCAAAGCTTAACAACCATGGAATACTCGCTGCGCTCGTCCAGCATGAATTGAAACCCAGATCTCTCTTGACCATTTCTGGTAGTTTTGACACCTCTGCCATGGAAAACATACCCAGGTTTGGCTTGGCACTCACTCTCAAGCCCTAAGCAGTATTTTTGCTGGTCCACCAATACCAGAACCCTCAGCAGAGCAACCTTAGTTTTTTTTATGAAATCAATTCTTTCCTGTACAATATTCAGGAGATTGAGACAACTCAAATCAATCATACCATTTGTACATAAGGTTTTACGTTTTAGTGTCTAAATATGGATCAGTGATCGATTTCTTTAGTAAACTGGTTTGCCATTCAAATGTGTTTACTTGTTTATATATACATGCCTTCTCCAATAGTTGGTATCTACTGTTCTATGCATTATACTGTTTCATAGATTTCTTCGTCATTTTCCTGCCTTTGTTGAGAATTTTTTATTGTGTATGAGCGAATATGTAAATGTTCCCATTCATGAGCTTATTTATCTGGTGCGGAATACCGATATGGGATAAATCCCATCAGATATTTGTGCATGGAAAACAATAGCAATCACAAAATTCAGAGCTTTTGGTCTCTGATTGAAAATTGAGAATGATATTAATGAATGATTGCTGGATTATGCTCTTTAGATAGAATGTAAAATGCCCCCAGGAATGTTCACTGCTCGAGATTAACTCACATGGTACTTTTCTACTCATGCACATCCTATAAATCTTTGCAAGTCACCCTCGTCGCTTGTCCATAATGGAACCCCCTATTTGAATTTATGAGAAAGAGAGTCTAAGCATGCTAGGTTGAAACTTCTTAGTGCTTACCAGTGTTTATTAGTGTTGAGAAGAATTCGTGGCAGAGGGCAAACATGCCTTTGCTTTTCGATTCTTTCGACTCGGGATAGTCACCCAAGGTGCTGATGTGATCTTGTGCTCAACAACATAGTTTAAGACTGGGTGAACCTATGGCACACTGCTTTACTAGTTCAGAACCATGGCCTCAAATGTGAATTGTTGATATAAGCCTCAACACCATCCTTATGAAAATCTAACTTATATTTGCAGGTTCCTCAAAAGTTTTGCGATTAGAGTACAAAATACTATGGCTACATGACCATGCACATACTCATATCTATATACACTATTGTGTGATGATCTATTTGTCTTGAGTGGTGAAAAATCTCCAAACAGGTCATGCTTCATAATAAATCTATAGAAGGGAATGCAAGATTTGAAGTAGTCTTATACGAAGGCATGGAGCTGCGGAGTGAAGGAAAACCACCGGAATCCACAGCTCCACTTATCAGGCAAAGAAGGGCACTTAGGGAGCCAATGCCAGGTTCGTCTCGAAATCTTATAGTACAGTATCTCTGGCCATGTGTAGCAGCACACACAGATCACACCTTCATGCCAGAAACAGTAGACGTGCTCGTAGTTATGGTAGCACACGGATAGAAATTTCCTGCACACCATTTCAGGCATTGTTTCCACCTCCACCCATCTCTCCCCATCATCCCCCAGCTCCCACACTTTGATGCTCCTCGAGATCCCGTTGTCCCCGACCCCGCCCACCAAGTAGAGCTTCCGGTCCCCATCTCCAGCCAGCCGCACGAACGTGAGCCCGTGGGGGAGATCGACCTGCGGTCTCTCCCACTCGCCTCTGTCCACGCGGAAGCTCACAATACAGAAAGGCTCAGGGGTGGTGAAAAACAGTCCCCCGTGGTAGAGAACTCCCTTCTGATGGTAGTTCTCGTTGAGAGCCGGCTCCGGGCCTCCAAACTGGTTCCAGGAGCAGGAGGCGGAGTCGTAGACAAGCGCGTGCTGGGCAGAGCCCGTGGAGGAGAGCATGAAGAGCTTGAACGATGCATCGGTTGCGATCAATGTGGGGAGGTCGTAGGCAAAGGGCGAGGCGGGGTACTTGATGCGGCGGAGGGATCGGGTGAGGAGGTTGGAGACGACGAAGGAGGAAGAGGCCGGGTCGGAGAAGCAGAGGAGGCCATGGGAGGAGGAGGCGACGAGGTGGGAGGAGAGGGACGGTGGGAAGGGTAGGAGGATGGTGCACCATGCGTTGAGGAGGGTGTTGAAGAGGGGGGAGCTGCGGTGGAAGTGGGGGTGGGAGAGGAGGAGGAAGGAGGCAGAGGGAGAGGACGAGGAGGAGCAGTGGCGGGAGATGAAGGAGGGGGAGAGGAGGAGGGAGTCGAAACGTTTGCAGGTCGGCCGGAGGGCGAGGAAGGACTTGAGAGGGAGGAAGGAGAGGATATACTCAAGGAGATGATCAGGTAACTCTCTCCATATACTACCATCCATGCTTACTTTCTTGTTCTTCTTTTTCTGTGTCAACTCATGTTATGAAAACTATAGAGCAGTATTGTTTATTAGGAGATAGTAATAAGAAGAAACTTAGGGGGATTGATGAAAACTATGTGATAGTGTATGAAAATTGGTGAGGCTTCGTTGACTATAACTCGAGATTGATAGAGAGATGAATATAGTGTGTTGGTATAACTATAAGCCGACCATTTAAGACAATAGTTTAAACCATGAAACTTTGATCTAGGTTAAGATTTTTCTAATCCTTGGACCATTGAGGTTAAAGTCATCACTTTTAATTAATATTAATTAATACACTATTATCTTAATTATTGTGATGTTTGCTTACATTTGAGTTGTTACGTCTCCGCCGCCTACATAAGTTATTGAAGCTCCATTATATTCTATTATATTCTCTCTTTTTTTAATTGCAACATAATTTTATTGAATTCTTTGCCCCAAAAGCTTAGTACCATACTACCATTAACTATCCCATTTTTATGTTTCATTATCAAATTGTTTCTTCAATTCCAATATTGTGAGTATATTTTAGCATAATTTTGTATTTTATATTATGCATTTATTTCACTTAATTAGGGTATATAATTATTTTCTAACATTTAATATTATTTTTAATTGAGTTTTTAGATTTGATTAATTCAAAAATAAGGTATATAAATATTTTAATTTCAAATTTCCAAATAACTACTAATTATTATTTATTAGATTATATATTTTTCAATAAATCTTAATTAAAATGATAGTGAGAGTGAGATAAAGTAAATGAAATGGGTAGTAATTATATGAAACTTCTCTTGTGATTTATTTTCTAAAACGTAGTACAATAGTTACAGTCGTGCAATTTCCTCTCATTTTATCTTATTTTTGGGATCTTAAAGCCTGAAATAAGTTTCCTATATTGGCCTAAAAAATCAAAGTACTTAGTTCAAATATTGTGATGTGTGGGTATTAATTGCGAAGCATGAGACTTGTTGAAGTGTCAGCATATTTTACGTACAAGTTGAGTTTATAATTAATTAGGATTGGTTATATTGGCAGACGTGTTCATGTAACTATAATATTTGACTTCCACATTATTAATATTTAATAGTCCCCCCAAAATATTGCAACTTGTATTAATCATTAGAAAGACTAGCTAACTATTTGTTATTTAATTTCATGACCAAAACTATGAATAAAAAAAGGAAATATATAATTACTTGGTCGGCCTCTTCAGTTAAAAGTGATTATATTTTTTATTGGCATCATTTTATTAAAAGTAGTTATTTATAAAAAAAAATAACAATTCTAAAATACATAACTTTAAAAAAAAAATATTTTATTGTTTTAGTCTTCCGAATTTCTTGTGTCCATTTTAACGAGAAAAAAAAGGAAGTAATAATTACATATTGCTATTAGGTGTGAATTGTGGAAGTTTCGAGGATGCAAGGGAACTTCTTTTAGCCGACTTTTAATGAATAAAATGGACCTTTTCTTTTCTGTTATATTAATGCTTCTTTATGAGAAAAGGTCAATTTTATTTCATCCCATTATTTTCAAAATCGGGAGACTAAGACATTTTATTTTTGGAATTTTGTGTGAAAATATGAAAATAACGACATTATCAAAAATTTAAGTTATATGTGAATGTAACTAATATTTTCTTCCCTTTAGCGTGTGGGCCATTCTTTAATTCATTTCTAATTTGTTTATATTATTCTAGTATTTTATTTTTCAATTTCTTATTTATAATTATTTGTATAATGTAAATCACAATGATAGTTTCTTGTTTTCAAATGAGGCTACGTTTCACCAAATCCAAACTTTGCACTTTAACGAATAATAAATGGCATCTCTGTTGATTATTATAATAAACTATATTCAATTATAAATTAGTTACTATTAATTTGAATATAAACAAATAAAAATATATATGATACAAAACACTTACCTAAAACAAATAATTCTTTATGGAAAAGGATTTAAAAAAATATAATATTTCATTGTAGAATTTTAAAAGCTACGTAAAAAATTCGAATTTGGTAAAAGTTTGTGCAATTGAGAACAATTAACCCAAGCCCAATTAGGCCCAAAGAAGCTGATATAAAGTCCTACGTCTCTTTCCCAAACCAACAAAGTAAAAAAGGAACAATTGTAAGAAACATTACAAAATTTTCTTCCCTATGCAAACTATTTTAGGATAAACTTTTAAAATTTGAGGATATTCAATTTAAATTTTTTAAAAGTCCTTTAAAATTTTGAGGTATTCAATACAAATTTTAAAAGATTTTTTAAAGTCTTTACGTATCTAACAGTCTATGAATTTTCATGAATTATCTTTCAAAAATATATATAAATTGTACTATACAAAATCTCTTCTAATAACCAAATATTTTAACTGATTCCTCAAAAAATTTAACAAACTCGGATTAGGGATGACAATTTAGCCATGCCCGATCCAAGCCTGACCCGACAATAACACCATATGGGTCTGGACTTGGGCCTAATTTTCAGGCCCGACTGGGCCATGGCCTGTACATATAACCGCGGGTCGGATCTGGACATAGGGAAGTACGGCCCAGCCCGACACATTATCATCCCTAAACCCGATGATAATTTTAGCCCCGACATATCCAAGCTCCTACTAGGAATGATAATTTTACACGGCCCGACTCAAATCTATCCAAGTCCGACCCAATGATGTTATGGTCGAGTTTGGGCTAATGTTTAGCCCCTACATACCCAAGCCCGACCCAAATATTTAAATATTTTATATTAAACCATAAATTTAAAATAAGATAAATATAATTAATATTTTTAATGTATAATAAAAATAAATTAAAAGACATATTAAATAAAATATATGAGTAAAATAATATAAATATCATCATTGTTATTAATGTATAATAAATATAAATTAATAGGAATATTAATGAATATTAAAATATATAAATATATTTTAAAATAAATTAATTATATATATTTTTTAAATATGTTAAAAAAATAATAAAGTAAAAATAAAATATGAATGTTCGCTCAATCCACATAGGTCTGAGCTTGACATTGAATTACAAGTTTGGTTGGGCCATGGGCCAGACTTGGGTTCATCCACAAAACTACATGTCAGGACTGAGCATAGAAAATTAAGTTCGGTCCAACCCGACTCATTGTCATCCCTAGTCCCGTATTCTATGAAAGTTTATATAAAAATACATTATACAATCCTATCAAATCTATGAAAATTCTTTTAAATCAATAAAAAAAATTGTGAAACTCTAAATTTCAAAATTTTCTTAATTCATATAGTTTTTAAATTTCAAAAAAATCCAATAGAATTCGGATCGAATACACTTTCCTAAATTATGCCTAGTTTTTGAAATTATGACTATGACTTCTTGAGCTCTGTGCTTGCTTTTTGCCAGTGTAGTTGGAGGCTTGCAAATGGACAACAAATTGACAGAATATTTTTGAATTATGAACTGTTGGTTAGTCAAAAGGATAATCATACATGACCAATTATGAAAATTTCTTTAAGAAGATATGTCACATACATAGTAAATAATGGTACAAATTCTGAAGGTCATGATCCAATAGTTAAAGAAGATGCATCTTAATTAATTTAATTACACCATCATTAGATTCCAAATTGTATATTTGTATGATTGGCCGGCATGATGGAGCAAGTAAGGGTGGGAGATAGGAGTGAGAATTGAGACGGAATTGGTTATATGTCCCCATTCTGAAAAATGTTAATTTTTTCGTATCGGTCCCAATCTTGTTTATGATTTCGAATTCGAGTCGTGAAATTAAAAAAATTTGAAGTCTTGGTCCCAGACTCCCAATCCCCAATAGTATTAAAGTCTCGAATGTAACCAAAATGTTCCACAATTTCAGATTAATTTTGGGAATTTAAGATTCCAAATTTTCAAGTCTCGAAAATTTATAATTTTTCAATCTCAGTCCTGAAAAATTCGAGACTCGAGATTCTGAATTTGGTCGGGACTCAGGTCGAGACCGAAAACGTTGAAGTCCCAATCCCAAATTCTTACTCTAATTAGAATAGTCTTCAACCCCAATCAAACTGTTTTAATTATTATATTTTATTTATTTTTTTGAAATTGGACCGAGTCTCAATTTTCCAAAGATTATAGAATGAAGGAATTGCTCAAGAATGGATGAAAATCCAGGCTTCGGCACCACTTGCAATTATTGCGCTCATTAGATTAAGGGGAATTATTGTGCTAATTTAACATGGAATCGTTGAAAATCTCACAAATAACAGAAAAAAAAAAGTCAAAAAGTAACCTTTAACCCTAAACGTTCTTTACACATTTAACCATTAAATTAAACTTTATTTGAAATTCTCCCAAATTAATCATTCAAATCCTAACCTAGCCTAAACCCAAAGAGTAAAAGGAGACTACCTAAAAATATCATTAAGTCTACATGTTCTGTCACAGGCTGTAGCCTAATGTGCCCATATCATCACTTTCATTTCAAATTATTTTGTTGTTAATAAAATATTATTATTTATTATGTAATAGTAGTATTATAGTAATTATTTGAAATAAGTCAAGATTTGACAAACCTCAACCCCAAGAAGACACATACTTCTGAGTAACAGAGAGAATCTCTAGACAGCTGCAAATAGCCTCTCTATGTATTGTCACTCAAAGCCACCCATAACTGTTACTACCAAACAAAAACATCTCCTTTTACAACAATGCAATTTCAGAAGCTCCCATCATGTTCAAAATCCCAGATCTCCAACACCACCAAAATCCCATCTTCAAATTAGTCTTTGCTTCACAATTGAATCTTGGAGAATATTTGGAATAATGTTTTGATTTTTGCTAGGCCCATTTCCTCTTCTTGATTCCCAGTTTTTCAGTTCACTTTTTTGCTTGCTTTATAGCTTACACTGGGTTTCTTGCTTTCTTATGGCTTTAGTGTTGCTTTCTGATCCACTTTTGCGATCTTTTCCTTAGCATTGCAATTTTGAGTCGATTTGATGAAAAAAAGTGAGAAGTGAGTTCTTTTTTCTGGTTCTATTTTTTGTTTTCTGTGGTGAATAGCATCAAACATGTTGTGTGCGTGTTCGGGAGAGCAATTCAAGCTCGAAGAGGCGATTCCACAGTCTCCAGAGTCTCTTGCCACGAGGGATTTCTCAGCAAGTGGCATTTCATCAAGAACTGGAACTAATGATTGGGAATCCAAGCTTGAAGATGCTCAAGTCGATGAAGCTGAATCCACACTAAAGGAGGCACTCTCTCTAAACTACGAGGTGAGATTCTTGAAATACGTTATGCTATAGCCATGCTTTAGTTAGTGGAGTAACAAAGGAATTGCCATTGATGGATTTTAGGAAGCTAGAGCATTGCTGGGGAGGCTTGAGTACCAAAGAGGAAATTTTGATGCGGCCCTTCAAGTCTTTCAAGGCATTGACATCAAGCTATTGTCCCCTAGGATGTCTAAGGCCATCTCCGAGAGAACTCGGCCGCGAAAATCGCGGTCGTCGCGAGGCAGAGCTTTGCTCACCGGTGTCATGTCACTGCATTCTGTTAGCCTGCTTCTTGAAGCAATGCTGCTTAAGGCTAATTCCCTTGCTGAACTCGGACGTGTTAAAGGTATCGATCGCTTCTCTTTGATGCCTAATGTAGGATTTTTCGGGTTTTTCGTAGTCTTGAATTCGATGAATTTTACACTAGTTTAGCTTGCTTGACATTGGATGTGATTGTGTTAGTGTTATGGAACTCACTCTTGTGAAGTAGGATTAGTTTGTGTAACTGAAACAATAGTTTGAATAGTGAGATCAAGATTAGACACCATCTTGTAGTGTTGTTCCCTTCTTGGTTGAGTAGAGAGGGATCCCGATCTGGAACAAACTACATGAAGACTAAGGATCGAGAAAAGAGTTGTCACCAATTGGAATCGAAACTAGCATAACTTTTGAGGGCTCGTATTTTCTATTAAAACCACTTATCAGTAGTGGAATGGCTGGAAGAACAAGACTCAATGACGTAGGACTCCCAAGCTCAAATTCAGTCGTTATCCTGCCTGTCCGGCTATTTTATTATTTTAGATTAGTTTATATTATTTTATTTTAATTTGTTTTAATTCATAGTCAAGATATGTTTAGATATTTCATATCCTAGTCGAGATGCGTTAGATATTTTGTTTCATTTAGGGTTTATTTATGTCTATAAATACTAGGTTCGATGTGTTGGGTGGTGGGCTTGATATATTCTCAATAAAATTGCGTTTTTTCTTTCACGTACGAAGAACGTTTGTCTTCTACGTTAAGTGTTCCGTGTCAGATCCATGGCTTCTAATATTGCTCGTGCTCGTTGCCAATGCAGAAGCCGCCAGGGAGTGCAAGGTTATCTTGGACACAGTCGAGGCAGCTCTGCCGCGTGGTGTATACGGGGAGGTAAATGGAGATAGTAAACTGCTTGAGATGTTTCACAGAGCACTGGAGTTGCTTCCCATGCTATGGTTACAAGCAGGATCTCTCGACGAAGCCATTGCTGCGTATCGGAGGGCGCTGCTGAGGCCGTGGAATTTAGATCCTCAGAGGTTGGCGAAAGTGCAGAAGGACTTAGCAGCCACGTTGCTGTACGGAGGTGTCGAAGCAGCCATTCCTTCTGACTTCAAGCCTAAAGGCACCGCCATGTTCCCCGAGAGCAGCGTAGAGGAGTCGATTCTTCTCTTGTTTATACTGATGCAGAAGGTTGTCTACGGTGAAATCGAGTGGGATCCTGAGATAATGGACCATCTAACTTTTGCACTCACGATTTGTGGAGAATTCGAATCCTTAGCGGATCACGTGGAGCAAGTGCTGCCGGGGATATACAATCGAGCAGAGAGGTGGTACTTTCTCGCGCTTTGCTACAGCGCTGCAGGACAGAATCGGACAGCATTGGATCTTCTAAAGAAAGTGTCGGGATTGTCTGAAAACAATCGCAAACCTCATTTAGCATCGTTCTTGCTCGGAGCGAAGATCTGTGCTCAAAAACCAACCGAGTCTTCCGAAGGGATAAGCTTTGCACGAAGAGTGATTGATGTTTGCATAAACGGAGACGAGCATACGTTAGGCCAAGCTCGTAAGTTCCTTGGCATCTGCTACGGAAACGCTGCAACGATCTCCATCTCCGATTCTGAAAGAGTTGCTTTACATAGAGACTCGATGAGCTCGCTAAACCATAGTCTAAGCGCTGGAATTAAAGATCCAGAGATCAGCTTCCGTCTCGGGATAGAAAATGCTACCCAGAGAAACTTGAATTCTGCTTTCAATCATGCGATGGCATACTCGAAAGCAAGCGCTGGAAGCTCAGCAGGAGGTTGGAAACTCATGGCGTGTATTGCTTCTGCAGAGCGGAGATTGCTCGATGCAGAAGCCATCGTTGATCTTGCATTGGATGAAACGGAGAGTATCGAACAACTGGAGCTTCTTCGGTTAAAGGCCCTCGTTCAGATTGCTCAAGAACAGCCGAAGCAGGCAATAGAAACTTACAGGATCTTGCTAGCTTTGATTCAGGGACAAGGCGGAAATCTTGAGAAAAACGTGAACGAGGTGAGCACGATTACACGTTGCCCCACGAACATTTCATGGGATACCGATTCTTTGTTTTAATGCTTTGGCTTTGTTACGTTGCAGGTGGAAGACGAGATGAGGCTGGAGTTAGATGCATGGTTAGACTTAGCTGCACTTTATTCGAAACACGAGCTATGGTCGGATTCGGACATCTGCATTAGGAAGGCGAAGGCAACTAGTTTTTACTCCGCTCGGGGTTGGCATGAAGAAGGTCGATAAGCCTTTCCGTCACTCCACGCATTCTAACCCGACCTTTACGAAATAATAATTTCGTACCTGACCTAATCGACTCATTACAAGTTACGCGTCTAATCGAATTCCCAGTATCCGTAAAACGATCGCATTCAAATTCGATCAGACATTAAACTTGTAACAGGTCAAATAGGTCGGGTACTAAATCATTATTTTCGTACATCTTATTGTTCGATACGATTTTGTGCTTACGTTCTCGAATGCTAGCAGGAAGAGTGCTCGAAGCGAAAGAACAATACAGAGACGCAGTTGCAGCGTTCGGAGTTTCTCTATCGATAACACCAGACTACGTCCCGAGTATAGTATCCACTGCAAGAGTACTGATGAAGATGAACGACCGGTCACTCCACATCGCGAAAAGCTTCTTGATGAATGCGTTGCGGTTGGAACCCACGAGCCACGAGGCGTGGACTAGCCTCGGGCTCGTCTACAAGAAGGAAGGGTCGATGCAGCAAGCAGCCGACGCGTTCCAAGCTGCACACGAGCTAGAGCTCTCTGCTCCTGTCCAGAGCTTTGTATGAAAACTCCAATTCTTAATTGATTATATCATTTCTTAATTTACGTGTCAAAAAGAAATAAGCTAATAATAACATACTCGTAAAAAGAAACAAGTCGATGATAGCTTAGAAAATATACAACAAAATCACTCAATTTATTCAGATTTTCCACTTCTAGACATAGACTTACATTTTGAGGAATAAAATTACAGTTTTATCCAAAACACTAGATAATTTATTTTTTAAGTATAACTTGATTTCATTATTTAATTTTTTTTCTTTCTTTTCAAACAAATATATTCCCTTCGTCTCTTACTTAACTAGACATTTTGCATACATTGTTCAATTACTAATTTTTTGTATTTTATACTTTCTCCGTTTCAGTAAGACTGACACATATACTTTTTATACTTAATATTTAATAATTATTAATTATACAAATTAATGAACATCATATTTATTAATTTTTATCTAATAATTATATGGACCTTTATTAATGAAACCTCTCAAAAAATGAAATGGATCTAATATTAAAAAGTCGATTATATACGAATCAATTCAAAAACTTGTCCATATACGAGCTCAAACTTAAATGTCTTACAAGCTCGATTTGATCTCGGATCTAAATACAATTTCAAATTAAACAATGATCAAATTGAATTCGAACTCAATTTTTATGTATCAAATTGAATTCGAACCCCCACTTACAAAATTCAAACCGAACTAGAATCTTTTAATAAACGAAATGAAATTGAATATAAATTAGAAACCTAATGTAGACCATCTATCCATCACGCTGTATTAAAACGTGAATAAAAAACCGGTAGCAGTTATTAACTTGCAAGTTACTCCACCTAATTATTTAATATTCCAGCCGCCATGTTAAATTAAATTACATATAGTAATAGTACTGCTAATTTATAAAATCATAAATGTCCCTACACTTTTGTTTTATTTTCAGAAAATACTGCGATCTGGTTTTATGACTCTTCATACTTTTGCATTGTCTTTATTATAACACACTATTTTATATGCCAACCATATTGACCGCTAATTACTTCTAGAATATTACATTAGACTAAGTTGGGATAAGGCATCTTTAGTTAATTATAAAATAAATAAATAAAATAGATTTCAAGCATCTCGTGCCGATCTAGTTTAATTTTTCTAGAGATTTTGCTAAAAAGCTTAAAATCTTATGTTTTTATATTTTATTACGCTCTCTTACTCATGTATACTTAACGTGTTCATAACTTATATAGCAAGACTATGTATTGTGGTGGATGCAGAAAATTTTCTGAATAGGATTATATATTGTTAGTTTGAAGTTTGAAATCTTGATAAACACTAATTTTCTATAATTTGGATTGATGATATGGACTTTTGCACGTTAATTTATACATAATATCTAAAATCTAATAATTTTTTGAAAAAATGGTAAGGTCACACGTTCCTCTTTACCCCTTGTTGCATCGGTCGCTGGATTATATGAAAGATCATTTTTGGCTCTTTGTAACCCTATGTCTTTATTTCTAGGAGGTCTTCACATTAGAGGCAGTTGTGATATATATTTTGGTGCCGTGAGAGGAGGGAATCGCTCAATTTTCCAGATTATAATTATATTATAATTATATATATATATACTCCCTCCGTCCCATGAAAGTGGTCTTCTATTATATTCAAATGAGTGTATTATTATAATGAAACAAGATCATTTTCGTGGGATGGAGGGAGTATTATATTTCTATTTGTGTAGATAAGATCTCATGCAAAAAATCACTTCTTTTTTCCGATTTGAAACAATTTGGATGAAAGAAGGTTCTACCGAAAAATTCTGAATTTTTGAATTTTTTGCCAATTACATAATTGTCACATAAGCAGACAATTTATCATTATTATTTAAGTATTTAATTAATTTAAAATATAATGTAATTAATATAATTTAAATGAAATTAGTAATCAATAACAATTTATTGAAAAATTAATATTCATCTAGAAGCATGACACATAATATGTTAATTCGTGTATAATATTTTTTTTATTACTTCATCTATCTCATTATTATTAAAAAATATTATCAAAAATACTTAAAAATTTTGATCGAAATAACTAAGAATTCAAAATTCTTATCAACAAATACAAAAATAGGCTAAGCTTCCCACTTCTATATTGTAAACCAAATCTTTCTTTCAGAAACTGTTCGCAAATAATTTCATTTGCAACAATTTTTATAATGGATATTTGTAGTAACTTGATTTGCCATTAAAACTATTTACATCAAAACCACTCTTAGATCAACATTCATAACTACAAAAAAGAAAAAAGAAAAAAGAAAAAAAAAAGGTTTGAATTGAACGAACTTGTGTTATGATCATGCAACTCGATTCAGTCCATTGATCACACTTTTTGGCGAAGAAGGACCCTCACTATGCACAACCATTGATTTCAGCTCGCTCTTCTTCCTTGCATACTCCTTCTTCCTCTTCGGCTTCCTCTCACCACCACTACCAGCCGACGACGACGCCGTGCTACCTCCGGAGATCGTCGGAGCCAAGTACCACCCGATCGACGTGCACAGAATCGCAAACGAGCGGCCGTAGATCGCGAGAAAAATTAAAACCAACACCACCATAACAGGAAACAGAAGACAAGGCTGATTCAAATTCTCAAGCTTAAATCCTCCTTTGCACCTCAACGACCTTCTCTTCTTATTCGTTTTCTCGCTCTTCACCTCTACCGGCGACGGCGGAGCCGCCATCACCGCCACCACCGCGCCATCGCGATCGGACTTGAAACTACGCTGATCGACTAAATTCTTCGCCGATTTCGGCGGAGTCTTCTCCTTCATCTTCACCACGATCGGCTTAACGCTGTCGGAGTCGTTCTCGTAGACGAATCGGACGAAGGAGATATCCTCGGAGCCTCTCTGCATGTAGATCTTCTGCTTCTTATCGTCTAGATCTGCTAGCAGCGCGTAGAATTTGTCAAGTCCTCGATCGGAATAGGGATTTTTGTTGCCGCCGTCTCTACCACCCATGATTTTGCAGAAGCTAGAGCTCCGCCGCGAGCGCTTCGGCGTGGAGCAGGGGCTGCTGTAAGCTTCGTGCTCGCCGCCTTCATCCTGGAAACTTCCGGTGCCGCAAATGAACATGTGAGAATTTCTTCGAATTTTTGAATTTTGCTGTGATTGAATGTGAGGAAAAGAAGAGAGGGTGTGTATATATATATGGCGTGGGATAAGAGAAGACTTGGTGAAGAAGGGGGTGATTGGGTCAATTCAATATACGTAGTAATAAAAATTATATTTATCTATTATTTTATTTTTGATTCTATGGAAGCTTCTATTTGCCTGAGGATCATATTGTAAATTAATTAATTAATTATTTGTAATTTGTAAAGAAGTTTTACTTTTTTTGTAGGAAAAGGAATTGAAACATTAGCGCCATGTTTGAGAGTGACTCGGGGTCTTTCTAGTAATTTCAATATCTCCAATTTAATATTATATTTTTATTGTTATGTTTTATAATCTAGATTTTTGGGGTTTCTTTAAGTTTTACTAATTGTGGAGATAGATTTATATGATGATGTTTAGTTTGTTGTATCTTATATTTTCACTTAATTATTATTTTCTTCGTCCCACTAAACTTGACACAATTCTTTTATTTGAACGTCGCACTAAACTTGACACATTCTTAAAATAGTAAAAGTTATCATTTAAAAAGTGTGGACCCTACCACCTTTATCACTCTAACACTACTTTATACATTCTCCTTAATAATCGTGCCCAAAAGTTTTGTATCATGCTTGTTGGAATGGAGGGAGTACATTTTTATCATTTTAGTCTATTCATAAAACTCACTTTACTTTACTTAACACATTTAATTTTATTAAAAATAATAAAATAAAACATAAACTGCACTCAATATACACAATCACTTAAAACCTTTGAAAAATCAAAATGACATGATTGTTTTGGATCGGAAGAATAATTTATAAAGTAAAAACCACATTACAGATGACTCAAACCTCATACCTATTGTCTCATACATTAATCCTTACCATTAGACTAACACGCACACACATAATTAGGTAACAATTTATTTCCAAAAAATCATTTAATGTCATTCAAAAATAACTAATTTCCTTAGAAGATGTGACTATACACTAAATTAGATATATACAATTGATTTTGAAACTTTTGTATCCTTACACTCCACCAATATATCTATAAATTGGTTGAAAATTGGGATATTTCACATCAATGACTAGTAATCCAATAATAAAAATTAAATATAATTGAGAGCCTCCACCAATACTATTATATTATTCTAATTATATTTCAAGATCTAATTAGATGTCTTAGATCTGATTGTGACGTATTATTGTGCTATGACATGTAGCTTAGGGTCCAATTAATTAAATCTAATTAATTTGATTTGAAATATTCCATACATGAGAGGGAAATTTGAGTGTCTTATTGAAAGTATTGTTTAGTTAATTAATTATGGGTTAGGTGCCATTAAATAAAAACTATCCACAAATTTTGAAATTATACGTGAACAAAAAATAAAATTTCATAAAATACATATCGTATCATGTTTTATTTTTAGTTTTTTTTTTTAAATTACACATATTGTCTTAGAATACATGAATAATTAATTGTCATGTGGTAATGTTAAGTGATGTCTTCTCATTTAAAATAAAACAGTGTTGCTTTATGCTTATTGGGTAAATTATAACTCCAATAATACTAAGTTCAGCATCAAATACTGTCTAATTAAAATGACGTTGTTTTATATTAAATGAGACGATGTCATTTAAGTAGCACGCTAATTGTCCTCACATGGCACTTATCATCCATGTAGCACGAGGTGACACGCAGAATTCGATACATGCCCTTAGAGCCGGCAAAACGAGCTCGAACCGACCCAACTTAGTTTACTAGCCCATTTTGACGAGTTTGGACCTTGATTGATTAAAAATCCGAAGAGCTCTAGCCGATTCAATCCGATTATAAAATATTATACAACAAATAATATTTCTGACTAGATTTGGACCATATCTTTTCTGGTACGACCCGATTCAATTTCCATAAAAAAATCTGATCGATGGGTTTGAGCGGCCGGGGTCGTCCGACCTGATCTTTTGCCCGCTTTAGTATCCTATCGCTTTTAATTAGTAGTACTAATTACTAAATTAGTCTTATAAGATAACTTATCTTGAAAATTATATATTTCTCAACACGCTATTATTTTAGTGTGAAAGATTAGACAAGCAAGTAACGAGGTTGATCTTTCTAATATTTTGAAATCGACTGCAAACGATTTAATATTATACATCTTCGTATTTTAATCATGTGTTTCTTATCATTAATTAGAATTTAGAACATCATCTTTGAAATCATCTACCGTTCTAAGTTTGTAAATTAATTAGTGTTTTTGTTTGTATTAATAAATTGTAAAAAGTTAAAGGGGGCCAGTATTATTTATTAATTTATTTAAGTTGTTTATTTTTACAAAATTAAATTTATGGAAAATTAAATTAGTATTTGTCTTTTTTTGTGATGTATAAAAATAGTCAAAATAGATACAATACATTCATCTGTATGCAATCCACATATATCAGATTAGTTTTGGAGAAATTAAATTTCGTATGAAATTAAAAAAAAACATGTAAATGATTTATCAAAATGTAAATCTGAAATAGTTGAATTAAACTTCATGTATTTTGAAGTAAATAACCCTATTACAAAACACTTACTATTTTCTTTTCTTTCGAAATCAAAGACTATGTATTATTCTTTCTTAATTATAACCTTTTTGCTATGCACAAACTAATTAAAGTTTCCAACTAAATTAAATTATGGACAATTGACCAAACTAATATATATAAGCACTTGCTATATATTATGCCTCGATCACTTGAGAGACTTTATAAACAATATGAATATCTTGGAATTGTTTGAAAGAAATTGCTTTTTTGCATTGGTGAGATGTAAAGATGTTCTGGTTGCAACTAGCTGTATACATTATTATTACTTTACAAGAAAAGTAGTAATAACTAATGACTAATGATACTTCCCCAAGAAAACCAGCCCATCTATATTTGTGAAAAGCTACACTTAATTCATGCATGCAATAAATTGTGTTATCCATTACTAACTTCCCTTAATTGTCTCAGAATTCATTTCTTGAAAATTGGCAGTTGAGAGTCTGAGACACATAATAAAAACTATATACTCCTTCACATATTTTCACTGAGGAAGAAACAATGGCCTACTCAAATTCTTCAAAACCCTACTTTTACAAGGTCTTTATGGACATCACTGCCCACAAACTGGTAACTCTTTCTTCTTATTCTCACTTTCATTCCTTTGTTTAATTTGATATATAATGTATGTGTTAGGCATTGCCTGAAGGTTTTACACAAAAACACAGTCAACTATTGAGTCATAAGGCTAAGCTCGAAATTGAGTCTGGTTCTTCATGGGATGTGAGTGTGGAAAAATCCCAAGAAGAAGGAGTTTACTTCTTCACTGAGGGTTGGACCAAATTCTCCCAAGATATATGTCTCGAGCCTTTGGAGCTCCTCATCTTTGCCTTCGTCGGAAACTCCATGTTCCGCGTTACCGTGTTCGCGGCATCCCGCGGTGCTGGATCTCCTTGAAACCCTACAACCGTGCCCGATTGGTAATAATTAGGGTTTTCGGTAAAATAAATCGTGAATTTATGTCATTTTTGAAAATTTTGAAATTTTAGTTTAGGTCAAATTTGCAAAAATGAAAAAAGTTCGTTCGAATCTCGAAAAACCATAATAGTCCCCCTCTCCAAGTTTGTGTTTTGTTTAGCTTTCTATATATATATATATATATATTGCTAAGGAATCTTTAACATGGATTCTCATTTTGAATTTCAGAGGCTTCACAAAGACTTCATTGAAGCCACAGGTTTGATCAGAGAGGAGAAGGTTCGGGTAGAGTACTTTGGCGGGACATGCAAAGAAGTTATGTTATATAAAATCGCGTCGATTGGGGTTGCACTCGGCCGGAGATGGACCGGTTTTTGTAATGTAAACAGGCTTTCCGATGGTGGAATTTATTCTCTTGAGTTCATTCCGAGCACAAAGGTGCTTAGGATTGAGCCTGCATGAACTCAAAATGTGCGTCTGTGCCGGGTGTGGGTCCAAGATTCAAGTGAATGTTAATTACTTGCTATGTTTAACATTTGTTTGTAGCTTTTGTCTAAATCATTTTTAGTTTGATTTGTGTTCAAGATTTATTAAAATTAAAAATTTATTATGACATAATGAATTATAATTATAATTTATTTGAAAAATTAAAATTTCAAAAAGTACATATCTTATTTTGTGAAGCTATCAACCTTAAAACTCAATTAAAAATGACAAACGTTCAAAATCAATGGTACCAAATAAGATCAAAACATACATTAAGTTCAAGCTGCAATGCCTATGGCTCCAGCCACTTACTGCATAGATAGGGCTTCTAAAAATCAAAGTATGCCATAGCAGAACTGCATAGTCAACGGTGTCATCTCCAAAACTGCGTTCACCGTGTTTAGATGATGATGATCGAGTCTGTCCCGTTACTTACCCTCCACCTTATGATCAGGGCCATCCTCATCATCAAATACTGTGTCGTCCTTCATGTACTTCTCCTGCACAGCTGCCACTGTGCACTACTCGTCAAGGAAAATCGACAGACAGTTAGAATGTAGAGTATACTCATGGAGGTATTTAAGCATTTGATCGAAATCGAGTAACTAGAACTCATATATCTGACATCACAGACTCTTGATGCAAAGGTAGCTTCCAATAAATAAATCAGTCATAAATAATCGGTGTATGTGCTGATTTAAAAAAGGTAAAGAGAGAAGGTGCATTTGTGAGAAAGGTATAGCATGTGTAGGGAAGAGATGAAGATGGGGAAAGGATATCGGTAATAGTCCCAATCGACTGGACCAACTGCGATTTTGCTGAATTCGACTGCACTTGCATCAATGCCAGCAAATATGTAGCCGTTGGTCTTGTCAATCAGTTTAACGAGAGTTCCGACGCTCTCCTTATCCTAAAAAAAAGAAAAGAAAAGGGAAAGTCAGGTCAGTATGTAACCACCGTTAATTATTGCATCGCATAGAGATACTGGCATGCCTGGATGTCCAGAGTGGAGAAGTTGACGAGACTGAAATTCTCTATCACCTCGCAGAGCTCCTTCGTTAGCTTTCTGGTGAAGCAAGAAAACGAAGTAATTGATAGTCGAACTATATGAAAACCAATGATGGAATGCAAACATGAAAAAAGATGAAGATAGATAGACTAGACTTAAAAAACAAATTATGGCTTGAGATGCCAGCGTGTAGATCGATGATCTTGATCAAGCTAAGTGCTGCATATGGCTCAGACTGATTTAATACCTATACTTAGCAGATCGAGGATCTTGATCAAGATGATGCTGCAAATAAGATAAATCTTGCGCATCAGTGTAGAAGTCAAGATTGAAAGCTGCGAAACAAGTAAACGGAACTTGACATTAGAACTTAAAGAAGATGCTTTTTGATAATTAAACAATTAAATTAAGCCCTAGCCTAGTGGTGGTGGGATTTGAATACGAGAACTTCCGCATAATGAATAATCAAATAGCTCTAACCCAGCCTGCCATAGCTTTCTATAAGATCGATCTTGGACAAAACATTGATATGAGGGAGCTCCATGTGTAGCATGGTGGACAGTGAAAGAAGCAGGGCACTAATATATTTCCCGGGGTCGCTGCAAAGATGGGCATCAATCAAGTGAACAGCAGTCAACTGCAAAAGGTGGGCGCCATTAAGAACTTTACAAGGCAGTTTAAGGAATCTTCGAATAGAATTTCAAGATAACTGAAACAAATGCAGAGATGAAGAATTTACTCTGAGATTTAACTTCTTAATGAGTTTCATGATAACTCTCTTAGCATTTTGGTGAAGGAAAAAGAGTTCCACCTGGCCAGGGAAATCGAAGAGAAGATAGTGATCTGCAAAATCATGTCAGCTTAATCCTTCTTAAATTGACAAAGTAGCTCCAGAGTGAATCAAATGGAAATACATTAAACATGGATAACTGTAAGATACAATTACTAGCAGCAAGCAGAGACTGAGGGGACAAGTATGCAAAATGAGCAAATAAAGCATTACCGTAAATTGAAAGGCTTATATCAAAGAGAAGAAACATCTGAAGTATTACGAAGAGACATTGACAAAACTGTTGCTATATGTATCAAATAGTAATATAATCCCATTAATACCTTTAATGTTGAGAAACGTGAAGAATCGTGCTATTTTAATGTCACTTTGAAAATAATAGCTACATTAAAAAAACTCAGATAACTTAAGAAAGGACCTAGATGCGCATTAGACATCATTGTCAAGTTTGAAACTACAACGATAACGTTTCGTGAATCAATTTCACATGGACTGCTACCCTAAATTGTTTCCAGCTCAAGTAATTTTGCTTCTAGTAATTATTATGCAAGAGCAGATTATCGAGGAAGCATTCGGTGATTAGCATTCGGTGATTAGAATTCCAATGATATCAGTTATATTTTCGAATCTGCAAGAAACAATTTCACTATTTCCTGAAAATTACAATGGAAATAGGGTTATACGAACCACTTCGCTACAATAAATTATCTGAACCATTTAGCATCCATCTGTCGGTAGCATATAAATTATAGGCAGACTCCATGCATAAAAAATTAAATAAGCAAAACAAACTGATATTATAAAGACAATGCAACCTTTGATAAGGGGTTTCAGCTTGGCTTCTAACCAATCAATGTTCTTCTCCAAATAATCCATGCAATATACAAGACCTGTCACACATGATACAATGCTTTATCATAAACCAAGAAGACTAACAATTCCATTTTCTATAATGTCCGATGCATCAAAAAGCAAAGTGATTCTTTAAGAGATGAAGAAAACACAAACATATAATATGGTATAACTAAATCCTTCCAATTTTTTCTATCAAGAAAAATGAAAGGACACTTGAATCCCATGATTCCATCCATCAAGCAAACGTAAAACTAGCTGATAACATACTATTTCCAATAGTTAAATCTTTGAAATAGCATTACTCATAAGTAGCTACAAAAGACTTGAAAAACAATACGAATACAAAAACCACATACAGACAGTTCAAAATTGCAGAACGTCGAAAACCTCTCAGTCAGATTACAAAACAGAATCATTGGAAACCGATGAATGACGTCTAGCATGTAACATGTATTAGTAAACTAGCAAACTGGGAACCTGCAACATGAATAACCCTACAAAGTTCCACACGCAGCATAAAAGTTATACCTCCATTAGGACCAAGTGTATGCTCCACCATGACATCTTCAAGCTTAATCAAATCCTCGATATTAATAGCACATTCATATCTTTGTTCTAATAAGGAATCTCTCGTATAACATCCAAAAGCACAAAATCACTCTGGTAAGCAAAAAATGGGATCGAACAAAGACATACAGAAATAGGGTTTATCCCAATTTCACGAAAAAAAGAAGGAAAAACTCCATTGAACAGGATACGGCAAAGAATCATTAGCTGGATCCAAATTGATCACCGCAACCTTCCTGCAACACATGGCAAGATTACAATTCTTAGTTTCAGTTAGCTCAAAAACCCAAAAACAAGTGAAATGAAGATTCTAATCTATAAAGTTTCGACATAGTACCTTCCGATGAGCTGGAGGAATTGAGACATGCCGTTGCAGTAAGTGGTCTTGCCGGAGCCCGGTGGCCCAATAACCACTTGACCGAACACCATTTTTCTTCGAAACTTTCGATAGTTTAGGGATTTTGCAGTTTGGTGATGAAGATGAAAAAGGAAGCTCCAAAGACTCCTCCTTTTCGCGCTTTCAGTTCAAGTCTTGAAGAGGGTTTAAACCTCCTCTCTTCTCTTCAGTTCTGATTCTTTTGAAAGATTTTCCATAAATTGAATGCAATAATATAAGATTTGTATTGTGAATAATGGGCTTTAGTTAAATGGAATTATGAAATATTATATTGGGCCATAAAATAATTAGGAATATGTGAGCCCAATTGAGTACATTTTACGGAAATTTTGTTGATAATATTAATTAAGATATTAAATTATTTTATCAAAGTAAATATTCTGTTGATTATATTAATTAATTTTACTACGTTGGTAATATATAATTATTAATTTTACCAAAGAAAATAATTCTGCTAATTAACTATATTTTATAATTAAATTAGTTATTCAATTAATTAGTTAATTAATTTTATTGAGAAAATTATTCTGTTAGTATTATTTAATTATTAAATTTAATATAGGAATTAATCTATTGACAGGGAACATATGTCTATTATTTCTCGGTAATCTGTCATAAAATTTATAAAAATTAAAACCTTGGTAATTTAAAAATGGAAAATATTTCGTTGGAAAATCCGTATGCCCCTCGACAATTCTAGTAATGTTTTAGATACAAGTGGGTAGATTTATGACTTTTTTTATATTTAGATTTAATGTTTGAGTTTATTATATTAAAATGATCACTTTTAAAAAAGTGATCACTTTTAATGGAACAACTAAGAAAATGTGACCACATCTAACAGAACAGAGGGAGTATATAATTATAATTTTGAATAATCAAACTGAAACCTTAATTTGAATTTTCGTTTGATTATAATTTCAAAAAAAATCCAATCTTTTTTATTATAAAGTGTTTGATTTTGTAATAATTTTGATAGTAATTTCATGCTCTTAGAATAATTTTCTAATTTAATTATGTTTCTTTTGTAACGGTTTCAGGTCTTTGATCACAATAAATCCAACATTCATAACAAATCAAAATCTTGATTAGCCACATAATCATTGGATGATTCTCTCAAATTTCAAAATCTATATTAGAACAATGCCTACAAATCACATCTCCACTTCCTACTTTGCAAGCACACCTCTTATCTCCCAAAATGTTCAACAACAACACCACCACCACCCCTGCACCGCCGCGGCCTCCTCTTCCTCCTCCTCAGCCACCTCCGCCGCCGCCACCGCCTCCACCACCGCCACAACATCCGGCGCTCGATCAGCTTCCCGGAGTCCAGTTCTGCATCAACAGTCCACCACCTATCAGTCAGTCCCCATTTCTTGATTCTAATTATCTCAAATCAAGAAAATCAATTTGCATATACTATATTAAAATTTTGCATTGTAGTGCATGCTATTTTGTTAGGGTTCCAACACTACATACTTTCTCTTGGGTCACTTGTCCTAATCCCAACCCTACTAGTTCCTCAAATGGGTGGTAGTAATGTAAGTTTTTCTTATTGAATATTTCTATTTTTGGCTGTCTAAGTTTATTACTCGTTCTGTCCCGTTATTTCTAGCATGCTTTGATTGGATTACATGACATCTTATTCTCACAATGCAGAAAGACAAGGCAAAGGTGATACAAACCCTACTATTCGTTTCGGGAGTAAACACTCTACTGCATTCTCTTTTCGGGACGAGGCTGCCCTCGGTCATAGGTGGCTCGTACGCGTTCTTGATTCCCGCGACGTCGATCATCCACTCCAAGAAGTATGGAACGATACTTTCACCCGAGCAGGTTGTGTCATGGTTCAATACTTGTATTTAAGTGGGCATTTCATTATTTTTCTTCAATGATTTTTTGTTTTGTTTTATTTGGTAGAGATTTGTATTGACAATGAGAGAGATACAAGGTGCTTTGATCATGAGTTCTTGCTTTCAAATAATGTTTGGTTTCACTGGCTTGTGGCGAAACATTACAAGGTAGTTTTGCTTATTGCTTATGGTATTTATGAATTAGTATATTTTAGATAAATAGGATACAATATCTCATTTTTATGTCATACGCTTATGTCTCATAATTATAATTTAATTTATTTTTTGATTTTATTTTTATTTGTTTTAATATGATTTAGTAATTCTTCTCATCCAACTAGGGAATATAATAATTTTTTAATATTTGATGTCATTTTTAATTAATTTTTAAGATTGATAAATTTAAAATTGAGGTATGTGTATATTTTTTTAAACAATTTTTTTCCAAATCTAATTTTTTTTTTTTAATAAACATTAATCAAAATGATACACTTAATTATGGGACATGTGATATTATATGCTTTTGTTTCTTCTTTTTCCAATTTTTTTACTTTTTTTTTTCAATTTTTATAAGCAATTTGAATTTGCAAACGTACTTGGCAAATTGATTCCCATAAATTTTAGTAAATGCAAAATTGAACTCAACAATAATAAATTTTCGCTTAAAATGGGATTCACAATAATTTAATTGGCGATCATTTCAAAAAGTGGGATACAATAATTAGATGTTACTCTAAGGATTGAAATTTTTATATTCTACATCTATATATCATAATATATTACAGTATATAATATATCTACTAGCAATCTTATTTTAGTTATATTAATCCTTTAACTAATTAAGATTAGTACTTAATTAACCTGATTTACTAATATGCATGAAAATATGTTCTAAAGGGTGCTTGTAAATGAAAGGTTTAAGCTAAAATTTGTGTTTCTTGCTATGGTTTAATTAGGTTCTTTACACCTCTTTCAATGGCACCTTTGGTTACTTTTACTGGACTTGGACTCTACTATCTTGGCTTCCCACAGGTGAGCCACTTTATCTTGTTTTCAGATAGTTTATTATAGAACAAAACTCATGAAGAATCTTGAGCCACACTATGTGTATGAATCTTGATAATCTTGAATCTCTGTTAATAGTTTATTACAAAACTTGAAGAATCTTGAGTCATACTAAACATAGTATGTGTATGATTCTTGAATCATTGTAGATAGTTTATTAGTACTATATAACATGAAGATTCTTGAGTGCTCATACTAAACAAGGATCTTGAATCTATGTAGATAGCAACATGCTTTGAAGTAGGCTTACCTCAGCTAGTCTTGATCATTGCTTTCTCTCAGGTAAATAACTAAACTCATAACCTAATAAACTTGTAATAACCTTTTTCTTCACCTTTTGTGAAAGACTTGAAGGCATGAATGAACATGTTCTTGCAGTTCTTGCCAAGGTTGATGGGCTCCAAGAAGCCATTCTGCGACAGATACGCGCTGCTCATATCTGTCGCAATCGTGTGGATCTACGCGGAGATCCTAACGCTTAGTGGCGCCTTCAAGAAATCGACACAAACCAATTGCTGCACTGATGGCTCTGGACTCATTCACTCTGCCCCTTGGTATCTCATATATGCTTTATCAAGTTTATTATCTTGAGACAAATTAAAGATCCTTAAAACCCTAAAGCTCATGTCATATGTGGTAATAATGGCTACACATTGTAGGTTTTTCATACCATTTCCATTCCAATGGGGGCCTCCAACTTTCACTGCTGGGGAGACCTTTGCAGCGATGATCGCTTCGTTTGTAGCCCTAGTCGAGGTCTCTTGAACTCGACATCTTTTGCCTTCAACTTTTTTTTTCTTTCTTTCTTTCTTTTTTTAAAAGGTCTAAAAGTCATGTTAAAATTACAAAAATGATATAAGTTCGTAATTTATTTTGTCAAAATTAATTTCTCATTCAATTTAAGTCCCGTTTGTTTGCAGTCGACCGGCTCATTTATTGCGGCGGCTAGGTACGGCAGCGCAACCCCGGTACCGCCTTCCGTGATCAGCCGAGGCATTGGCTGGCTGGTTAGTTTTTCTCCATTAATTCATCGATTCTTACAAACTTGTAATTAAATTCTAAAAATATGTATTTAATGTGTATATATTTAGGGTATTGGAACTCTGCTCAATGCTATTTGTGGTAGCATCACTTGTTCCACAGCAACAGTGTAACAAACTCCTACTTTATCTCAAATATACAAATTCACAAATTTATTCAATATATATATATATATACTTAATTGCATTTTTTACTTTAATTAACAATAATATATTATTTTATGCATATTTAAAAAATAAATGCAGAGAAAATGTGGGACTCTTAGCCATGACAAAAACTGGGAGCAGAAGAGTCATTCAAATTTCATCACTCTTCATGATTTTCTTCTCAATTTTTGGTAATAAACCTTCTTCTTCATGGCATATTCACGAATCAGAGTCCTAACATTTTAGACGAACTAACGATTGTGTCACACAGTCGATTTTCGTGATACAATCGTTAATTCAATTAAAACATTAATATCTGATTCGTGAACATATATATTAAATTATGCAAATAAATTTTCTTTTGTTGTTAAACACAATATCAAAACATATATAGGATCAAGAATCATGCAAAAAAAGTTATTAATTCAACAATGGTTACTTTATTTGTGTTATTACATGTATTTTGTTTAGGTAAATTTGGTGCCATCTTTGCATCAATACCTATACCAATCATAGCAGCTTCCTACTGCATCTTCTTGGGATATGTTTGTAAGTATCACATTACCTATATACTCTACAATAATTGTAGAAGTGTATCATTGTTATTTAAACGGGCCTTCCACAAAAAGTGTGTTGTTTCCCCTTTGATACATGGATCCACATATTTTCCAACATAATATATCAAATCTCAATATTTACAAAATTATTAATTACATAACATCACAATATTTCTTAAAACTCGTGTTCACTCCTCCATGATACACAATATTAAGGAAGGGACATGCATACACCCTAGCTAGCTATCATTAATGTTTGTATATATACATGGCAGCATCTGCAGGCTTAGGGTTCATCCAATTCTGCAACATCAACAGTTTCAGAACAAAAGTGATACTAGGAATCTCCTTCTTTGTCGGAATATCTCTACCACAGTATGCAAGGGAGCATTACTTGATATCAAGAATTGGGCCTATCCACACCCCTGCAGCCTGGGTAAGAGCTAATTTTAGGGCATGGATATGAATGTATATATATATATGTGTGTGAATTAATAAAAATAATGAAATGAAATGCAGTTGAATGATATGATGTCGGTGGTGCTGATGTCCCATGCGACGGTGGCAGGAGTGGTGGCTCTTGTGCTTGACTGCACTTTGGAATATGGTTTGGAGCAAACAAGAAAAGAGAATGGTTCGAAGTGGTGGGAGAAGTTTGTGGTTTACGATAAGGATATAAGAAATGATGAGTTTTATAGGCTGCCTGCTCATCTCAACAAGTGTTTTCCTTCTTTCTAATTATTTATATATATCAAACTTCTTACTTAACTAAAGTTTTGGTTTTGGTTTTGATTTGGATTTTGGAAATATTAATTAAGTTGTGTTTGTTTTGCATTATATCTGTAGAATCTTTTTTGGTTTTGGAAAATTTGTAGTATTTAAATTAAATCATAGCCTAGCTAGTGATAATTAGGGTCGCTCTTTTGAGTTGAATACTACTCAGTTCGATTCGGCTCGTTAATGAGTTTGGCTAGCTTAACTTGAGTTTTTATTATGTTGTTTGAGCTCGACTCGACATGTAACTATCGAGTTCGAGATCGGATCGTGAAAAAGTACTCGATAATATTATTTCCAAGTGTAAGCTTGAGCTTAGCTCGTTTGATATTGACATTAAAGGTTTTTCAAACTCGAGTTTAGACTTTATTTTGAATTTTTTATTTTATTATTTTAAAAAAGTAATTATTTTAACTTGAGGTTCAACCGAATGCTTGATGAAAGGTTGGTGAACAAACAAACTCGAACATATTTACAAACTAATAAGCTGATCATTATCAAGCTCGAGTTGAAATGAGGCTCGAGCAATCACTCTATTACTAAATAACACACATGAATTTATAATTGTTTTTTAGGTAAAAAAAACTTAAAAGTAAATGTTTATCTCGATTTTGTAAGAAAAATTTATAAGATAAAGGCCTAAAATTAAAGAAAAGAAAAATGAAATTGGTCTTGAAAGAGTTTAAATAATTTGAAAAATAAAAATAGCCCAATGGGTCCAGAAATTTAATTGGGATGGGAATTGATCGAAAAAGAGAGGGAACAAAAATCTAAAGCACATGGCTTACAACTGCACACGTGTGGACTTGTCTTAACCTAATATCATAATTATGTTATAGTTCTACCCCACACGATTTATTGATACTTTATTTTTCATTATTTTATTTAAATATAATTCTAGATAACAAAATTCTAAGTAGGTGTCATAATTAATAAATTTGTCCAAAAAAATATTACTCGAGGATGTGAAGTTTTCTAAGTGCACATATATTATTTCTCCTATAATTGAAGACACCACACGTGTGGGAATTGACTAAACATATTATTGTCAGAGTTAGAACTTGATTTGATAGTAAAATAGTTAAACTCAGAATCACATAATACTTGGTTTATTGAAATTGCGAACATGTTCAAATTTATATGTTTACGAGTATGTTAGTTATCAATCTTTAGTCAAACCTTAAGCTAAATAATTAATTTATTAAAATAAAAAATTATACGAGCTCAAGTTCGATCTCATAGCAAGCGAGTGGATCTCTAGCTTATGTTTGAAAATAATACTATCGAGTAATGCACGAATCGAGCGTGTAATTCAGTAATTAAATGACTAATCGAGCTCGAACAATATGTCAAAAGCTCGAATAAGACTCGTAAACCATAGGACCAAATAGTATTTAGCTATACTCAAATAGTTTACAACCCAACTCCAAGCTAGTCCACATGATTTATGGGCATTTCATGTTCTTTCAAACACTAATACATTAATATTAGATGATGTAATGTAATTTGTTGGTTATGCAGCAATTTTGTTTGGAAATTGGCATGAATAATTAGGATGAGGCAACTGTCATTGTATAACTAATCAATTTAACAAACTTTCAATAGCTTTTGTTTTTATAATTTGATTTTTCCCCCCAAATTATTTATGGTTTTTGAGAATTAAATTGTTTGTTAGCATTTAATTGTAATTAATATAAAATTATATTATAATTGAAAGAATTTTTTTAAAATTGATATGTATCAAAGTTCAAGCAACAATACAACATTTTTAAAAAATTGAAATTAAAAGAAATAATTAAATGTTGATGGTTGTCAGTCATCAGAGAAAATCCCTTTTATATATATTTATGTTAGGTCCACTTGTACACATTATTGAGACTATAATCATTTGGAATTTTCTATGTTTATTAATTTTTTGTTACTTTTAACATTATATATATAGTAGTACTACTCAATTAATTAAGTGGTCGTGGACTTAAAAGGGTTTATGATTTGGAGGCAGATTGAAGTCAATTAAATTAATTAACAACACATGCCATCGCTAATTTGGAAATTACTAATAATCTAAACCTAAAACTAAAAGGATTACTAGTAAAGTGCTATAGTTAATTAAGCTCATCATGTTTTGTGTATTAACTTTTTGTTATTTTTGAAATGGGTTAAGTATGGGGGGACAATTTCTAGTGGGATAGAGGCTTTGGCTGATTAATTACTCTCTTTAATTACACTAATTCCATACTCATTTTGCTATTTCGGTTCATTCATAAAATTTTTATTTCATTTTTGGTAAGTGGACCCATCCATTTTATTAATCCGGATCTTCTATCGCCTATCCGTGTTACATTTCCTATTACATCAATATGATGATGACACGTGACATAATAAATAGTGTAAGACATAAAATATATATTTTCCTTATATATATCCTAAATCTTGAACCATAGTCATGCCACATGTCATGATCTTATTAATGCAATAGGAAATGCAACACCGTTAGGCAATAGATGATCTCGTTCGTCCATTTTACACATACAATTCAATTAAATATAATTTTACCTCAAGTCAAATTATTTCTTAAGATATGTGTCGAGTCAAACTGATCGGTAAATTCGTGGACGGAGATTAAGATGTTTTAAAATTAGCATTCTTTCAAATATATTGAGGTTGTTCGCCTGAAAATATATTAACTTGTAACAAATCTTGTTTTTAACATGAGTTTGCAAAAGTGTGAATTTTGGAACACTCAAATATAATTTGACGCGAAACTCATAATTACCTACGTGGACAAAACATCTCAAAAATCAAATAACGTCGATCTCATTCTACATAAAGGACATCATTACGATATATTTCAGAGTTTATATTAAAAAATATATAATAAATGATCATATGTGAAATTATGAGTTCCAAGTCAACACTATAACAGAATATTACCAACTTGATACAAAAAAATAGATGATATATATGCAAAGTTCATATATCTACAAACACTTTTTTATGTTGTTAGAAGTTTATATATGTACATACCAAAAACATAATGTGATGTAACAATGTATGAAGTGGAAAAGAAGCCAAATCTCCCAAAAAAGATGTTAATTTAACCTAAAATATTACAAAAGTGTGGAGAAAGCTTCATGCAAGCTGTCCAAGTATAGAATAATTTTTGGGGCTCTTATGAGATATATTGCTTTCAAATAATTGTTGATATTATTCATTGAGTTGAAATGTTATATATAGTCACATTGAGAGGAAGTTGAACCTTCCCTCTCCCATCAATTTTAATTAATTAAAAGACTATGATTGATTGTGACAAATTAGGATTAATGGAAGTTTTTATAGTCTAGTTATCTACTAATATTTAATATATGTTGAGCTGTTGAGACCTAAAAGCTTTCAAATTTTGCCACCTATAACCCCTAATAAATATATCATGTTAAACATGCACCCTCACATGAGAGGGTGACCACATAATTTGGTCATTAGTAGTTGTATCTTTGTAAGAGGGGTTGGATCATATTCATAAACCAATTGAATCGAAACGAATTTATCATTATTTAAATTTTATGTGATTTTTTGTCAAATAAAGATTATCGTTAACTTGTTAGTTATGAACTTACGTTTATACAGAAAACTCGCTATATATTTTAGTAATAGGGATTATCGTTAACTTAATAAGTTCGACATCGATACAAGACATTAGGATTTCTTGAGATCTTATTGAGAAGATAGTGATTATATCATTATTATTTGAAGATGACTTGTAATGCATAATGTGGAGAGGGACATTTAGACTCAATTGATGTGAAAGGGTAGTTTGTATTTTGTTATTCAATTTTGCAATAAAAATTATGGTAAAAAGTGTCATGTTCCCATAGGAAAGTTATGGAAAAAGAATTATTTTTTATGAATTAAATTCTTATTGTGTCCTTGACCCTCAAAAATTTGCTAGGGACCATTTGAGAAACTAAAAGCCTATTTATTTTTTGGATGTTTGTGTCTATTCTTTTTAAATGAGTATTTAAATTGAATTATGATATATTAGTAATTGTGAAATTTAAATTCAAAATAGAGATCACATCAGAATCAACTCGGATGTTTTAATATTAGAAAATAGGGCTCATGTTAAAAAATAGAGCTCATGAAATGAAAGAATCAAACCACGAGTTTGATGTCTTTTACGAATAAATCGGACCACGAGTTCAGATCCCTAGTCGGAAAAAGAAGAATCGTGCCACGAGTTTGATATCTTTAACAAAAAAAATTGAATACTATAACATTTTTGAAAACCCATCAAAATTTAATTAGAATCATCAATCAATCCACCGGTTTTTTGTGTTTACGCTTCCCGCCTGCAGCATTTTCGCCAAACGGTCTTTGCTAAACTATTACAATAATTATACAACTATACTTAATCCTAAATTGTTTAAAAAAAGAAGATAAAAGCATATTGAATCTAAAGGTAATAAATATGTAATGGTTTAAAAGGCAAAATGATGATAATGACACCACCAACAAAATGAAGATCTTCAACCTACTACACCAATGAAAGAGATGGTGAAAATGTCATGTAGCAACTAGCAAGAGTGAACTCAAGAAAAAAAAACAATATGTTTTTATATATATTATATTTAATTTTCAAAAAAGCTGAATTTAATTTGCCAACTTTGACATTTACATTGCAAGAAGGGACCATATGTGAAACTAAGGTTATTAATGCAGAAAAGCCCATACTGCACCTCCACCATCTTTGTTGAAGAAAGACAGCAAGAAACCTCCCAAAAAAGCTTGCCTAACTACATACATTAATATTCAAATATAATTTAAATAATAAATATGTATAATGCAATGATACAACCAATTGAAGCCAATCCACACATGTGATGCAGGTTGGCCTTATACTTAAACATGGAAACATGCTTTGCACTAAGTGAAGTTAACCAGGTAAGCAAATGTAAGATTTAGTATGAAAGTGGTATTTTTTGCCAAATCTAGGCATGGCAAGCAATAAATCCCTGCCCATCATTGCAAGAAGTGAAGTAGAAATAGATGCTGTCCATGGCAATGCAAACAGCATGTGCAAAGTCAAGAACTTGCTCCAGTTTGGGACCATGCTGACTCACTTCATACTTGCTAGCTAGTCCTTAACTTCCAATTGCACCTATACACACTTAGCTAGCCACATTATATAACAAAAAGTAAAAGAAACCACCATTACATGTATGTGTGTTCTGTTTTTGCTCATTTTGAGGTGTGTTTTCCCTTCCTCTCTTGCTAATCCAAGATTAGCCCGTTATCGTTGTCTTGAGACCGGTCGTTGTGTAGTGATCGATACGTTGTTTGAACAGAAGATGAGTGAGTACTATGTGGGGTGTTTTATGCATAAGGATGGATATAGTACTAGTGTCTCTGCCATCACCTATCTGAGTTCTTTGTCACTAGAGGCACATGAATGGGCCTATATTCGTACGTACCGTTTTCATCACTGCTGGCCTCTGCACATCCCTCTTCGTCGCCATGGGCCAGCGCTGCATTAATTGGCTCATATTCTGCACCATCCAGTAGCTACAATGCCCACTCTTGAGGGGAATATAAAGGTCTAGACTTATTTGGCCTAATTGAGCTGTCTTAGTCAAGAAAATTGAAGCCCACTTTCAAGAACTGATCTATTAGTACATACTCTGCTCAACCTTAACCTTAATCTTAACCTTAACACATGAGCTAGCCTTGGTAAGGTCTAAGGCTTAGGCTGTTAAGACAAGATGCATAATGAGTGAAAAAGGGTAGGTGTATCTTGAAATCATGTCTTGATTAGGCTTGACATTTAATATCCGCGGAGAGGGCACGTCTCTTGGTGTCTCCCCGTTTCGACTGAAACTCATCGTTGTCACGATAAGAGGTCCATGTGAGGTGATGCTATCAGCAATGAGCTTATTCCATGCTATGCTATTGATGAGTTTCTCTTTCTCATTCTTGGCCAATTCTTGCAAAGTTGTCTCCATTTTTAACTGTCTTGAGTTTTTACTGTCAAGACCTAAAGAGAGGCTTTTCTGGTACAATGGGAGCCTCATGATCAATTAATCATGCTGTATAACTAGCTCTTCCATACATGTGTTACCACTATCATTGTCTATGGACCTCTCTCTCTTTATCATCCCAAAAAACAAAACACCAAAGTAGCCAAGACAACTGGCAGATTGATTCTTACTGAAACAGATGTGTAGTGTTAAGGCAAGAGGATAGAGCCAAGCAAAAATATAGTCAAGGATTTGAGAGTTGAGAGTGATTTCTTTTGTCACTTTTAATTGTGCTCTTTCTTTTTCCCTATTTCTATTGCTATTATTATTATATAAAGATAGGAAAAGTCCATATTTAATACTCTCATATCATCATTCATCAACACACACACACACCCCTATATCTCTTTACTAGCTCTCAAGCAAGACTAGCATACTCCTTCTGTTTTACCTTTACAGTGTATATACATACTTAAGAGATAAGAGAATGAATATCTCGACTTCTGAGTGCAGCAGCGGCTGCGAATCAGGGTGGACGACGTACTTGGACCAGCTCTCGAACTCAACTAATCCACACAAGAAGCAGAATCATCATGAAAAGGGAGGCAATGTGCATGATGAATATCAGTATGAGGAAGATGATGAGGATCTTTCAATGGTCTCGGATGCCTCTTCGAGGCCGCCTAATCAGCAAGGGTACGAGCCTCATTTCCACGGCTACGAAGAGCAGAAGAGCAGAACAAAGGAGACAAGGATGATGATGAAGAAGAAGAAGCAACATAGCTTGTGCCTTGATGATACTGCTAGCTCCCCTTTCTTGCATCACTCTGAGGTGAGTGTGGGAAACAATTTGAGTCCTAATCAATCTTTTATTACAGAAATCAATCATTTGATCAAGTTCTTGAAAAATGAAAATGGTTTTGTTTTGTTTTTTTGAAGGGAAATGCAGATCATCATGAAAATCATGAATCCATATCTACTCCTCATTATGAGGTACTTTCTACTACAATTTCTTCCACTTTTCCAACATGTTGTGAACAGAGAGTACTTAAACAAGATTTGTTACATTTTCTAGGAAGAATCTATGCCAAGAAAGAATCTGGGATTCTTCAAATCATCAACAAAGGGGAGATCAGGTGCTTATCTGTCTTTTTTTTTTTTTTGTGAAATGAAATAGTTAGGCAAGAATGATTAATGAATTATTTGGCTTATGCAACTTGACAGGTAGTTCACAGGGAAGAAAAAGGCAGTGAGGAAAAGCAAAACCACATATGTTTTTTCTTTTTTCCTCTGCAAATTTTGCTTCAATTTGTCAAGAAAGTTGCTTGCAGCTGAATTTCAAGCAACTATCTTCAATCTCTCTTTTTTCTAAATTTATTTATTAATCTTTCTACTTCTTTACTCTTTCTTTCATGTCCATGCAGTAGGGAGCAACTAGAGTTCATAAATGTTGAAAATAAAATAAATTATGGAAGGCAAAAAAAATTGATCCATATCTAGTAGCTTGATACAATCCTAGAAATATCTTATTTAGCATTTTATTATTTAATATTTAATATATATATATATATTACATAGTCCTAGTTTATTATAAATAGTAATAATTTATCATTATTTAATTAACTCAATGTTGAATATTTAATTTATGAATTACCATAAGGTTTTGTTCATTTCAACACTATATACACAATGAAGCATCTAAAGTTAAAGTCATGAAAAAAAAATTGATATTTTTTCACACAAAATATTGCTATTTTTTATTTTATTTTTTTCAATATACACTACACAACATTTTTGAGCACTCGTGTGGGCACATCTCTAAAGATGATAAGAGCACAAGGACAAATAAATAGGCAATAATGATGATAGAGATAAGAAAAAATCAATCAAAAATTAATTAGAGGCTACCTTTTTTTCCACAAAGAGAATGGCCCAATAACAAATAAAATTGGGTGGACTAAAGTCCACAAATCTTGAGAATGCAATGTTTTTCTCAAACAATTAAAAAGGGGACAAAAATGAGATAACTTGGTTGCAACTTATTTTAACTCAACTCATATATATATTTCTTTATACCAATGTCCAAAAGTGACATCTCATCACTTCATGATAGCAACATAGTTTATGTATGTATGTAAATTTCATTTCATGTGTCCTATGAAAGAACTATATCACTCAATTAGTTAATTTGAATTTTGAAGTGTGGTGTCTGAATGGAATGAATGCAAAATGTTGATTTTAGTATAATTTTGAAGTGTGCGGTCTGAATGTAATGTATGCAAAGGCTAATTTTGATTATCTAACTTGTTGCAAAGTCGAAAATTTTGAGCTCGATCACATTTCTTAGTCTAGATGGAATTTTAATGGGTTTAATATTAGAGTTCGACTGTTAATATATTTAAATAATAATTTATCCTTATAAATTGTATCCGAAAGAAATTAGTCAAATCACTGACTTTGCACCGCCTCCAAACTCAAATAACATATATATAAAACTCGAGTCGAACTCAAACACTCTAATATTCTAAACAAGTAAAGTTGATGAATATTTAACTCGATTCAACCGGTTTACATCCTTAGGTGTGATTAGGTTGTGATTGAGTTGATATGTATAATAATCATGTGATGAAGTGTTTCCATAGTTTAGAATTTGAATCCCATATCTTTGGGAATTGACAGAGATTTGGGAAATAGACAAGACATTATCAATCTCTCACTACACTCTACAATTAATAATTGAGAATATTATCATTAGGGTGTGATCAAATTAATATAAATATTTATACTACATGATTAATTTATCATGATTTAATTTGATTTTTTTTTACTATAAAGTTAATTTTTTAATATGTATAATTTTTTAATATTAAATTGAAATAAACACTATAAAAACAAGTATTACCTCAATGGGCGTAACATATTATAATTAATTAGTTTGTGCATATGTGCTAAGTACGATAATATTTTATTCATCAATAATTTATGCATTGAGATATTTAAAGGAATGAAGAATGTTGTATTTGAAATGTAATTGGATCCTAATCGGTAATTGTAGAATTGTAATCGTAATTGATGGTTCGATTCCAAATCGTGATTGTGTAGAGGATAGTTAAGTTACAGTTTCAAAATTTTGCAACCGTGATCAGCAATCCGGAACGATAACTTCAATTTATTTTACTTGATTCAATTTATTTCTTATTTTATAAATATTATTTATTTTTTTATAATTCATAATTATACATTAAAACTTATGAATATATTAATAACAAAAGAAATTAAAAAATATTTTAATTTTGAATTTGAAAATCAATGATATTTTGTGATTTTTTATAATAATATACACTACAAAAAAACATCAAACTGGTGACGGATCTGACGACGGATTCACATTCCGTCGTCAGCTAACGACGGACTGGCGACGGATCTCCAAAAAATGGCTGACGACGGACTTCACGACGGACTGGCGACTGATATTTTGGCGCGGAAGTAGGCGCCAAAGCTAACGACGGACTTAGCGACGGAAAAGTCCGTCGTCCAGCAATAAAAATTTTAAAAAAAAATTATTAATGTTAATGACGGACTTAGCGACGGAAAAGTCCGTCTTTAACATTAATAATTTTTTTTTAATTTTTTATTACTGGACGACGGACTTTTCCGTCGCTAAGTCCGTCGTCCAGCCCTTTAAATCGGGTTTCATTCCATTTCGCGAAAACAGACCGACATACGCGTTTCCTCCCTCTTCTCCGGCGATTCCAAGCTTCCTCCGGCGAATCGAAGCTCCCAACACCCAGGTAAGTTAATTTCTTCCATTTCCCATCCCCTCTTTCTTTATTTTTCTCAATTTGTGACTTTGGTGCCGTTTATTCGCCGGGAAGAAGCTGCCGCCCCCTCTCCACCGCATCCCCGCCGCTGCTCGCCGTCGCCGCCGCTCTGCCGTTGCCTCTCCACTCCCCAGGTATGTTTTTTTGATTTTTTTTTAATTTTCTTAATTATTTGATAAATTTTATTATTTATTTTGTTAATTGTTGTTTAAATAAGTTAATTAGTGTTTCATAATTGTTAAATAGTTTATTTAGTGTTTAGTATGCGTTTGATAATTGTTTGATAATTGTGGTTTTAGTGTTAATTGATTGTTAATTAGTATAGGTTTATTTAAATAGTTTAATTGTTTAATTAGTTTAATTATTTAAGTAGTTTTTAATTTAATTAGTTTAGTTATTTAAATTAGTGTTAATTTTTAATTAAATTGTTAATTGTGTAATTGATAATTAATTGTATAATTATAATTGTTAATTTGATTATTTGTAATTGTTATTTGTGTTTGACAATTAAATTGTGTAATTGTTAATTGTGTTAAGTGTGTTAGACAATTGGTAATCATGTTAGATAATTTGTAATTACCGGAACCGCCTTTTGCCGTTCCGGCGCCGCCTCCTTCTCTGGTGAAAGGTATGTAATTAATACTCTATAATTTAATATTTTTAATTTAATTATGTTATGTTAAATTGTTAATTAGATTAGTTAATTATACTTATTAGATTTGAATAATTTAGGTTAATTGTTTAATTATTAATTAGAATAATTTAGATTAGATGTAATTTAGTTAATTAATATGTAATTTAGTTAATTAGATGTAATGTAGGTTAATTAGATGTAATTTAGTTAATTAAATTTAATGTAGGTAATTGATTACATGTAATTTTGTTGATTAAATCAACAATTGTTGAATTTTTGTGGAATTAATAATTTATCTTTAGGTCAATTACTTGTTTAAAATTATTTATACTAAATTAGATTAATAATTCTTTAGGTCAAATTGTTTAGGATTATCTTGATTTAGATTAATAGGTTAATTGTTGCATATAATAATTGAACAATTTAGACTAATTTAGAATAATTTAGATTAATAATTGTTGCATTTAATAATCGAATACTTTGTTTATATTAAATTTATGTCTAATTTCTTAATTAGTTATAAATTTAATTAATTGTTTATGTTGTTAATTTAATTGTCATTGCTAGGTTATTTTTTGTCTCCATTTATTTAGTGTGCAGCTCAGATTACAGTGAATTAAGGAGATTTAAGTGCTACTATGTGGGTAAGGCTAATGTCGGTTATCTAGAATGTAATTGGTTGACATTATTTAGATTAACATCTGCATTGTCTTTGGATTGTTGGCGTTTTTTGAGGTTGTGTTTTGTGCTCACATTGTCTATAATGGGTGGACTTGGATTTCTCGGTGAAACAGAAGATCTGCAATGAATGCCTGATTAATAGTGGCAGAGGGAGTGTAGTATTTGATTTCAACTAAATCATTTCTTCTATCTAGATGTTTCCACATCGCTTACACTTGTACTATTCAATCTACAGAAGTCGATCTTGGATGGTTTTCTATTCACTCTCATTGAAAGCATGTTCTGGTTTGCTGCTTGGTTCCCTTTCCACATAGATTTTTTTTTTCTTTTTGAAATGTAGACGTGGATATTGTTGAGTGCCTTGTCACAGGAGGTGTGCTAAGATGTTCTTGTTCCATAGAAGATGAAAAAGTTCAATACACTGTTGAGGTTCATGCACCCTTCTGTTTAGGTTCTGCCAGATTCTGGTGTGTTTGTTCTTTCCCTTTTGATTAGTCTGTAGCTCTTAGTCGTGCTATGCTAGGTTACTGTTTGTCTACTCCGTATATTTGATCTGCAGGTTACATTAGTCATGGTATTTGTAGCACGGATTCTATGAGCACCTGAATTTCTGGTCCAAATTGGTGAATGAAAAGATGTAAGTAAATGTTCGACCTAAAACGTGTACTAAACTGAAGTACGTGGCGTTGTTAAATCCAGACCCACTGTCCTACAAGAGAATCAGTATCGGGCACGAGGAGTGTTTCCAGCCAATATACTTTCAATTCCTGTATCTAAGTCGACCCGAATGTCGTATCTCAACGGAAAGCTATGCAGGGCTATGATTAATAAGTACTAAGATTTGATAAAAAATAAGATAAGAGAATACTAAACACTCTAGATTGATTTGGGATAAAATTATGCTAAGCTAAAGAAGACTTAAATAAGATAACTAATAGAAAAACAATCTAGGGTACAATTATCCTAACCTAAGTTCAATGTCTCTTTGAACTAATCTTATTTAAACCGGATTTTCCCTAAGTTGATTAACTAAACACCTACGTGTTCTTAAAGCTAATCCGTAACTAGCACTCACGTGTATAGATCACACTTAAGGAACATTCCAATTCAAAACAAGATTCCTATTCTACGTTTCCGATGAATAGTGATGGTTGTTCAATTACAAAAGATAGATATAGACTAATTCATTGCAATCTACTCTATATCTTGAGTTCATATGATGATCAAACATATAATACTCATGGAGAACAAATCAAACAACCATACAAGAACAAATTAAAGCATTGAATCAAAGATTAAGACAATATAACCCTAGAGAAATATTTAGCCAATCATATTAAAAACTAAAACCATAGAAGCATTCATAAGGATAAAACTTACTAGAATCCAAAAGCAAAAGAGTAGAACGATTCTTCAATCTCTTGAGAATCTAATCTATCTAATGAAAGCAATCAGTAAAACTATGTCTTTTCTCTATTCTCCCACTAAAACTATCTGTTTTTCGCCCAAAATCCACGCTAGGAATAGAGTAAGTTGTCTGGAAACTGCAGGCCAGCGGCCGCTGGAAAGCCAGCGGTCGCTGGCTTTGGCCTTCTGTCCATGTTTGCAACGCAGGGCCAGCGGCCGCTGGGTTCCCAGCGGTCGCTGGGACCTGCTCTCTGAAGTTTTCAGAAAGGACACCCCAGCGGGCGCTGGGGTGCCAGCGGTCCCTGGGCTTCTAAGGCAGCATTTCTTCTCTTCATTATCTCAAGGTCATCGTCTCTCCTCGTCTTAACTTCTTCTTCTTAACACGGGTTCGCCAACCACCATCCTAACTCAATTCCATCTCTTTTTAAACTCCTGCATCCAAATCATTGAAAGCACAACCCGGCATAAAACAAGAACTAAAATGACACGAAACAAAAGACAAACATAAAGAAATACGACACGACGACACACAAAAACATAACTAAAAACTAACTAAACAATAAATATATTTAAGTTGAATGGATTATCAATTAGGCTTTATGACAATTTTAGATTTGAAATTATAAAATCATGTTTTGCCCTATAGTTGATATATTTTACTATTCTAATTATCTTTATATGTTTACAAGTGACATTACAGAATTTAAGTTCTTTTTTTTTTCATCTTGCAGGTTAATTAGGATGATAATTACTCGAGGCTTGTTCGTATCTTGACACCATATATGTGTGAAGTGAAGTTAGTTGCACATTATCGTTTGTAAATAAACATCCTTGTATTAGATAGAATCTTATGAGTTTGAAAAATATATTGTAGGAATTGTTAACTTAAGTACGAAATTTTAAATAAATTTAATTACTTATTTTATTAGCCCAAGTTATCTATTTTACTTGTATATTTGTTTTCATTATTAATCATAAAAAAAATAATAATAATAAAATAAAAAAAATTTATATTTTTAAAAAAAAAAAAATTAAACTAACGACGGAAAAATCCGTCGCTAGATAATCCGTCGCTAAGTCCGTCGTTAGCTCTCCGGCGACGTCGACGACCACCGAAGGCAATCTAACGACGGAATCCAATCCGTCGTTAGTAACGACGGAATTTGTCCGTCGTTAGCTAACGACGGACTTTAATTTCCGTCGTTAGTTGTGCTAAAGACGAAGGAAATACAGACGGAAAATTCCGTCGTTAGATCCGTCGTTAGCCCTCCGAGACGACGGAATTCTCGGGCTAACGACGGAAAAATCCGTCGCCAGAAACCTTTTTTTTTGTTGTGATAACAATATTTTATTTTTACTTTTTTAATAATTATAGTTTTAAAATTAACAAATAATATGACATTAAAAACCTCAAAAGTTAAATGATGACATACATTCGTACGTAATCATAATGATTAAAATTTTAAAAGTTTCAAATATATCAGTATTATTTTTAGACGATTCGGAATCATAATTGTAATCATTTTACACGATTCAATTCTGAACCGTAAACCGTCATAACAAGAATTTGGTTTCTGACTTTGAATTTTCGAAACAATTAGGTTCTAAAACGGTAATCATGAACACCTCTACTTGTATAATTTTGCAAATTTTAATATGTTTAAAACATAATATTTGATTTGAAGAGATATAATATTTAAAGCTTATGAGATAGAAACAATCCCAAATTTTTCAACAAAAAATATGGCATTTTCAAAATTCAACCACATCTTATACATAGAGAAGGTTCAAATGTTAACCATGTCCATGCGTGCGTGTTAACTACTCTCTTCGTTCCTTTTTAGTTGACACGTTTTATTATTATAATAGATTCGGTTGAATATAACATATGTCAACAAAGAGGAACGGAGAGAGTAACATTTAATTTTAGTCATTTATTTGTTTTGATCTATAATTAAAATTTATTTGAATTATATATATGTGTATTATTTTATATTTTAAATGTTATATATGTAATTATGCTATTACGGTTATAACCCTAATAATATAATATACCTATTTTTACTCATTTCTCTGTTCTAAATAATATATTTCCTGCAGTGTGATTATTTCCAATTTTATTAATTTTTTTTGTATAATATCTTCTAGTGTAATTATCTCTAAATTTATTGTTAATTCTCACTTTTCGATTGAAGTTTATTAATTAGAGTATAGTTTAATATTTATTTAATATACAATATGAAAAATAATAAAAATAATATTATATATGTTCCAACATGATTTTCTCTAAATTTACTATTAATTCTCATTTATTTAATATAAAATATTATAAAATAATAAAATAAAATCATGTGATATTGACACATCTTCAACAAATCTAATCTACAAAATTTTTAAAAAAGATATGAAATAATTTAAATTTACTACTATCACAACATATCACAACAAATCCAAATACGCACCGAAATTATCCATACACCAAGAAAAACAAAATGAAGAAAACCTGAAACCAAGGAAATCTTCATCCATGCAGTTATACGGTACGTAACTAAGATAAAAAAAAAACAGGAAAAGAAAAATTAAGAAATTAAAGTCCTCAAACAACATTCATTAATCTGATCATCCCTCCTAACGAAGATCAAAAAGGAAAAGAAAATTAAAACAAAATCAAGAAACCCTAATACCAACAAATCGATCTCCATGTAGAAACGATGTTGACGAAAGTCCTCAAACAACATTAATTATTATAATCTGATTATATATCCCTCCTAAAGTTGAATGCTAAGAAAGGCTTGCCATTCTCTCTGTATCCCCATATCTCTACTTTATCTCCTTTCTTCACATTATTTGCTTCCACTATTTTGCCCCACTTCGAGTTGATTACTATTACTTTCAAGCTCTTCCACCTCGTCAATCCTACATTCTCGTAAAATTTTCCTTGGCAGTCGATTGCTGAAATCTTCAATCCGCCGCCGCCGCCGTTCACAGCCGCCGCCTCCTCGTCTGTGAGGAACTCCATGATCCTCTCCCTGATCGTCACCAACAGCCTGTTCTGCTCCTTCTTCACGTCCGACTCCTCCAGTTTCTTAGTGTATAGAAACACAGGCATGTTCCCACCTCGAGATGTCAAGGTCTGCATCAACAACGGGATTTCCTCAATAGGAAGCAATGGCCTTTGGTTTCCATCATCTGCAGCTGCCCTCCTTTTCTTCATCACTGATGATCTTTCCTTCTTTTCGGCCTCCGGCCTTGTTCTCTTCCTCGATGATGTCTTGCTAGGGCTTGCTTGTACTCGCAGCCTTGCAATGTTATTGACTCTTGAATTAGGTAAGCCCAGCCTTAAAGTCGTGTCCACACCATCAACATCATTATGAGGAGGAGTGAATGAATGGAGGCCTTCGGTATCCATTTGCAGAGACGACGGGAAAGGCGGCGCGTCGTCACCGGGGAGATCATCATCTGCATTAGGGTTTGTAAGAGGTCCCAACCTCAACGTGGTGTCGACTTCACCATCATGATCGACGTCACCGGGGAGATCCGACGACTCCTTCTTCGTCATCGTCATCAGTATTAATGATTTTAGTTTCCGAGAAGATCGAGTTTGTTTTATGTGTTGTTTATAATTATCTCATCATTTGAGAAAGAGTATTGGAAATATATATAGATGGGGTAATAGCTCGTAAAACAAAGATAATGACGAATTAGGTAAAACAAAGATAATGATGAATTAGTTCATGTTATTTTGAATTTGAATAACAAAGTACATGATCAATTTTTTCATATTAACATATAAAATTAATATTTTTTATTTTTAAATAAATATTTTTTTATTTATTACATATTAAAATGAATATTTTAGCATTTACGTACTCTTATATATATATTATGAATTGATCGATCGCCGATTTTCGAAGTGAGATTTGCACGATGATTAGAAAGTAAACGAGACGAGGTTTATGTGGTTCGATCTTTTAATAGATCTACGTCCACAGGGAGATCTCTTCTGTTTTATAACTTGAGAGCTGAAATGTAGATTTACAGAAAGTGAATGTGTCTCCCCGTTTAATTGAGCTTTAATCTAGCTATTTATAGATAATGTAGGCGGTTTATGGCTATTTATAGTAAGTGGGCTGTGCTAGTGGGCCGGCCGAGCTGCTCTTGATGGGCCTAGGCGTTGGGCCGCCGAGCTGCTTCGGAGTGTTTGGGCCTTATTGATGGGCCATATCCTATCACATCCCCCCCCTCAAGAGAAGATCGGAACCGAGGTGGAGATCTTGACGAGGTGGGTGTGTTGGACGAAGTGAAGATCTGGGCGAGGTGGAGATCTTGTAGTCGCCGAGGTCGAAGTGAATCTCTAGCTGAAGCCGAGGTAGAAATGACTCTCTGGCTGTAGCCGAGATAGAAGTGACTCTCAGGCTGTAGCCGAGGTAGAAGTGACTCTGGCTGCAGCCGAGGTAGAAGTGACTCTCAGGCTGTAGCCGAGGTAGAAGTGACTCTGGCTGCAGCCGAGGAAGAAACCGTGGTGGTGGAAGACAGCTGTTGTAGAGGGTTGTGGGCGACACGCGTCGCCTTTCTGTTGGAGGAGCCGAAGAGGCGGGTTTTTGAAAAAGAGGCGGTTGGGAAAAGGTGATTTGACGTCCATAAAGGCTTCCTTTGGAAGCTAACCAACACTTTTCACTTTTCGCAACCCTAGTGTCTTTTTTCCTCCTGCAAAAAGCTTTCAACCTTTTCGCCATTGTTGACTTCGAGTTCGAGAAAGAAATCTTCAACTCCTTTGAATCTTTTGAACAAGTAAGTGCATTGCAATCATGTCCTCCTCTTCTTCTTCTTCTTCGTCTTCTTCTTCTCGCACCCCCGTCGATCTTGAGGTAGTAGAGTCTCCCTCGCCGATTAGGAGTTTTCCGGCGAGGGTTTCTGTTAGGGTTTTTACCCGTGCTTTTTCTCCTCCTGTATTCCGGGACGTTGAATTCTTGCCATCGTGGGGGTCTGGTGCGGTGCTGGATTTTTTATCCACCATGAGTGCGTCGCACATGGTGAATCTGGCCCGCAATTTTGTTTTTCCAGAGTCAATGGAGTTAGTTCTTCCTCGAGAGGAGGATAGGGGTTGTTCTCCGCCCGTAGGTTTTTTCACTGTTTACGAAGACTATTTACATTTTGGTCTTCGTTTCCCTTTGTGTCCCATTTTTGTTGATTTTTTGGAGAGGTGGAGTCTGCCTTTGGGGCAGTTAGCGCCGCCGTCGATCAAACAGATCGTCGGTTTTTGTATCGAGGTCGGTAGCCGCGGAGGCTCGGCCTCGGTAGATTCTTTACTTCGCTTCTTCAGGGTGAAGCGGGTGCCGACGGGGTGGGTGTACCTCTCCCCTACCAACAAGTTCAAGTTGGTTACCCCGTCGAAGGTGTCGAACTGGCAGAAGAAGTTTTTCTTCTGCCGAGCAGAGGGAGTGCCTCTGCACAATTGGTCCTCGGCTAAATTTGGGCCGCAGCTGAGGGCGGATCCCGTCGGCGAGGTCGAGGTGGGCTTGGCAAGCCTCGGCCCCATTAAGAGGAAATATGCCGAGGCGGAGCTGTCGAGGCACGGGCTGAGCCCCTGTGACACCATCGCCGACGTGGATCCGGGTGAGGTTTTCGTAGTGTAGTTTGTCTTTGTTCTCCGAACTAGTATTTCGATTTCGGTCATCCGAACTAGTATTTCGACTTCGTTTATCTGAACTGGACTAATACTGTTGTATTTCCGCAGTGGATCCCGAAGTGTTGCAGGCAGCCCTGAGGAGGAAGAAGAAGAGACCGAGAGTCACCTCGGCCGCCGAGGAGACGTCGCGCCCGGAGAGGGCGGAGAGGGCGGAGAGGGAGGAGGCCGGGGCGACTCCAAATGTGATTGACCTGGAGGAACCTCGGAGGGAGGAGGTGAGGGGCCCGGATGCTCGGGCGTCCGGGTCGGGGGAAGCTCGTAGGGCCCCGTTCCCCGAGGTGAGTGGAAGAAGTTTTAGTTTTTACTTCTATTCTTTTTCTTGTTGTGTATTAACATATTCTGTGCAGGAGGCGGATATGGTGCTGGACGGGCTGAGCGCCCTTTCGCACTTCGTCATTGACGGAGTAGAGCAGTTCAGGGCCCTGAGAGCCGAGCTCGAGGGGGCGAAGGCCGAGGCGGCGAGGGCGGAGGAGCAGGAGGCCAGGACTCTGGTCGAGCTGCTCGCGGCGGAGAGGAAGGCTGCGGCGGCGGAGGCCGAGGTGGCGAGGTTGAGGGGGGAGCTCGCCGAGGAGAGGGAGAGAATGGCTCGGGCGGCGGCCGAGCAGGGCGGCGTGCTGCGAGCGCTTGCGGAGCGGATCTTTCGCTCGAAGCACTTCGGCACCGTGGTGGCGGCGCAGTTGGTGACCGCCATGAGCACGCCGATTACTTCGGCAGCGCTCGACTCGGTTGCCAAGGATTACCCCGAGCTTGATAAAGTCAAGTACGGGTATGAAACGGCGACCAAGGAAGAGATGTTGCGGGAGTACGCGGAGGTGCTCGTGGAGTGCACCGCGGCCATCCCGGTGGTGGAGATGCTTGCACAGCAGAGGACTCTGCTTTCCGAGCAGGCAGTTCGCCGCTGCCCCGCGGATCGGGATGACAGTCTCGAAGCTGTCATCGCCGATCTGGCGAGGAGGCCACCTGCCGAGGCCGAGGAGGGAGGAGGCGAGGACGGTGCTGAGGAGCCCGAGGTCGGCGATAGTTAGCTTTTTCTTCTCCTTTTTAGTTTGTATCACGTCGCGGTTAGGGCGGCGCTTTTTCCACATGTATATAAAGTATATGTTTGTTGAACTGCGCTTTGTGCTGAACTGTTTAATTTTTGCTGCTGTAGCCTGCCTTTGACTTCTCCAATACTTCGCATTTTGAACAACAAATAAACGAGCTTCGTCGTGCTGCCGAGGCTGCCGAGGTCGAGGTCGCGTGTTGGAAAAGCCGAGCTACCAACATCGAGACCGAGCTCGAGGCGAAGCTTAGGTCAGCTCAGGAGAAGCTTGACGAAGAGCATGCGAAGTTTCTGGAGCTTGAAGATAAGTTCAAGAATGTCAAGGACGATCTGCAGACTTTTAAGGCCATAGGCGAGGAGCATGAAGAGTACGAAGAACGTATACATAGAAGCGGTGGCCTAACCATATACGAGGTCTCTACACAAATAAAGGAGGTCCGAGCTCGAGCGAGGGAGTACCGAGAAAGGTACGGCGATGACTCCTGGCAAGTTCGCGAGCAGGAAGAGGCGCTCCTCAAGCTCGGATCCATGTATAAAATTATTCAGAAGAGGAACCCGAAGCTGAAGAGGTGGATCGAGTCTAAGAAGACTTCATTCGAGGCTTCCTCTTCGGGTCAGTTGGAAAGAAGTTCGGCTGGCGCCCCCCTTACTTTGGGTCGAACTCGAGAAGAGACTCTTGCCATCATGTCTCGAGGTGGAGGGCGGCGCGCTTCAGGCGGTCGAGGTCGAGCTGTGCCTTCAAGCCGAGGTCGAGCTATATCTCAAAGCCGAGGTCGATCTGCACTTTCAGGTCGAAGCCGAGGCGGTTTTGGCCGTGGTGAGGGGATGGCCTTTTTGGATTCGGTGCTCGGTCATGGTGGCGCCAGCTCTAGCTCGGGTCTGGGCTTTGTGGAGAAGTACCTTAGTTTTAGTGGTAGGTCTCCGGGCTCAGACCCTCCAAGCTGATTGTAATATGTACTTTATGAAAATAAAATAAAATACAATTTTCCCTTGTCATTACTTTTCTAAAGTTCTACTCAATTTGTGTAATCAAGTTTGCTTCGAATTGTGATGACTGGCTCGTACTTCGTAATAGCTTCGTTCGACACCGAAGTTTTACTTCGCCTGAAGGCGAAGTTTGGAGACTTCAGGTGGTTGAAGGCGAAGTTTTGAGACTTCGGGTAGCCACTTCGTTTAGGAACGAAGTTTGGGCTTTCAAGTTCCTTGTTTGTCGATTTAATCAAGTGGTCTTCTCACGCGCGCTTGACTTCGCCACTTCGTTTGAAGTCGAAGTTTTGGCTTTGAAGTCCCTTGTTTGTCGATGTAATCGATAGGAGTGGTCTCCTCGCGCGGTTGACTGCTACTCTCAATTTGGAGCTTTAGCTCGACTTGATTCTAACGCAGCATGTATACAAAAATGCTTCACAAAAGAACTTAATAAAATCCAAACTACATAAATTACAAATAATATTTCTTTAAATGAGAAATATGCCAAGTTCGGGGTATTGGCTCCCCAGATAAGTGGACGAGCTTGTATGAGCCTTTGCCGAGGACATCTTGGATTTGATACGGACCTTCCCAGGTGGCTTCAAGTTTACCGAGCTTCTTCGACTTGCTAACTTCATTATTCCTGAGAACGAGGTCGCCTATTTGAAACTGTCGATGTTTCACTCGATTGTTGTAATACCGAGCTACTTGTTGTTTGTACCGAGCTTCTAGTATGTAGGCTCGTTCTCGTTTTTCCTCTAACAAATCCAAATTAGTTCGGAGGCCTTCTTCATTGGCCTCGGTTGTGAAGTTTATAGTTCGGGGGCTCGGCAAGCCGATCTCCACTGGGATTACTGCCTCGGTTCCATAAACGAGGCTGTATGGTGTTTCTCCATTGGATGTCCGAGGTGTAGTTCGGTAGGACCATAGGACTTGGGGTAAGTTTTCGGCCCAATCTCCCTTGGCTTTGTCGAGACGAGTCTTTAAACCTTTGACTATTGTCCGGTTCGTGACTTCGGTCTGACCATTCGCTTGAGGGTGCGCTACCGAGGTGAATTTCTGCTGGATATTGAGCTCGTCACACCATCCTTTAAATGCCTTATCCGTGAATTGAGTTCCATTATCCGAGACGAGGATGTGAGGTACACCGAAGCGACAAACTATATTCTTCCAAATGAAGTTGAGGGCCTTTTTGCTCGTAATGTTTGCAAGAGGCTCGGCCTCTACCCACTTCGTAAAATAGTCGATGGCGACTATTAGGAATCGTAGTTGGCCGGGGGCCTGCTCAAAGGGACCGACGATGTCTATTCCCCATTGCATGAAGGGCCAGGGGCTTTGCATGGTGGTCAGCTCGGTTTGAGGTACCCTCGTTATTGTTGCATGAATTTGGCACTTCGGACATCTTCTGACGAGGTCGACTGCATCTTGGAGCATGGTCGGCCAGTAGTATCCCCATCTCATAATCTTTCTGGTTAAAGCCCGAGCTCCGATGTGACTGCCACAGGATCCTTCGTGCACTTCGCGTAAGATGTAGTCTGCCTGATTGGGTCCTGCGCACCTTAGAAGAGGTTGAAGATAGGATTTTCTGTACAATACTCCCCGATCTAGGACATATTTGACTGATTTGTTCTGAAGCTTCCGAGCTTCAATCTTATCATCAGGGAGTTCGCCTCTTTCTAAATAATCCTGAAGTGGTGTCATCCAGCTCGGCTCGTCATCGATTATTGCGTTCACTTCGGCTTCGTCTATACTTCGGGTCGTGACTTCTTCTACCGGAGAGGCTGTGGATGACGACGCGAGCTTGCTTAATGCATCAGCTCGGTCGTTTTCATCTCTCGGGATTCGTATCAACTCGAAGTACGAGAAGCTTTCTTGTAAAGTTCTGACCTTGTGGAGATACTTCTTCATCCTTTCGTCTCGCGCTTCGTATTTTCCGAGGACATGGCTCACTATGATTTGGGAGTCACTGTAGACCTGGATGGCTCGTATCTGAAGGTTTTGTGCGAGGCGAAGTCCAGCTATTAGGGCTTCGTACTCCACTTCATTATTGGTGGTTGGGAAACTTAACCGTAAAGCATAAGGGATTTGTTTTCCTTCCGAACTGATGAACAAAACTCCAGCTCTGCTTCCCTTTTTGCCCGACGCTCCATCGACATAGACTTTCCAACAATCTATGGGGGGTGTCTTCGGCATTTTCTCTTTGATATTCTCCTCGGCAGGTTTGATAGGCTTCGGAGGCTCGGTGAATACTGTTTCCACCAGGAAATCTGTCAACGCTTGCCCCTTGATAGCTTGCCGAGGTGCAAAGGAGATGGTGTGCTCACCAAGTTCGACCGCCCACTTGGCGATTCGCCCCGAAGCTTCAGGCTTCGTAAGCACTTGCCGAAGTGGTAGGTCGGTCAATACTTGTATCGGGTGAGCATGAAAATATGGTCGAAGTCGTCTTGCAGCATTTACTAGGGCAAGTGCGACCTTCTCCAGAGGTTGGTACCTCGTTTCTGGCCCTTTTAGAGCTCGGCTTATGAAGTATATAGGTAACTGCCGAGGTCCTTCTCGAACTAAGACTGCACTTATTGACTCGTCCGAGGCGGCGAGGTATAGGGAAAGTACCTCGTCTTCCTTTGGGATGGATAAAGTGGGCAAGTTGTCAAGGTACTTCTTCAAATTTTCGAAGGCTAACTTGTGCTCGTCGCTCCATTCGAAGTTCGGGGCCTTCTTTAGGATTTTGAAGAATGGGAGTTGCTTCTCGGCTGCTTTAGATAGGAATCTGCTTAACGCAGCCAAGCAGCCCGTCAACCGATGTACATCGTGTACTGACTTCGGCGCTTGCATCTCCTGGACGACCTTGACTTTTGCTGGGTTGGCTTTTAACCCTTCGCGGGAGACCCAACACCCTAGGAATTTTCCGGACTGGACCATGAAAGTACACTTTCCTGGGTTTAACTTCAGGTTCACCTCGCGGAGCAGTTTGAAGACGACCTGGAGGTCGTTTACGGTAGTGTTGACTTTTTTGCTTTTGACAACGATGTCATCGACATATACTTCAACAATCTGACCGATGTGAAGTTCAAATATTTTGTCAACCATCCTTTGATATGTGGCTCCAGCATTTTTGAGTCCAAAGGGCATCTTCTTATAAGCGAAAATGCCGAAGTCTGTGACGAAGGCTGTCTTCGGAGCGTCCTCGGCAGTCATAAGGACTTGATGGTAGCCTTTGTACAGATCAAGAAAACTAAAGACCTCGTGACCAATGAGGGCTTCTACTTTTTTATCAATATTGGGAAGGGGGTAACAATCTTTGGGGCAGTGTTTGTTGAGGTCGGTATAATCAACACACATGCGCCATCCTCCTACTTGCTTCTTCACCATCACGGGGTTGGCCAACCACGTCGGATATTTCACCTCGAATAGAATATCGGCTTGTTGTAGTTGGCGTACCTCGTCGCGTATCACCTGATTTCTCTCGGCAGCGAAGGCTCGTTGCTTTTGCCGAACTGGTTTCACCTCGGGGTCGATGTTGAGGCGGTGAGTTATAATATCTGGTGATACCCCGGTCATGTCTAAAGGAGACCAGGCAAAAATGTCTCTAAACTCCCGAAGTAGTTGAATAACTTGACCTCGGAGTTCGGCACCCCCGACGAAACCGACCTTGACGACTTTGGACACGTCGTTTTCATAGAGTACGATGTCTTCTAGAGGTTCTGCAGCAGACGAGGTCGACTTCGGCACGCCGGGGTTCTGTAATTGCTATGCTTGGGGATGTTGTACACCAGAACCTCGGAGTGCGACCTGCATGCACTCCTTGGCCTGTGTTTGATTTCCCCGAAGCGTGATAACTCCATTCTTTGAAGGTATTTTGATCATCAAATGGTAGGCCGAGCAGACTGCTCTTGTTGCTATCAGCCAATCTCTGCCTAATATAATGTTGTAGGGAGAGTTGGCTTTGACGACGAAGAAGTGGATTATCTTTGTAATGGATAATGGACTTCGTCCTACTGTCACGGGGAGTGAGATCGTTCCATCTGTTGAGGTCTCCCCTTGTGTGAAATTCTTCAATGGAATGGGTGCTGGTTTTAAGCGTGCTTCCTCGATGTCAAGTTTGCCGAAGCACCCTTTGAAGAGTACGCTGACCGAGGCTCCACTATCAACAAAGACTCGGTGTACCAATTTGTTAGCCACCACGGCTTCGATAATAGTAGCGTCTTGATGAGGCGAGGCATGAGGAACAGGGTCGTCATCGGAAAAAATAACGACCTCATCCTTTTTGAATCTTTTGTGCGAAGGCTCCTCCGAAGGTCGGTTTCGAGCTTCGGCCTTTAGCGACGACCTTGTTGAACCTTGGGGCACTCCGATGATGGCGGCGATGACTCCTTCATACTGAGGTTGATTCTCGTCGTCGTCTTCGTCATCATGTCTTGTCTTCTTATCTTGGGGTTTGCAATTTTCTCCCCTATTCCTTCTTCGTTTGCTTCTGCTCCGAGGTTGAGTATCTGGTTGATTTTGACCTCGGTATCTTCCTAGAGTGCCATCTTGTGTTAGGCGGTCGATCTCCGAGGCAAGATTGCGGCACTCCTCGGTGTCATGGCCGTGGCCGCCGTGGAACTCGCAGTATTTATCCAGTGATCGTCTGCTTGATCCAGTTCGGGATAGCGGTGGAGGTCTCTGGAACAAGTTTGCATGAAGCTCATAAATTTCTGCCCGAGATCTGTTCATCGGAGCGAACCGATCTTGCTCTGGATTAGGCCGAGGTCCGAGGCGAGATGCTAATGGACCTCGTTGGATTCTGTCAAGAGCACCTCGTCGATGCTGCCCTTGATCAGCTCGTTCTTCCCTTCTCTTTTTATCCTGACCTTCAGGTCGGTCAGTGGCTCGTTTCTTCCTGTCCGCTTCATCCGCTTCGGCGAACGCATCAACAATCCTCCATAGCTGTTTGGAGGTTTGGGGGCGCTCTTTCACGAGCTCCCTGAAAAGTGTGCCGGAGTGAATGGCGTTTTGAAACGCCGAAATGAGGACATCGTCGGAAAGGCGATCGACCTTGAGGCTCTCATTGTAGAACCGAGCTAGGAAGTCGCTAATAGATTCTCCTTGTCCTTGTTTTAAGGTAAGGAGTTGGGCCGAACTCATTTTGGCTTCGGCTTTTTGGAAGAAACGCCTCTCGAAGGCATCTAGCAGGTCGGCGTACGACCCTATGCTGCTGCGAGGGAGGTTGTCGAACCACTTCCGTGCATTGTCCACCAACAATTCGGGGAAAACTTTGCACATATAAACATCCTCGGCCAATCCCTGGTTTAGCATATTATATTGATATTGCGACAGAAAATTGCTCGGGTCGCAAGAACCGTTATAGGGCTTGATTGGCGGGACCCTGTATGCTGAAGGAAGTGGTGTATAGAGAATTTTGTTGGTGAAGGGGGTAATGATTCTGTTGTAAACAGTGAATCTTCCCTCTCGGTGGTCGTCCTCGTCACGTCGAGAATAGTCGATGTTTCGACGAGGTGGCGTCTTCTCTCTTCGGTGTTCCTCGTCACGTCGGTAATGGTCAACGTTTTGACGAGGTGGAATCTTTCTTCGATGTTCCTCGTCACGTCGATAATGGTCGACGTTTTGACGAGGTGGAGTCCTTCTTCGGTGCTCCTCGTCACGTCGATAATGGTCGACGTTTTGACGAGGTGATGTTGAGCCTCGCCGAGGTGAAATAATGTTACCTCGGCGATTATGCAGTCTTCGGAAAACTTCATCATCTCTTTCCTCGGCAATTTGATCCGAAGTTTGGGGTCGTTGTGATGGACCAGCTTTATCCTCTTCGCACTGACCTCGTCGTTGATGTTGTTCGGCGAATTTGAGGAAATCTTGCTCGTGAAGATCTAGATATGCCTTGAGCGCATCGCCGAGCAAAGGTTGAAGCGTGGCATTCCCTTGACAATTTTGATTCAATCTTCCACTGCTAACAGAGTCATCAGCTCGGTGGGGAAGGACACTTTCTACAGGGCCTTCGGGAGTTCGGCGGTTTGCGACCTGCCTACCAGACCGAGCATAGTGTTCATCCCCTTCGTTGGTTGATAGACGAGGTAGATTACGAGGCATTTCGGCCTCGTTTTGCTTTCCTTTAGCAGCAGCAGCTATAGCATTAGATCGAGTGGATCTAACCATTGTGTTTTCACTTCGGAAATAGTGACCGGACACAAAATTTACTTCGTTTCCCACAGACGGCGCCAGTGATCGATCGCCGATTTTCGAAGTGAGATTTGCACGATGATTAGAAAGTAAACGAGACGAGGTTTACGTGGTTCGATCTTTTAATAGATCTACGTCCACAGGGAGATCTCTTCTGTTTTATAACTTGAGAGCTGAAATGTAGATTTACAGAAAGTGAATGTGTCTCCCCGTTTAATTGAGCTTTAATCTAGCTATTTATAGATAATGTAGGCGGTTTATGGCTATTTATAGTAAGTGGGCTGTGCTAGTGGGCCGGCCGAGCTGCTCTTGATGGGCCTAGGCGTTGGGCCGCCGAGCTGCTTCGGAGTGTTTGGGCCTTATTGATGGGCCATATCCTATCATGAATTGTGTTTAAATTGAAAAGATTTCCCTCCCATCATCAAAATCAATATTATTTCCCTCCCATATATTTACTTAAAAATTACTAACTATTTTTTGGTACTTTATCTCTATATAATATGGTAATGTATGATATGTTAATTAAATATTTAATTTTTTTTAAATTTCATCCTTTAGTTTTTTTAGTATTTATAATGATGTTTTCTATAGCATGACTAGAAAATCTTTATGGAATTCAAAATTTATCTTTTCTCTTTTATGGAATTCAAAATTTATCTTTCTCTTTAATGAACGACGAACGTTTATCATCATCTTTTATCTAGTTTCCCCCCTCACCCCACATATTTTAAAATAAATATATTTAATTACTTTTCACACTACAATTTCAAATTTAAATTATTTATAAAAATATACTAAAACACATATTTATTTGTATATATAATTTATTACCTTATAAAACACATCGACTCTTTCCTCACTACTGATACTTTAGACCACAAGACCCTTCTATCTACCCTACCCATGCCACTATGATAAATTCATTGCTTCGAAGCTCGTAGCATATTATCCCTCCCTTCGTCCGAACGAGATCATCTATTGTCTAATCGTGTTGCATTTTTTATTGTATTAATAAGATCGTAGCATGTGACATGACTATCGTTCAAGATTTAGGGTATATATAAGGAAAAATATGTTATATCTTACACCATTACTTATGCCACGTGTCACTAATGTAATAGAAAATGTAAAACGGACAGATAATAGAAGATCCGGATTGCCCTTGACCAGTTCCGGGGTGAGCGTTTGAATATTTAATTAATTTGATTTTATCTAAAATCGAACTAAATTAAATTATAATTTAAATAAAAAAATAATTAAAACCAAACTAAACAAGTAAATTATTGGAATTAAAATAATTAAATTTATTTCGATTTAATTTAGTTTGTTCGAATATTTTATTTTATAATTAATTTTGATCGATGTTTTGCATAATAAATTATTAATTTCTAATCATTTATATATATATATATAAAATAATTTTTATGTATTAAAAATAAAAAATTCAACTTTAAAAAATTAAAATAAAAAATTATACTACCTCTGTCCTTGAAATAACTTTGTCACTTTGTCATATCCGTCCGTTCACCAAATAACTTCTCCCTTAAAGTTTCTATTTTTAGCAATTTTTTCCAACATTTACCCTTCAAATCACTATAATTCAAATAATCACATGAGACTGATCGATCTCCACTTACTACACATTAACAATTAAATTACTTTAATTTAAACAATCATGTGATAGCCGATCTTCATTCACTACACATTAATAACTAAAGTCAAAGTAATTTATTAAAATTCGTGTCGAGTAAAAGTGTGAAACTACTTGGTGGACAAAAGGGTAATAAAATATCTTCAACATCTTCAATATTTATCAAATTTCAAAGGATAACAATATTGCATAATTTATTAAATATTATCATTATATTTATTGTAAACCTAATAAATATTATAATATTATATTAAATTTTCTACATAATTTTTAAACTTTTGAGATATAAGATAAAATGTAACAAAAATAAAATAATATTATAATATAAAAAAAATATTCCGATTTTTTAGATTTTTTATTTTAATTTTGTCTGAATCCAAATCAAATCATGGCCGATCAAAATAAATTAGAGTCCGGGTCAGGGTCCATATCCGGATATTACCATGGGCCTTACCCGTTTTATTTTATACAAACAGCTCAAAATTTCACTGTCACAACTATAACCCCTGCAACGCCGTCCGATCATCGCCGCCGCAGCGCCGCTCACTTCTCCACCACCACTCGCAGAAGTACTTAAAGCTAAGGTAAATGGGTAAATCCCATCTCTCCCTCTCTCTCTCTCTCTCTCCCACCTTAAGTAAATTGAATTTCTTGAATAAACCACATTCTTGATTTTGTATTAGCAACCCATTGGAAATATTGTTTAGATGATACAGTAACGATTGAATCATGTGTTTTCTTAGATGAATTTTGAGTGAAGATTTTGTCTTTACCCGCTATGCTATTCTTAGATCATCTTCCATGGCAACAGCAAGGTGGTTATTTTGATTTTTCACTAAGAACTCCACCTATAAATCTACATGGTCTGTTTAATTTCGTATCACTTGACTCGTTTGTAAGTGAAATAGTTTGCTTCTTAATTCAGCTCACTTTACTCTTGAGCTACTTTCTGGAGTGGATTTGGTTACTAGATAAGACCAGTAGCAATATAAGACTTATTGTTTGAGTTGGGAAGTTGCTTGTTGTTTGTCAAGACACACTTTACTAGTTATTTGCACTATATAGAATTAGATTCTCAAGAATCATATTTATACCCAGAATTAGTTTGAAATTTTGGTGGCTGCTAATCTTTGCTGAGCTGAAATGTGCTTCTTTGAGTGGTGTTGCTGCTTAATATTTCATTATTTCTCTCCGCTTCTAAGGTTGGTTACGAATGAATAATTTATTGCTCTGATTCTTTCTAAGGTGCATTAGAAATTGAGTTCTTGGAATGAATCTTTGTTTATTAAATGCATACAATGTGAAGCTGAACTTGATATGTTGTGTTTCTAGAGATCAGTTGATTGTAATCAAGCTGAACTTGATATGTTCGTGGCGTGTTGAAATTATCTTTGCTGAATGATGGTATGATGAAGTGGGGAAGGGAGAGTGGAGTTCCATCAGCCGGTAGCATTCCACTTCGGCAAATAATTTTCAAAATTTCCATGTCTCCATCGTTATATTAACTAACTAGACATTTCCCCCGTGTTTGTACTTTCAACAGTGACTATCCATGTTTGTATTCTTACTAATATTGCCAAAGCTCCACAGACGTCTCTACTCTTCTCATTCGATTGTCGATTCCGTGCCTTTTTACCTTAAAAAGCACATCGACTCTTTCCTCACTACTGATACCTTAGACCACAAGACCCTTCTCTCTACCCATGCCACTATCATTACAACTGGTTATGCACATGATAAATTCCTTGCATCGAAGCTGATAGCATATTATGCCTCCCTCAACCAGTCCCGTGATTCAACTAAAGTCTTTAATTCCCTCATTTTTAAGGACCAATTCCTTTGGAACTCCATCATCAAAGCCCATTTTTCTAACGGAGACCATGCGCAAGCCCTTGAATTCTTCTCCAAGATGAGGTCTGTTGGCAATTTGCCTACACAGTTTACCGTTCCAATGATTGCTTCTGCCTGTGCTGAACTCCGATCACTTTCTTTAGGCATGAAACTTCATGGATTGGTCTCAAAGCTGGATCTTTTCTACGGAAACTCCGCAGTTGGTGCTTCATTTGTGTATATGTATTCGAAATGTGGAGCCACTGAGTATGCATCTCTTATCTTTGATGAAATTACTGTGAAAGATGTGGTTGCTTGGACTGCACTTGTGATTGGATATGTTCAGAATGGTGAGAGCGAGAAAGGCTTTCAACATCTTTGTGAGATGCATAAAACTGGTGGTGATGGTGCGAAGCCGAATTATCGAACATTAGAAGGTGGGTTCCAAGCTTGTGCGAACATGAGTGCTTTGATTGAAGGTAGGTGCTTGCATTCCCTGGCTCTAAAATCTGGAATTGTATCCGCGAATGTAGTTCAATCTGCCATTTTGTCGATGTATTCCAAGTGTGGAAGTGTTGAGGATGCGCAGATGTCTTTTTCAGAAGTTGTAAACAAGGATCTAGTATCATGGACGTCTGTCATGGGCGTCTATTCGAGGTTGGGAAAGATTTATGAATGCTTTGAAATATTTTTAAAGATGCAAGCTGCCGGGTTATATTCCGATGGAATGGCTATTAGTTGTTTAATCTCCGGTTTTGCTAATTCGTTGAGAGTCTCTGATGGAAAGGCACTCCACAGTTTTATCATAAAGAGAGATTATATTATCGACGAGAAGGTATACAGTTCGCTGTTGTCAATGTACTGTAAGTTCAGCCTCGTGGATCTTGCTGAGAAGATCTTTCTTCAGTGCCACGATCAGGTACGAGACTCTTGGAACTTGATGATAACTGGCTACGAAAAGGCAGGATTGGAGAATAAATGCATAATGTTGTTCAGACAAATGCAGCATCAAGGGATTCAATCTGATTTAAGCAGCCTATTATCTGTAATTTCTTCGTGCTCGAGATTGGGAGCTATCCATTTTGGTCGATCTATACATTGCTCGACGTTAAAAAACATGATGCTTGAGAATGTCAACATAGTTAATTCACTTATCAACATGTATGGGAAATGTGCTAAGGTGACTGAAGCAGAGAGGCTATTCTATCACTCAAAACCGGACGTCACTACATGGAATTATCTAGTCTCATCTTACACTGACAACAGTAATTATCTCAAGGCTGCAAGCCTTTTCGATGTAATGATTTCGAGAGGGCCGAAGCCTAACGCAGCAACGCTAGCTATCTTGTTGTCTTCTTGTGCTCAGGTTGCATCTCTTGAGAAAGGAAAACAAATTCACAATTATATCGTAGACGAGGGATTTAGTCACGACGTCTCTGTCGCTACAGCTCTGGTAGATATGTACGCGAAATGTGGAGAAGTAGATAAGGCGAAAGAAGTATTCGACTCGATAAATGAAAAGGATGTAATATCTTGGAACGTGATGATTTCTAGTTACGGTATGCATGGATACGGGGAATCTGCAATCGAGATTTTCCAACAACTGGTAGAGTGTGATGTGAGACCAAATGACCTAACGTTTCTCGTGTTACTCTCGGCTTGCGCACATGCTGGATTGGTCGATGAGGGCAAGTCAATATTCCATAAGATGAAGGAATATTCTCTTGCACCCACACTGAAGCACTATTCTTGTATGGTAGATCTGTACGGGCGATCGGGGTATCTAGACGAGGCCGAAGCTCTTGTTTTATCAATGCCGTTTACTCCCGATGGGGGAATATGGGGTTCTCTGTTAACTTCTTGTAAAATGCACAATAATGCTACGAAGGGTATGAAGATAGCAAAACTTGCTATTGAAGCTGACCCAAAAAACGACGGGTATCACGTACTGGCCTCGGACTTCTACAGCTCAATGGGAATGTGGGAAGATGTACGACGAGTGAGGAAAGCTATGAAGGATCGAGGGGTAAGAAAAACAGTGGGTTGGAGTGCTGCATAAACCTCTGAAAATCCTTCCCCATACAGCTGCTTGTCGTTTATCTTCAGAAACGCAACCCATCGCCGTCTCTGTAAGCATGAATTTTACCTTTCGATTTAGATTAATGTTTCAAACCTGAGTTAGTTATCAAGAATCTTGATAGAAACAACATTTGTACAGATTGAAATTATCGAATATCTTGATTAGTAGCGTTCGATGCTCACCGAGCCAAGATGCTGGCGATTTGACTCATGCTGGTGAGTTCAAACTTCAAAGCTTCTAAGAATGTTAATATTGCAGATGACGTCTCTTCTTATTTTTGCATTTAATTTGAATTTAGATAGTTAGTAAATTGATGAGAAAGCTTTATTTATCAGCTAAATAAGTTTATACTAAGATAATAGTTTGGGGGAAGTTGCATTTCACTCATTCTTGAGGAATACTTCAATTTTTCTTCTCCTCTCTAAGAAAAACTTTGTACAATTTGTATGGCAGCTAATTTGCAGTGTTTTCGAGTACTTTTCGGGCGATTGTTTGGCCGTACCCGTTCCGTCGATTCCCTCGTTCCTTCACTCTCAAATCAGAGGTGATGGCGCGTTTGTCATATAAACTGTGGGCACGTTACGCGGCAATGCATTATTATATAAGTTGAGGATCCGTTAGCTATGCACAGTGTGATGGAGTGTATATAATTAAGCTTCGGTTTTATTTTACTCAATATTTCTAAGTAGAGATTATGAGACGCCAGTTATGGGTAAGAATTCCAGCTTTTTTTCCAACTTAGTAGTTTAGGGTGTCTATCTGGGTCCGGGTCCGGGTCCGGGTCGAGTCAGCTATCCTACCTAAATTTTTTAAATATTTAAAAATTCTAAATTTAAATTTTGTGTGCCCGAACACAACTCAAGTATCTAATTTTTTTTGTATTTTTGAATATTTTTAGAAGTTCGAGTATTTTGAGTATTGAAATATTTTAAATATTAAATTAAAATATAATTTCCCATAATTAATAAAAAAAATCAAGTTTTAAATAATATCTAATCAAGTATTGAATATTACTCGATTCCAAAAGAATTACATAAGAAGTATAATTTTTTACTTTAGATTAATGAATTACATAATTTTTACTCTAGATTAATTAAACTTTAATTACCCTCAAATAACCAATCTAAAGTTGTTGCAAGAGAGTTTTTGTCAATTAACAAACAAAAGAAGCATTTCCTTCCTTCATTGAAATAAAATCAAAAGGCTTATAATCTTCTTGTAGGAACAGCATGGCTTCTGCTTCTTGCAAAATTATTGATTTCACTTTCTTCACCAAAATTGTAACAAGGCCGGTCTTCATCGATCCTCCCCATCGCGACACTAGTACTCCTCGGCGGCATCGCATGGGGGACAGGCCGGGCTGTCTCCTGCATCTGCTGCTTGATGTACGACTCCAACTCCAACCTATCCCCCATGGCTCGGGTCGTCGAGGCCCGAGCCAGGCCTGGCCCGAACTCAGCTTGAGCACGGGCCGCACTGACGCTGAAGCTCCTCGGTAGCGCGGTGACTTGGGATGTCACCGGAATCGCCATGGTGCCGCCGTAGTTCATGTTGTCCGCGTAGTCGGTGAGGCTCCTAACGTAGAAATCTCGGGCCCTGCTCAGGGCCCGGACCGGGACCGTGATTATCCTCAAGAACCTATTGTTGTTGCTTGCTTTTGATTTCATATCTTGGGCAGAATTTGATCACTTTTTGAATATGGAGTTGCTTTTTTTTTTGCTTGAATAATGTGTGTGACTTTATGTCTGTTATATATGTGGTTTATATACGAGAGTTTTGATCAAATTGAAGTGTGAATTAAAGAAAATAGTCAAAATTGCGTGTTGACTTTTTCAATGGCACACTAGATAAGATTAGCTTGAAATTTAAAAATTGACATTAATAATTAATTAATTAATTGTTTGATCTAATTTGAATGTTTATTGCATGCAACCTCTATTTATTTAATTCATGCATTTTGTATTTTATCAAATCCCTAGAAAGGGGTTGGTTCCTTCTTGATTAAAATACATATTATTATTTGGAGGTTGCTTTGAACATTATTAGCCACACTAGTTGTTTTTCCACACTTGAATATCATTATTTTAAATGTAAAATTTTAACACGTTTATTGCTCATAATTTTTTATTCTATTATGTAATTTCAAGTCACATTCCAACGTATGGTTGCTAGAAAATCGCAGCCATAAAAAAAAATTTAGATCATTGTATTATAGTTATATATTTTTGTACAATTTAATTAGTATTAAATCGATTATTATTATTCAAATCAAGTAATACTTCATCCATTTAAAATGTATTTTTATTATCAACTGGACTGTCAATCAATAATTTATGTTTTTGTTGCACTGTTAACACAAAACACTTAAAATTTTAAACACCGTATATTACATTTAAGATTTCATTCTCGACTAAAAATATATTTTATTTATTTTTAAATATGTGTCGATTTATTTACAATATATTTTTAATGAACGATAGTTATCTATTAATTTTTGCAACGAGACCTATACTAGTTGATTAATAAAACATTAGATGGAGAGAGTACTGAAATAAAGAAATATTGTATAGTCGTTGAAACTAAAAGATTAATATTGCAATTTCCCCCCTAAATTTACGGCTATTCACATTTCAGCCAAACCGTATGGTTTCATTTTCGTTAATGGGTTCTAAACTTCTAATACCACTATTAACAAATTTCTATGGGCATGCTATTACAATTTGATTTTTTTTTCTTTTGAATCGATTATATATTTGTATTATTAAATTATTGGATAAGATTTAGTATTTCACTTTCATATTTTATATACAGTATTAGAAGAGCTACAAAACTAGTTTAGTTTCACTTTCGATCCGGAAGGATCAATATCAAATGAATTCGTATTCTCGTTATGTCAAGAGAAATTCTAGTTCTAGCTTATCAAAAATGAATAATTCGTTGAGAGAAAAATTATTTATTTCTATTTTTTCGAAGACTTTGGTCGAATTATAGGCATCAATCGTTGTATTTTCGTAGATCCGACCATTCTTATCAGAATCTTGATTTACGTACTACAATAAAATTTTAATATATTTTTATCTAATATAATTTTATATTTATTACTAAGTATTCATCCAATCTAATTAAGATATATAATTGTTATAATATTTAATGCCATTTTAAATCTTTTTAGAGTTCAACTTTTTAAAATAAATACTAATATTGATACTTTTTATTATAATATATTTTATAATAAATGATCATTAAAACAATAGATTTGATATAAATACAATTAGTTAAATTATATGCAGAAGTTATCTATTTGGCAATTGGCATGGCTACGCCTCATCGACAAA